>OZ025249.1:46040035-46378564 GCA_964019135.1 Arenicola marina
CTGAGCAGAAGCAGATGCTTATATGCTCGTGCAAGAAAAAAAGAACAAAAAGAAAAGAAAAAAGGAAACGCCCCCCCCCCCCCCCCCAAAAAAAAAGCCGTACACAAAACAACTGTTTAGTCACTCAGATATTGTTAGGCAACGAAATGTATGCAAGCTATAAGTACGATCACAAATGCTATTTCTTAATTTCTTTGAACAACATACTTTTTCCCGTTCTCTTAAAAACATGTATAGAGCATAGAAAGTTAAGCCTGGTAAACCACATATTCCCATATTTCTAACTGACATCTTCATACAATTATTTCTATATTTCGGCGTTTGTAAGTTATTGGACGATCTTGTTACATACTTATGAACGTATTAACTATTATTCGCCTGTATCACGCCTTCCACCTTTATCGAGCTCTAACAATAATGGATTCCGACAAACTACTCCTCGTTGCCTGAACTGGCTGTCTCCGCGTTTGGAAGCAAGCAGAAGACAGTTTTTCACTTACGTTACGGAAGCAATGGTGAACCCATCCATAATGTATGCGCTGCATCTGTTTATGCACAAATGAGTGCTGCTGCAAGAACCCGCAGCGCAACACGAAAAGGACTTGAGAGATATATCAGAGAGTTATTGCACTATGTTTCCGCGCCACTGATACGAATCCCGATCCGTTAGCGCCGATACGTTACGTTTCCGTTTTTCACTCTCGCGCGGCGCACAATGAGTTATTGCAGTCGGTATTCTGTCGACAACCGTAAAGCGACGGCTGGCGTTCTTCACAATGTACAAAGGCAACCACAATAGAAGCAGAATTGAATACAAATAGAAAAGATAGTTTAAACGATTTTGTTTAAAAGTGTTTTAGTGTTATGTCTATGCATATTACTTCTTTCGCTATCTTACCTCTAATCCAACAAATGAACAAACTGTAACAGAGATTTTTCTTTAGGACTAATTCTGTGATGGATTTAGACAGATGACGAAGTAGCCATTTCCAGAAAACACCTTCTGAAAATGGTAATTTCATTTATTCTTTCCTTTACATTCGTGAAAAGTTTTCACATGGAACAAGTTCCTCAACAAACAGATTTAAACTTAAAACTTCTTATTGAAACCACAATTATATAATAAATGTGAAACCATCTAAACAGTTTGCATCTTCATTGAACAATCATTTTTCATGTAGGTTCTGACCACTAATCAGGATCTGGCCTGGCCAATAATATTTCTAAATGTAGCGGTGAATTACGGTTACACCTAAATAAATAAAAGTAGTACATCAATGCTCCTTACTCGTTCTGTTTGCAAAGTTTCAAAAAGCTTCTGGTATTTATTTCGGATTTAGATGGCTCGGAGTATGTGGGGGGGGGGGGTCTAAAAGTCTTGCACATGCGGTTTCTATTGGGCCATCTAAAGAGGAAGTCCTATAAAAAAAATGGTATTGTTATGTGCAATATGCTTACATGCGCCATCTTAGATTTTGTACATTTTAAACTCAAGACTAAAGTATCTCAAAATTTATGATGCATATGTTTTTATATCTCTTTGAGTCTGTAAAACAAACATGTCAACATAAAACTGCGCGGTTTATTTTTATCGCGCGCGGACGTGATAGCGAGCCGCGGTCGACATCACACACAAAATAGCGAACTGCGAACAGGCGCGTATGGATATAAAGCCGGCCACCAACTTCTGCTCCGTTGACCAAAATGCTTCTCTTCGGATAGCCCACAGGCTTTCAGGATTTAAACTCAAGACAGAATGTACTTATTTGACATGGAGAAGAGGTTGGTAATACAAAAAATTACGGAATATATTGCTTTAATCTTTTTTTTTTGAAAGAAATTGCAACTAGTAATGCTTCTTTGCGAGGAAAATGTTTACACGAAACTTGAGTTGCTGAAATTAAAGGTACCCACCATCGTCCATTGTCTCTTTTTCTATATAGTGCAGTCAGTCTTAGTCGCAGATGTAAACACACATGTATGTTTCAAACAACCCTGGTGGTCGAGTGTTAATGGTTTGTGCGGCATTGTTCACTGGGTTAACTGACCACTGCGCTGGCCACGGCTACTGCAGACGAGAGAAAAATGTTCCACATTCGACAAATTCTTTTGCTTTGCCTCGTCTAAAGACATTCACTGCAATATATATAAGCATCCGTGAAGTATCCTCTACCGATAACTGCAAAAACTGGGACATGCATTCGCAGAAAAATAAAAGATATGAAGGAAATTCCCTTGGGCTGTGATACGTACGGGCAAAACGTTAGAAAGGCGATTTATACGTTGTCCCGCAAACGGATCCCGCAAACGTATCTATGTAGGTCAGGAAACACCCCGCGTTTTGATGACGTAATTGCTCATCGGGTTACGTTTAGGGATACGTTCAATCGAAAACGTAGTGCAATAATTCTCTATCATCTCAACCGACACTTAACAATCTCAAAACCCATGATGTCATGGTTACATAATGCCGTCTGAAATGAACGTAGACATGGATATACCATGTCATGCCGTCTGAAATGAACGTGAACATGGATATACCATGTCATGCCATCTGAAATGAACGTGGACATGGATATACCATGTCATGGCGTCTGAAATGAACGTGGACATGGATATACCAGGTCATGGCGTCTGAAATGAACGTGAACATGGATATACCATGTCATGCCGTCTGAAATGAACGTGGTCATGGATATACCAGGTCACGGCGTCTGAAATGAACGTGAACATGGATATATCATGTCATGCCGTCTGAAATTAACGTGGACATGGATATACCAGGTCATGGCGTCTGAAATGAACGTGGACATGGATATACCATGTCATGGCGTCTGAAATGAACGTGAACATGGATATACCATGTCATGCCGTCTGAAATGAACGTGGACATGGATATACCAGGTCATGGCGTCTGAAATGAACGTGGACATGGATATACCATGTCATGGCGTCTGAAATGAACGTGAACATGGATATACCAGGTCATGGCGTCTGAAATGAACGTGGACATGGATATACCAGGTCATGGCGTCTGAAATGAACGTGGACATGGATATACCATGTCATGCCATCTGAAATGAACGTGGACATGGATATACCAGGTCATGGCGTCTGAAATGAACGTGGACATGGATATACCAGGTCATGGCGTCTGAAATGAACGTGGACATGGATATACCATGTCATGGCGTTTGAAATGAACGTGGACATGGATATACCAGGTCATGTCGTCTGAAATGAACGTGGACATGGATATACCATGTCATGCCATCTGAAATGAACGTGGACATGGATATACCAGGTCATGGCGTCTGAAATGAACGTGGACATGGATATACCATGTCATGGCGTCTAAAATAAACGTGGACATGGATATACCATGTCATGCCGTCTGAAAAAATGAAGGGTATGTTAAAGAAAGCTTCCCAGTTGGGTTACCTGCTTTAATTGGTGTTTTAAGCTGCCAAATGAATATTGATGAAGACATGACATTACCAAGTTACCTTACCAGCCATTCGACATTTAGAGGTCTGAAAAGGAATGTGAGAGGGCCTAGTGTCCTTTTTTTTTATTCTTTAATTGTGTACCATGGGCATCCGTGAAGTATCCTCTACCGATCACTGCAAAAACTGAGACATGCATTCGCAGAAAAATAAAAGATATGAAGAAAAATTCTCTTGGGCTGTGATACGTACGGGCAAAACGTTAGAAGGGCGATTTATACGTTGTCCCGCAAACGGATCCCGCAAACGTATCTATGTAGGTCAGGAAACACCCCGAGTTTTGATGACGTAATTGCTCATCGGGTTACGTTTGGGGATACGTTCAATCGAAAACGTAGTGCAATAACTCTCTATCATCTCAACCGACACTTAACAATTTCAAAACCCATGATGTCATGGTTACATAATGCCGTCTGAAATGAACGTAGATATGGATATACCATGTCATGCCGTCTGAAATGAACGTGGACATGGATATACCATGTCATGCCATCTGAAATGAACGCGGACATGGATATACCATGTCATGGCGTCTGAAATGAACGTGGACATGGATATACCATGTCATGCCGTCTGAAAAAATGAAGGGTATGTTTAAGAAAGCTTCCCAGTTGGGTTACCTGCTTTAATTGGTATTTTAAGCTGCCTTATGAATATTGATGAAGACATGACATTACCAAGTTACCTTACCAGCCATTCGACATTTAGAGGTCTGAAAAGAAATGTGAGAGGGCCTAGTGTCCTTTTTTTTTAATTCTTTAATTGTGTACCATGGGCGGAGGGCCAGAAATACGAAATAAACCTTTATCTTTAGATAAATTAATAAACCAAACCATATCATCAGTATTTCTTTAGGATTTCACCTTAACAACAAGAAAATAGGTGGAAACTAAAGCTGCATGCGCAGCTTTAACTATTGCCATAACCCCGATGTGTGAACACAGGGAAGCTAAAAAAAACACGTGCTGGGTTGGTGCAATAGACCCCCATGGCGGGTAAAATGGACCCCCTCGGTGGGTGATATTCTGCATTTTCCCTCAAGATAGCTGCCAGGAGTGGGCCCCACGCGGTGCGACAGTGGTCTTGGATTATGACAGGAGTCCACGGTAACAATGTGATTATTCAGTTCCGGCTCCGCGCCTGGATCACAAAGCGCTCCGTGCTGCCTGGAAAGACGCTCAGCGGACGAGTAAACCACCCCAACACATCACGGCCGCCCCGCCCTGCAACACCACGCCCCCCCCCCCCCCGCCGCCCCGCCCCTTCCCCACACCCAGCCTATATAGTCTCCTTGGGTCGTTCACAATGCGGTCTGTGTTTTCTTCTGTATATATTTCGGCGACTGCCGGTGTCAATGGCACGTAGGTCGTTAAAGGGAAATGGTGATACAGGCTGGGACTCCGGCGAGGTCTTGTAGTTCTCTTGTTGCTCGTGACTCGTTCGTTGGCGACTCGATCTGTTCAGCCCATGCTTATTCCATATCCATATCATTTATGATCGGCTTGTGTAGCGAATTATTACCACAGGCGAGATTTAATCTAATTATATGTATTAACCATCACCAAGATTTTCCTCAACTGCGAGTTATTTGTCGATCATCACCCAAGCCTCGTCGCTGGAAAAGTCAAATGCCTGGAATTTTGTCTTGCGTGCAAAGATTGTGGGATTATATGTAGCGCCGCTTGTCCGGAGACGTGTCCGGACAACGGGTAGATAAGTCACACTGCATTGTAAAAAAAGATACAACCTCCAAGGCTACCAAAACCCCATACATTAACCCTATAATAAATCCAAGAACAAGATGATTGCTCTGCATCAAGGACTTTATTCGCATTGTGGACAAGCCTCTAGTCACGGTATAGACATATATCACGGTATATCAGACATATATCGTGGTAAATATGAGACTATATCAGGGTATATATCAGACATATATCAGGGTATTTATCAGACATATATCAGGGTATATATCACACATATATCACGGTGTATATCAGACATATGAGACATACCACGATTTTTTTCGTTGGCTTAGAGTTTTTTTAATCAGGCTCTGTTACTTGTTTCAGGAAAGTGGAAAATTCTAGCCCTCATGTCATCATGCAGTGGGCATTTCTGCACAAAATGTAACTATGTCTCTTCGTCTTTGCCAGTTCCAGATATAGAAGCCATGCATATATTAAGCTGTGGCGCTGAGAAGATGTTGCGTTCCTGCCTTTTTCGATTACCAGCGCACGACTTCCATATCTGTAATAAGATGGCACTGACGGGTTAAGAGGGCGGTCGGGGTGGGGGGAGGGGGGGGTCCAGGGAACTGCTGGACTCGATTTTGTAGACCCCTCCCCTCGCCCAAATGCCTAGATCCTGGATCCGCCTTTGGGAACCTAGCCCCATATTACGTTGTTGGTTTCACTGTCGTGTGGAGCAAGAACTGTCTCATATGGGACTATTGGGAACCATGAACACTAAGTTAGAATGGTTTGTAGCTAGTGCAGGGTGCGAGCAGGGTTCATGGAACAAGTTCGTCTAGTCGTCATCTACAGATGCTGTGGAAATACCCCAACGTCTGCACTGCCGATATATATGACAAATATATGAAAAATTCACCCAAATATGCAAAAGATCGTATATTTCCGCTCTTTTCTGGTCTAAGGTGTTTTAAAGCGATTGAGATTTGAAATCTGCAAAATCTGCAAGAAATGCAGAAAGCTTATTTGAGCTCTCCAAGGCAACCTGAGACTTCCATCCTGCAGCATATATGCACAGAGGAGGTTGGCCTCCTTGAGACTCTGATAAGACTAAATGTGGCTATGGAGCCGTATTCATCAACCACAGCCTACGCAGCGCAACGCAAATAAAAAGAAAAAAGGTCACCAACGGCATTGTTATAATAAGGAAAGTTCCAAACTTAAGACTTTTCTGAACCACTCAAGCTATATAAGTAAGCTTACATTTTTTATTTTATTTTATTTGGCTTTAAGATACCTTTCCATTGATACATGTATATGGCATGGATATATTAAATAAAATTGACAATTATGGGTTGGCCATCTTACTTAAGTCGACAACTGGTTGCGATTCTGAATACGAAATCCAGTAGCGCAAGAACCCACGACGCGAAGGCCTTTTTCGTGCGTAACGCAAACGTGATTGTTATAAATCCGTCCACTGGGAACGCGTTCGCGTCCCAAGCCGTTTCGACTGCGTATAAATCTATATATGGATGCATCAGGCAGCAATGAATTTTGATCCCTGAAAAGAGAGTTAAAGGTTAGAAATTGGAGAGCTGGGAGTAAAACCAGATCAAGGTGGGGGTATTTGTAAGTCCGCGGAAACAGAGTCAATACACTGCATGGACGTTATGACACAAAGCAGCACCCAATCATAATGCCATCGTGCATCGTACGGTGTAATTCTCTTTACACTCGCCAGGCGTCGAATATCCCTGCTGTTTGAACGACTCACCTGTAATTAGGGAACCGAATTTGATAAATGTTCATCCATACGTCATGCGTCATGTATCAACCGAATTGGACGCAAATTATGACATCGCCAACACATCATTTGTAGACATTACAGGTCAAGTCTTTCATATATAGTGGTCAAAAATAGACCAGGTGAGTTTCGGCTGAAGAGGTTAGTCTACCCTGAACGTTTGCTCTTGGGGAGCGGTTGTTAATTCATGTGCCAGACCTAGGGAAATTGAACCGAACGAAACACGATCCCATTGGCTTCAACGTACTTTAAGAACAATTGATCAATGATGATGCCAGTGGTGCTTGCATGTAGAGTCTGTGCGATTTTCTTTCGTGATGAAACGGTTTTCCTTCAGGATGAAAATTCAACTTGCGAGCGTGTCAATAAATTATATCACCATAACATTTATACATTATTCATTATGTAATTAATGGCGTTTGATTTGCGAGATCGGCCACAAGCTCAAAGGCCAGATAAACTGCCATTGTGAAATCCACGGAATTGCCGTATACATGGGCAATGTTAGGGCATATATGTCGCACTGGGGCAGAAACAAGCACTCATACAGCAATAATTTCCCTGAGAAACCTGAAAAAATGTTTTGAATAGAAATTATGTTTTTATAGGTTCTTGATGTTCCCTTAAATTGATTGGATTACATCACGGCGAGCATGTTGTTGAGGCACTTTTTTGTCTAAACAGGTACATCTCATGCGAACATAAGTGTGGCTTTCTCCTGTACTACGTCGCCAAACATTGCTTCCATTATTTTGTGTTTTACAGATCAAGTCAAGCAAACAATGTGTCAATGAAGGATGTTTCTCCAAACGATTTTGAATATTATAATGTTAGGCGCGTCGGAAGCGGGGTGGGGGGGGTGGCATCACAAACACACACACCTTTTTTGGTTGCCCTCCCCCCTAAAAATTAATGGCTGCATGTTAAGCTGTCTCGGTAGCAATTGTTCCACCCCCCCCCCCCCCCCCCCCCCCCAGTTGCAAGTTGGAGCTCCGTCTGTCGCCCTGGATTGTTGCTTCCAACGGCTCTGACTGTAGCTGGAGAACTGTCGTATAAGCAGCTTTAATTCAGCGAGGATATGCCACTACAAATATGCACCCCATTATTGGACAATGGGTGTCAATAAGGTGCTCTTTAATGTGTGTCTACGGTGATCGCCATAGCGCGCGTCAATCTGCTAATCAATGGGGCTGCCTGGTGGGAATAAACATCATTGCGGGTGACTCGAAGCCAACCATATCCTTTACTCATTTGTCGATGGTATAACGTCGTTCAACCTTTCCCATAGTATCGATTATCATTGATATTCGTAAAGCATGACGGGAGCGGTGAGCGGTCAACGGTATTTGTCTTGTTTTGACAGATTGACGAGCGAGCGAGTAGGATGTGACGTAGGACGCAGCTATAGAGAGGATCTGGCAGTTGACCACGCCGGTCGCCCTACGACCCGGGCACACACTGTGGGCGTTGGGGCTCTACACCACCCACAAACTACAGCTGACCTGGGCTATATAATGATGGTATTATCACTGCGGCGAACCCGATCCTGTGTTATCGTCGTCCTAAGCGTCTTCCTGCTTTGTTTGCTTCTTATATCTGGTCCGCTTCAGTTGGAACGTCCGTGTCCTGCCTTAGCCCAACCGGGACGTAGCAGCGGATACCCGGATGATGATCCCTTGACCAATTGCGCCGCCATCTTCGCCAACGATCCCGAAGCCGTCGCGGCGGCCTCGGGCGCCAAATGGTGCGTGCGACGCGACGCCGTCACGGACGCGGATTACGTCACAAAGACCCGAGACTGTGACGCGTTCATCCAAAATGGCGGCTATATGGCGAACTCGATCACGGACGAGGAGGAGAACTTCCCCCTCGCCTTCAGCATCCTTATGCACGAACACGTGGAGCAGATGGAGAGGCTCCTGCGCGCCATCTACCGACCGCAGAATTACTACTGCATCCACGTGGATCTCAAAGCTTCCAGTGCCGTGCATAAGGCGGTCTACAGCATCGCGAGTTGTCTTCCAAATGTCCACGTGGCTTCTCGTCTCGTCCCAGTCTCGTGGGCCGAGTTCACGGTGTTGGAAGCCGAGATTATATGCATGGAGGACCTGTTACAGCACGAGGAGTGGAAATACTTTATTAATCTCTCCGGACGGGAGTTTCCGATTCGGACTAATTGGGAGCTCGTCCGGATCTTCAAAGCCTACAATGGTGCTAACGAGATAGACGGAACTCTATACAGGTATGTAAACAGATCTCTAGATAATGGTATCTTATTCGGTGTTCTATAATTATATAATTCTTAAGGGTTTGAAAAAAACGCACTATTAAGTTGGTAACAGTATAATTTCTCCGGTGACGGATTCAGTAACTGGTGGTGGGGGCGGAGGGGTGGGGGCGGAGGGGTGGGGGAGGAGTTAGATGGTCCAACATTACTTGGCGTTGAAAATCTTCCCTAATTAACAGTAGGATGGGGATGGGAAGGTGGCGATCGTATCAGTGATTGGCGAGGGGGGGGGGGCAGGTTTGTTTTTTTCACAACAAGCTAATTAAACAAGCATTTGTTACCAAAAAAATGCCACGCTGACATTCCGTTCTGAATGCTTTCAAAGGTGGTTAACGCGTCCTGAATATACAACCAACCAACTTAACTGAATGCTTTCAGACGTCCGTTGTCCTGGACCAAGTACATGTGGCGACGTGAGTACTGGCGAAGCTGGACCCTGAACCCCCCCGCCCCCCACGGCTTCCAGGTGGCCAAGGGCTCCATGCACATCGCCGCCAGTCGAGCCTTCGTCCACTTCGCTCTACACAACGGCACTGCCAAGAAACTGCTCGAGTGGACCCGGCACGTTCGAGTCCCCGATGAGCACTTCTTCGCTACCCTCAACCATAATCCGCACATGGGAGTGCCCGGCGCTTACACAGGTTAGATCACAGATATATATAAGGGAGTGCCCGGCGCTCACAGGTTAGATCACATATATATATAAGGGAGTGCCCGGCGCTTACACAGGTTTGATCACAGATATATATAAGGGAGTGCCCGGCGCTTACACAGGTTTGATCACAGATATATATATGGGACTGCCCGGCGCTTACACAGGTTAGATCACAGATATATATAAGGGAGTGCCCGGCGCTTACACAGGTTAGATCACAAATATATATAAGGGAGTGCCCAGCGCTTACACAGGTTTGATCACAGATATATATAAGGGAGTGTCCGGCGCTTACCCAGGTTAGATCACAGATATATATAAGGGAGTGCCCGGCGCTTACACAGGTTAGATCACAGATATATATAAGGGAGTGCCCGGCGCTTACACAGGTTAGATCACAGATATATATAAGGGACTGCCCGGCGCTTACACAGGTTAGATCACAGATATATATAAGGGAGTGCCCGGCGCTTACACAGGTTTGATCACAGATATATATAAGGGAGTGCCCGGCGCTTACACAGGTTAGATCACAGATATATATAAGGGACTGCCCGGCGCTTACACAGGTTAGATCACAGATATATATATAAGGGACTGCCCGGCGCTTACACAGGTTAGATCACACATATATATAAGGGAGTGCCCGGCGCTTACACAGGTTCGATCACAGATATATATAAGGGAGTGCCCGGCGCTTACACAGGTTAGATCACAAATATATATAAGGGAGTGCCCAGCGCTTACACAGGTTTGATCACAGATATATATAAGGGACTGCCCGGCGCTTACACAGGTTAGATCACAGATATATATATATAAGGGACTGCCCGGCGCTTACACAGGTTAGATCACAGATATATATAAGAATGCCCGGCGCTTACACAGGTTTGATCACAGATATATATAAGGGAGTGCCCGGCGCTTACACAGGTTAGATCACAAATATATAAGGGAGTGCCCGGCGCTTACACAGGTTAGATCACAGATATATATAAGGGACTGCCCGGCGCTTACACAGGTTAGATCACAGATATATATATGGGAGTGCCCGGCGCTTACACAGGTTAGATCACAGATATATATATGGGAGTGCCCGGCGCTTACACAGGTTAGATCACAGATATATATATGGCAGTGTCCGGCGCTTACACAGGTTAGATCACAGATATATATAAGGGAGTGCCCGGCGCTTACACAGGTGAGATCATAGATATATATATGGGAGTGCCCGGCGCTTACCCAGGTTAGATCACAGATATATATAGGGGAGTGCCCGGCGCTTACACAGGTTAGATCACAGATATATATATGGTAGTGCCCGGCGCTTACACAGGTTAGATCACAGATATATATATGGGAGTGCCCGGCGCTTAGACAGGTTAGATCACAAATATATATGTAAGGGAGTGCCCGGCGCTTACACAGGTTAGATCACAGATATATATAAGGGAGTGCCCGGCGCTTACACAGGTTAGATCACAGATATATATATGGGAGTGCCCGGCGCTTACACAGGTTATATCACAGATATATATAAGGGAGTGCCCGGCGCTTACACAGGTTAGATCACAGATATATATATGGCAGTGTCCGGCGCTTAGACAGGTTAGATCACAAATATATATGTAAGGGAGTGCCCGGCGCTTACACAGGTTAGATCACAGATATATATATGAGAGTGCCCGGCGCTTACACAGGTTAGATCACAGATATATATATGAGAGTGCCCGGCGCTTACACAGGTTAGATCACAGATATATATATAAGGGACTGCCCGGCGCTTACACAGGTTAGATCACAGATATATATAAGGGAGTGCCCGGCGCTTACACAAGTTAGATCACAGATATATATATGGGAGTGCCCGGCGCTTACACAGGTTAGATCACAGATATATATATGAGAGTGCCCGGCGCTTACACAGGTTAGATCACAGATATATATATTCAGCGTTTATACAGATTAGATCCTATATGAGAGTGTTTAGTGTTATACAGATTAGATCTTATATGAGAGCATTCAGTGTTATACAGATTAGATCATATATGGAAGTGTTCGGTGTTTACACAGGTTAGATTATATTTATTATATAAGCTTATATGCATGTATATGCGAGTATTCGGTCTTTACGTTGGTAAGTTCATATGTTCACAAAGAAGGCCTAAAAAAACCCAACGTAAACATTATATTTTGACGAATGTGTAATACATGTTCATCATTTGCGAGAATCGATTGCACGGGATCGGCGTTGAAGAGAAACATGTATAGCGTTCACAACCGTGAGGTCGATAGCAGTCTAGCTAAAATCGATGTTATATGCAGCCCCCCTACATTTGTATGCATGCATCAACTTCATACGTCGCCTATAACTTGACATATATTATAGTATCATATAAATTATGAGATTTTTGTTATTATAATACTTAATGTTACTGCGTTTTGTAGAAAATCCGGATCTGAGGGATGGATTCTTCGTTCGGCTGAAGATTTGGCAGGACAAGAGCAATATTTGTAACGGCAAATGGAGTCGTCATATTTGCAAACTTGGAGTGGGAGACTTGCACCACATCGCAGCAGCCAAGCACATGTTTGTCAACAAGTTTGACCTTGACTATGACCCGTTGGCATTCCAATGTATGGAACAGTGGTACACGAATCGAACCAGGCGCGAACCAAATAAGGATTTTGACATTAATTTCTACAGTTCCAGGAAATTAGTCAGACATCATAGCTGATATATAATTATATACTGTAGATACATTATTATATACACTACCAGTATCAAATATCATTGATTTTGCGTGTGAATGCATCATAGAAGACCTATCATTTTTTGTCGTCGACTCGATTATTTTTCCATAAATGTGCAAATGGTCATATTTGAATAAATGTGTATCCATTTTCATTATAAAAAAAGGCACTCTGTCACAATTGTGGGTTTGAAACGGGATGGTTTTATTTAGACAATCTCCGACTAGCGTCCACAATTGATCCATTCCTGTGTGCTTCCAGATCGATATTGATTCGCATGTCGCCGTAAACCACAACATTGCCAATGGCCAAATCAAAAATAAAAAGCGCCGAGCTGTTCATTCTTCAAAAACCGAGCGACGTTTTATAATAGAGAGAAATACATATCCTTTAACGTGCTCAATTATCTGCCTGCCATTTGAAGAATAAGTTACCCACCCTTTCCCGCACGAGACACACCTGTCCAAAAGTATTTTTCAGAACACAATGCTACTGTTTTATTTAGTGCCTATGATATAATGGTATTTATGAAATAACTATCTAAATACGTCATTGTTATTAATTTTAAAGGTGATCATACAACAATTGCCACCCACATAGACCTACATAATGATTTTAAAGATTTGTTGGAGAAAGGTCCTCAAAACGAACATTGCCTGACTGTGTGAATGGTATTATGTACGACATATATGTATGTGTGTAGATCTGCTAAAAGACAAAACAGGGCAACAATATCCGAATTTTGATGACGCAGTAAACAAGAACTACAGCCACATTTGCCCGCACGAGATGCACCAATTTTTGCGCAAAAGGGCCTCATTAACATGTCCTGGTATTTCCTATTGCATACCGTAAATGTGTGCTATTACACTTAAGAGCCTAGATCCATTTCCATGCAAAACATTGTTTAAGCTGGTGAGGGAATTTATTGCTGCATGAGTAACTTCAAATGTTAAAACCATTCTTAGGCGATCATTGTGAGTACAAAAGGAAATATAAACCTTGACATATGATCCTAACATTTATCCATTTTGATTAAATGGGGCAAACTATTATAAATAAGCAGTTTGCTCATCGTCATACGCAGACGACAGACGTACGAATATTAACCAAACTGTAGCTTTTTACGACACGCTGTTCCACTCTGCCAGCAGAGGGAGCTGGCTTCCGACATCTCTGCCCCACGAAACCCAGGGTGAGTTCGGATATGCGATCGGAGTAATCGGCGCGGATATTTGGAGCATGCGGACTCACTCTTTCCGCTAATAGGCGGATCAATATTATCCGAACACAAAATCCGCGGTCCGCGTGAATGTTGCACTTGCTGGACGGCACAAATTTTGAGATCGTTAAATAGCGCCATAAAATAAATCAACGGATACGTATTGTGTTCATTATCTTATTCTCGTTGTTATAATTTTATTTACAGATTTTTCGCAGGTCGCAATACTACTATATATATATATTAAATGTATTTTGCGGCCTGGACGCCACCTTGGAAATCCTCGTGATCCTCCTGGGGGTGGGGAGTAACGTCTGGGGGTAAAATGTACCACGTGACCGCCCTATCGGACCACAATCTCCACGTTCGGTTATGCACTCCGCGGAGTCCGACGCTCGCATACCCGAACTCACCCCCACTCTCTGCCTTCCATTCACACCGCTAGGGCTCCATTATAGTACAAGCTAGCTTGCGTAGCGCCACCTTGCGGGGGGGGGGGGGCTTGCACGGAACCGCCAAACCCACGGTTGACCTCAACGATTGGTTTTAGAGAGTTGTTTAGGTTGAATTTTGTATTTGCGATACATAATTTGAAAAATATGCACATTCCGTTGTCGTACGATCACAATGGAAGGGCTACACGGAAAAATATTTCTAAATAATACGGTTTCAAAATTCAAAGCGCTTCACGCATTTGACCTCGATCGAACTGGAAAACATAGGGGCACTACAAATATGTGGGTATAAATGTGCCGCCCAAATGACCCCTTCTCTCTCTCAATCCTCGGAGCAAAAGTCTTCCATTTCTCTCGATGTGCTTATCTGAGACTGATGTTTTATCAAAATTGCAGCTCCTGACTACATATTCTAGTTGATATCAAAAGTGTTCAAATACAATTTCAGCTCTTGACTATATATTCCAGTTGATACCAAAAATGTTCAATTAATTAACCTCCATATACATTGCCATGACAGTTTGGGTATTTTGGATGCCTTTTTTAACCAAAATTTTCTCTCTCAATGACCACAAAATCGCGTTCTCCATATGCCCTCCATGGCCTAAGCGGCACACACCCGCCACTGTACTAATGTGGTGCCCCCTCCTCCCCCGCCCAGGTTCGAAAGTAACAATTAAGGCTTCTAATTAATCAAAATCGAAACAAATCGGGTACGGTACCAGTAGCACAATAAATGCTGAACAGTGGTATATTTTATGCCAAACTGCAAGTATATCTTCGATTAGATTCCTTTCACTTTTCGCGTATGAAGGATAATTCTAATGGTTAATTTTGACGTGGGGCAGAGGGACCATAGCGTTAGCGAAGCGCCCTCTGCCGAGAGATCGACGCTGTTTTGCCCGTTTCGTGTGAGAAACAGGAGGATCCCTGGTTGAATTTTCGGTTTGGCGTACCAGGCAACCGGATAGTTTTTGTTGAGTTTACGTGCTCATACGGTGTAAAGGAAACATTTACCTCAGTGAAACATGGTTCGAAGTAATGAATATGTTTTACTTTAAATTTAAAATGATAAAATGAGTGATGTATTCTTGTTCACCACTGTCTAAACGAGGAAATGTTACTCTGGTTCTTTATTACCCTTTATTATCGCTCACCCTTGGTGATGTTTACCAGAACGGTCGTATGGGCACCTGGGGGTACATCGTTATAGCGGAACCGCCCATATTATAATAAAAGCTACAGTCGATTCCCTACTAACGTCGAAGAAATTTAACATTGTTACCGTTGTGCCCCTAGAGAAGCGGGCTTGCCTGGGGGCACTTGCGCCAAGGTGGTTGGTTGGGAAAAGTTGTATGCTCTAACATTTATTCGAGGAAATATAACAGAAATAATTCAGTGTGGACACATTGTCAGAAAATCGGTACAAGTTATATAGAAAATGTAAACACTGATTGTATGCACCCACATTATAATAAAAGCTACAGTCCATTCTCTACTAATGTCTAAGGATTTTAACATTCACACTGTTGTGCCCCCCACCCATATAGTCTACAGACAGGACTATAGGCACTCTATTCATGGGATGGAAGTCTTACAGCCTGTATATTAGTTTCATCTCCGAAACCTAGTGGCTCAACACGCTCTGCCTTGTTGGCGGAGCGTGCAGAGCCACTAGGTTTCGGAGATGGAACTACCTGTATATATGCTATATATAACAAGAGGGTAAGCAAGCTCTGAGGCTCAAACCAAAACACACAAATATTAAAGGCTTGTTTTAGCCTTAAATGATGCTGTCACAATAAAACCTGGGTTTCTTCAGATGCTACACAGTCAAGTATTTATAAATAAATATTTTCATCACCAGACATGACTTATATAGCGTGATCTATCCTACAACAATGCTCTTACAAGGTTTATAGCACCAGACATGACTCATATAGCTTGGTCTATCCTATAACACTACAAGGTTGATAACACCAGACATGACTCATATAGCTTGCTCTATCCTACAACACTGCTCTTACAAGGTTCATAGCACCAGGCATGACTTATATAGCTTGGCCTAGAAAGTTATTGGCTTGTTCTTGACCTTAACCTTTATCAAGTTTGTGGCTCAGAGTTGCAAGAACGTGGATTTCTGCAAAAGTTTGACCAAAAGATTCTTGATTAATGGATATATAAAAAGTTGTACTTTAATGTTTCAGACTCTGCATGGGGCTTAAAAGATATTAATCCTGTTTAGCCTGGCCGATAGCTATGTAAAAGAATGAAACCATGTAAGGTTTCAGATGCTGGGGCTTAAAAAATATCAAAAACTGAGATTGATATGATGCATCATATGATGTTGCTGCTTGCTACATCAATTGGGTTTATCATCATCAAACAACTGTTATCATGAAGTTGTTGGTCATGGATTGCCCTACGATTATAAAATAAATAAATAAATAAAATGGGGTGATGCACTTGATACACTCTACTAAAATTTCCAGAAATAAAGCTTATAGAACTTTGTTATATGACCATCTTTAGATGTGACACTTCTCTTCTAATGTTGCTTCTGCAACATTTCTGCTCATCTGTATCTGTAGAGATAAAATAGCCAGAAATGTTTGACCTATTTTGCTGTGATAAGGTACCAGTATGAAGTTATCTCTATTCCTATGCTTTTTTTAGTCACTGAGCAACTCATCAGGAAAAAGGCAGAACACAATGAATGCATAATATCGACCCTAGAAGAACTGTCCTTACATCAAGAAGATATAGAACGGTAAAGTTTTATAATCTTATGGATTCTTGATCTCTTCTTAAATTAGCATAATAGTAAATTATCTACAATTGCGCATTACCATAATGGTATGTTCAATATACTGTGACATAAACTGCACTATTTGTGTTGGAACTGCTGTATATAAATATTTGATATTCATACCTCTGTCTTTCTTTTACAGATTAGAAAAAATAGACACATGGTGCAGAGAGTTAAAAATATTATATTTACAGAGCAACCTTATTCCTAAAATAGGTAAGGATGAGGAAGAATGTTGTGACGGATGTTTCTAAGTTTGATCTACAAATTATAAATAAATTATATGCATTACTGGACAGTGGTTCCTGTATGATAAATTTATTATTGCCAGCTTGAACTGATTTGTTCTCGTCATACACTTGGCTGCAGTTATTGCATGTGAATCTATGCCATATCTGTTTTAATGTTACTAGTATTATCTTATATTAATACTTTACCTTGAAAGTTTTTTTCTTTTACAGAGAATGTATCAAGATTGAAGAAGCTGGAGTATCTCAATTTAGCATTAAATAACATCGAAAGGGTTGAAAACCTAGAAGGTTTGAAAAGTTGTTTGTGGCTACACTGAACAATTTGATATATTTTTTTTTAATTTACACTTCACCATGCATTTAAAACTTCTTAATCTGTGAGTGAATTGATTTTTCTAATGGTATAATATTTAATCAATGTATTGGCACAGTCAAACTTTTACCTGCACCTTATTTATGTATGTTATTTATAAGACACATGACCGGTAGTAGTGATGTCCCATTTCTTCTAATTTAGGCTGTGAATCATTGAAAAAGCTTGATTTGACGGTAAATTTTGTTGGAGAAGTGACAAGCATAGAGTGTCTGAAAGAATTGCCTCATTTTCAAGAATTGTAAGTATACGAATGGATATCTGTTCTTGTTGTATTAACTTACGTTTAGGATAGCTGTCCCCATCGTCCAATAAATATCACACGAAATGTATTTTTCCCGCCGGAGTTTGTTGCGGTGTATTTCCTTCAGTAAGTAAATTGTACCTCCTTTGATCCAACGCCCTTGACGATGAATAGCTATACATAGCCAGGAATTTTGTGTTCGTTATAAGATATCTGGACATTTTAGGATTTAGTGGTTTGATTGTTCCCTGACATTCCTGTTACTAATTTTTGAATTAACTTGAACTACCGGTATGTATTCTCGTTGAGGGGATACATGCAAATGCCGATCAGTAAGTTATCTATCTCTGATTTATAACAGACGTCCTAGCAGACAGGTACTTTGCGCTTCGTCTCCCTGGATAATGGTTGAACAAGAAGTCTATAAAATAATTATTGCTTATAGCTATAGTGCATTCAATGGTTTTGTTCAGCATCTCTAAGAAACCACTTCTGCACTTCACTCTTTTCAGGTATCTGACTGGCAACCCTTGTGTAGACTATGAGGGTTACAGGCCATATGTCATAGCTACGCTCCCGCGATTAAAGGTACTGTATGTTTTGCTCACTGTTTGTTTAATACTGAGTATTAAAGATCTGATACAACTTGGATTATACCAGAATTAATTGTTGTTAAAGGATCCATTTAAACGATTTCAATTTGGTGCTGCAATGGTTTTGGGAATATAACAAAATATTGTGAATAAAACCTCGTTGGTCGTCACAATTTATATTTTGCAGTGGCTAGATGGCGTTGAAATTGAAAAATCGGAAAGGATCTTGGCTATTCAGGTGAGACTCGTTCGAGTGCTCTTTTGTAAAGTACGGCATATGTCCTTTAAGTATTTACAAACTAATATGAGAAGCGTGATGATGTCACTAGCATTCTTAATCTAATTAAGATTTTCACTCTTATACCTCCGCTTTGTTTCATAGCTAATGTAAAGCCTTAAATAAAACACCTCCTGATATGTCAAATAATCGAGCACGCTTTTATAGTAATTTCTGGTGTATAAGCCTGCGGAAGTATACAATTACAAGCACTGCTCATATACGAAATATGACGAACTATCTGTTCGAATGTCGGTGGTTGTAGGAGTTACACCAACTGCGACCGGCTATCCTACAGCAGCAGCAAGTATACAGACAGAAGCGGGTATGTTGGCCGAGCAGGCGCCGTTATCTTATCTGTCCCTCTCCATCCCTATTAAAGCTACTCAAGTGGTACTTTTTCGCGTATAAAATCAATTGGGCGAGATCAAGATTCGGTGCCGAGTACGCCAGATGGAACATTAATTGGCAGCATCTGGCGAGGTCAGTACATAGATGTTCTAACTTCTAACCTGTCGTATTGGTTTAATATCGATTATTACACTGTATTTATGAAGCTACAAATATTAGGTATTAGTGTATAATATGCTTGTGCATTGCAACAATGTAGCAACATGTATATATATATATATATATTTATCACTCAGGAGAGACAGAAAGAAGAATCTGCGCAAGAGGAGAAGAAGAAGCGACAGAAGGATGATAAGTGGTACACGGACATCAACACGAACCGGTACTACGTCCAACTGTGTCATTGTGTTACTACGCCGTGCCGACATAACGACTCTTCATGCAGGTTACGGTGCCTCAACACAGTACACATCCATCGTGATAACGAGGCCAAGAGTATGAGCGCCGGACAGGGTGTTTCAAAAGTACTATCACGCATATTGTAAATTATATCATACGCTCCATAATTTGGACAAATGAAGTGAATCTTTGCTGTTTATTGATCAGACGGTGTCGTTTACTTCATTATCACAAAATTTGTCTTTTATACGTTTATTTAGGGTTTTGGAAGAGGGAAATACAGACAATCCACCAGAAGAAGAAGAAGATCAAGATAAGAAGTGATTATTTTCCATTTTACTTAAAATAAAAGGCGTATGTGCGTTAGTAAATACGTGTTATGGTTATTGCAGAGATCACATAGAAGTAGTTATCTAAGATATTTAAAATTTTGATTAATGAGGCCGCCTGGACGCAGGTATAAATTATATATTTTGTTGCCTAATTTGCAGATTTTGGGAAGAGAAAGTGGCGTTCACCCCTGAGTCCAGAATCAAGGTTCACGAACACATGCAGGAGCAGCGACATCGGGAGGAAAACAAGTAAAGGCTATATATATATATATGTATATATTTAAATATAAGATCTTACTTCATGTACACTATGCTACAGGCCATGTTTGATCACGTAGAACGTATCTTGTATATATAACGCTTTGGAAACAAAAGGTGATCATATTTAGTTTGTTTACAACAAACAGGGATGGAAATAAATCCTGTCCCTCGTCAGTTAGGAGTGACGTATGCATTATATTTGCAAATAAATCCAATTGTTGTTTATTCGATTCGATTTATATGAAAAAGCCAGTCTATCCATTTCCATATTTCAGTATTATTTCATTTGGTTTTCTTCTTCAACTGTAGAAAACCGACACCAGTGAAGCCTGAACGCAAGCTTCGGATGGAAGATGGCCGATATTTAAACGTCAACGAAGCAAAGTGAGTAATCTCTGAGATTGCTATCTCATATAATATTTATATTTTAAAATTTCACATTTTAATTTGGTAGTAGTTTCATAGATAGATAATATGAAAATGACTGCAGATTACATTCGGAGTCAGTTAGGGTACCCTGTGTATACTAATCAGTCACAAAATGGCCTCGCGTCATTCTATTCCCCTATATTCAGTGCTTTATTCAACCGTGGTGCAACTTATGGAATCTAGCTTCAAAAGATCACATTTATCTTTTTTATTACATTTAACTCCCCCATGGGCGTTTGTGTCTTTCAGGGTAGATTTTCACTTCAATGATGACGAAGAAAATAACTGCCTGATCTTGGATGTTGCTGTGTTCAAGTGAGTAGCGGGTCGTACGTTCTTGCCTGTTAGGGCCGACCATGCTTTCGGTATAGCTCACTTATGACTCAGTCTAACATGGAAGATATGGAGTAAGTATCGGCAGCCACTGGGGTCGAGTTGTATCGATTGTAAACTAACAGTGTTCGGTTTCAAACTACATCGCGGGGGCGGCGCGACAGTTCAGTGGGCTGGAGCGCTCGCATTGAGTGCTCTGGTCACCTTAGAGCCTAATGGCACGTGGGTCGGTGGTTCGAGCCCCGCTGTGGCCATGTCTGTGTGGTCGCAGGATAAAGATCCCATGTATTTCTTCGTAAAGAGTAGGGGGTTACCCCCAGGGACATGGCTCCACTCTCCCTTCCTTCTCCCAATCGCTTGAAGCGATATGACCAAAAGTGGTTAAAGCATCCTGAATAACCAACCAACCAAACTACATCGCCGCCTGAGGCCCTTTCGTTTTTCTATCACATTGTCCCAGCGATGCCTCAGCACGGTGTAGGGCATGTGTGCATGAGTGACCTCAAGGTCAAAAGACACGTAATATCGCCCGGTTCTCTCACTGTCATAGTGACTTATTACTTATGTGAGGTCTATAATACCTTCATTCATTTGTTGTTACTATATTATATTATTACTTTTCTCTGCTGTGTACTCACATTGTATGTTAAGGTGAACATTCATATGTAAATTCGCTATTGCATACCTGTATAAATAAATGATCCGTCCAGAGTAAGTACCGGTATTTTAAGCACAGTTTAAACACTGATAGACTTGTACCTTTCGAGATTCGACAGCATTTTTGAATTTTGCAGCAAATTATATACATGTTTGCTAAACTGTAAACGCACTTCCAATAATACATGGTTTTCTTAATCCGTGCTTGTCGTCGGCAGATACATGGACACGTCCCTCTGTGACGTGGATGTTCAGCCCACATACGTCAAAGTGACCATCAAGGGAAAGGTAATTTAGTCGCTAGGGGAAGGTAATTTAGTCGCTAGTGTTGTCGCTAGGGGAAGATAATTTAGTCGCCAGTGTTGTCGCTAGGGGAAGGTCATTTAGTCGCCAGTGTTGTCGCTAGGGGAAGGTCATTTAGTCGCCAGTGTTGTCGCTATAGGGGAAGGTAATTTAGTCGTCAGTGTTATCGCTATGGGAAGGTAATTTAGTCGCCACTGTTGTCGCTAGGGTTGTACGTTCGTCGCCGTGTCCATTTCTTGCTACAATCCTCAGTTCGGTTCAGCCCATTTGTGAAGACCTATCGACCTCTCATCTCAACACATCTCATCTCAGTCTTCCAGCTGTGGGTTAGCCCTCAGAGAAGAACACTATGTACAGCGGTTTTCGGTGTCGTCCTATGTCGATCTGTGCTTTATTTTGCAAATAAACCATCTAAAGATCGCATCTCAATCTTTGTAAGTGTAGCCTGTTACAAGAGATTTATTCTTCGCAGTTATAAAACTTGGCTTTCTGAACTCCACCCACCACTGCTTGAGTGGAAAGTTTCCTGTGGCATAACGTTTGCGTGATAATTTAGTTTTCGTATCGAGACATACTGCTGTGGAAAGAGGAACGAGTCCAAATTCGCCATGTCCTTCACCCCGTTTTGTTAATAAATTTAAAATCCTAAGAACGCATATCGTAACCTAGTCTCGTGGTTTCCAGCTTCTCCAGTTGGTTCTCCCCGAGGAGGTGAAGCCGGACGCCAGCTCCGCCAAGCGATCCGCAGTTACGGGCCACCTGCTTGTCACCATGCCCAAGGTATGCGGTCAGGAACGTCTGCATGCATTGTACACGTCGTATCCGATTCATTGTCATCAAACTGTATTTTGTGCTAAGTGTCCATTCACCATGTCCCAAGTTATGCGGTCACGAACGTCTGCATTGTACACGTCATATCTGCGTCATTTTCATAAAACTGTGTATTTTGTTGTAAGTATCAATTACCATGCCCAAGGTGTACGTCCTCAAAGTCAGCGTCATTTTCATAAACTGTCTATGTTGTGCCAAGTATCCGTTCACTGACATTCGCAAGGTCAAGAACGCTTTAATATAGTACACATCGTATCCCTCAGATCGTAAACTGCGCATTGATTGCAAAGGGTCAGTCACCGTGCCCAAGGTGTCCGATGAGAAACATCTTTATTGAACTCCTCATTGCAATAAAACTGGGTATTTTGTGCCATAAAAAAATCATTCACCATGCCGAAGAAATCCGGAACATCGTCACTAATCATGTGGTAGCTCTCATGAACATTGAACTGTGCAATTTGTTCTAATATCAGTCACCACGGCCAGTGTATCCAGCCTGGATAGTACAAATCATATTCGTCAGGTATTGGTCCTATGGGTCTTTACCCTGGATATTAACGTGTGAATTTTGTGATCGTCATAGGACAGTTCTGGTCCTTCCTACCCCGTTTTGGGCGTGGGGATGTCCTCTATTATTGGGGCTATTCCATTGGTTTCAGCATTGAACGCTATTATCGCCACAGCCGAAGCAGCAAATAGTCAGGTTCTGTTTTTGTTTTTGATCGTTTCTCGCGCCGTTTCAGGTGACGCAAGTCTTATCGGCCAAGCAGACCAAACAGGAGGCTACGGTTGGCAAGGCAACCAAATTGAAGAATGGCCAAATAGGGTAGGCGTAAGACCTGTAGTTATCCTATCTAAATTGAAGCCTCCTGAAGATTGAACCTTAACTTAGCCCTTGATCAGCTTATGTTTCGTAAAGTACTTTAATAAATCTATGCCTCGTCGTTTTTTCTTAATATATTCATTTTAAAGAAATAACCGAAAGTGTACTATGGTAAAGCAAAGTAACAATTTACCGTTTTAGAATTAGACAGGTATATTAACTACCATTAAAGCAATATATTCTGTATATATATATAATATTTTTGTATTACCTACCTCTTTCCCATGTCAAATAAGTATATTCTGTCTTGAATTTAAATCCTGAAAGTCTGTGGGCTATCCGGAGAGAAGCAATGTGGTCACCGGAGCAGAAGTTGGTGGCCGGCTTTATATCCCTGCGCGCCTGTTTGCCGTTCGGCAGACTCTCAGAGATATAAAACATATATGCATCATAATTTTGAGATACTTTTAGTCTTGATTCTAAAATGTAAAAAAGCTAAGATGGCGCATGTAAGTATATTGCTTTAAGACCAGAGAATAAGTTATACCCCCCAGGTGACTAAATGTTGTAAGTGAAAGTGAAGTGTTCTAAGTGAAAGCTTTGATTCCCTGCCAGGGTGGAGAGGCTGGAGGTAGATCCGACCGCTGCCAGCAGCCCCAACTTCGGCAACATTGTTGGCGGCAGCGCCCCCTCACGGCGTCCGCTGGAAAGGAGAGTGGGAGAGGCGCCACCTGCCGAGAGAGCCAACAGCGCGGACTTCGTCGACGACCCGGATGTTCCTCCTCTGGTGTGACCAGAAGGCTGGGAGTAGGGAGTCTGGGGCAGGGGTGGGTGGGTGGGGTAGTGGCAGGAGGTAGGGTTGTGGGGGGGGGTAGATAATAATGATACAGACGTCAAGTTGTGTAGTTTGTTTTATCTGTATCGTACAAAGATCTTATCCGTCCACAAAACTTCTTTGTAAAAATATCAGCATCGAAAAATAATTATATGTATCTTGTCGGAGTGCCTTGACTTTGTGCTTCTGTTCTACACCCAGGTTTTCTTAGAAGTCTTGTGCCATGTATCTGGAAGGTCCACCACGTTTCCTAGTTTTACTTTATATTATGTGCAAGATAGCTAGGCCGCATAATTGGGTCAAGCTTCAGCAAAGAAACACGTTATCGGCATGAGACAGAACGAAACTGGCCTTACAGCAAGTTCACAAGACCAAAATACAACCTTTTATTATTGATCATCGTCTGAAGTACAAAAATCACAAGATGCAAAATGTATCACAAACCTGGAAATTGACACTTAAAGGTCGCACAGTAACGTTGCGAAACATCTACAAGTTTAGCTGCCACTCCCAGGTTCGATCCAAGGGGTGTTTTGTAACTGTGTATGTCGTGCGGTGTGGCGCACCCCAACCTGGACAGTCCCTGTTGGCAGTGCAGTGAGCAGTGGATTTATTATACATATAACTGAGGATTACACACCCAAGTCAGCCGTGAGAGCTTGGCGTTCACTAACCAGACGCGATCAGGGCGAGTCAGATCAGACCTAGGCTAGCAGAAGTTACCATTTAGCCCTGAGTATTGCTTTCAAGTTGCAGAGAGGCAGTGTTTTTACTTTAATATCGGGGCATTGAAACCGCAGATCAATCAGTACGTCCTATCCAGCACAAAAACCTCGATATACTTACTACCCCACAGTACGTCTAATCTGTTACATCTGCTTAGCATATTGGCCAACTTCTACACAAGGAGCCACAGTAGATGTCTACGTCAATAGCAGTCACTGGACAACATAAAGTCGAACAAACCACGTGACCAACCTCACGTACATTACTTCCACTAAATCCACTATTGCCCAACAACGCCAGCTTAAAACTAAATCTATGCACCTACGAATTACCAACGGTGAAAACTCAAACGGAATACGCGTATCTTCTTTCACTTTCACGTGCTCTTGGCTGCATTTGCTCCATCGCACGGATCTTCAAATCAAAGGTGAACGTATGATGGAATATCTCAGTTGTCATGGCATTTCGAAACAATTCCCGATTAAACGGTTAGTCTCTCATCTTATCGGACACGTCTAACAACAACAAGGCCTTATTATAACCTCAGGGGACTTGCAAAACATGCAGATATATGCAGCATTTCCCACCTGAGGATAAGTGGCAATAAATACACGAAACAAAACAACAACTGGAATCAACATAAAAAAACATAGCAAGATAACATCAACGGCAAGTACGGAAGCGTAACACATCGAAACGGACAATGTCAATTCATGACGATAAACTGCAAAGACTGAAGCTCCTCTGTTAACACTTAGCAACATACAACGTGACAGTGTTCAACCTACCAACAAACTCTGACCGTGTTCCCTCTAGCAAGAAGCTCACTGACCGTGAACAATCGTGTTTCACCCAGTAACCAGTCCTTGGGAAGGTGTTCCACCAAGCCACGTGACCGTATTGTACCTAGCAACAAACCGTGCGACGGTGTTCCACCTAGCAACCAACCCTTATAACGGGGTTCCACCTAGTAATCAGTCCTTAGGAAGTTGTTCCACCCAATAACACGCCACGTGACCGTGTTCCACATTAATAACGGCGTTCCACCTAGCAACTAGCCCTCGGGAAGGTGTTTCTCCTAGCAACAAGCCACGTGACTATGTTCCAGCGACTCCGCGACCATATCCAATACAGAGTTGCTGCCATGCAGTAGGTCTTTCACAGCCAGAAAAAATAAAATACTAAGTGACAAGAAACCCGAGTCGGGGATAGCATCAAAGCCATTAGCTTGTAAATAATTATGCACAAACAATTACATGCATCAGAGAACAATAAGGTCCTTATCCACTCCATCAACAATACTATCTCAGGACAGGTGACGTCTAATATTTAAGCAGTTTCTATATTAACCGAAAGCGTGGAGAAAAATAACCCACGACAGTCCCACTACAGAGCAATAGCCAAGGAGAAGATGGATTGCATCAAGGGACTACAACGCACATTGCTGGCACCACGTTGGCCTGAGAGTAGCCAGGACATCGGTGAAGCTAACCAAATTTCAGCAGTTCCGTTTGAAAAGCACGCGCGGACGAGGACTATGAACGCTCTTTGCCGAGCAGGCCAAAATAGAGAATCAATTACAGATATTCAATAAAAATAAATTTCTTGTCGACCTTTGGCGAAGTGTGTTCTTACTACACTATGTAGATAGACGTTCATAGCACACATGTCGATCTACGACACAATAAGTATCATTCGGCCTATAATACCAAAGAAATTCCTCATCACTCGCGATCATTATTATTGTATATAATACAATATTACCTTCAATATATTTCCTGGCACAGTTAAAAACAGAAACACATTTCTTTTGACTTGTCCATATACAAATAATATGCGTTTTCTTTCTAAGACGAATATTCCAAGAGGAGGAGTCCAGTCCTCCATTCCCCCTGTGTCCGGTCGTTGTGCTTGCTTACCTCAGCAAGTGATTAGATCCCACGGGAGTAGCTACAGCATACACCCCACCCACCAAATCAGGACTAGCTACATGGCGCTGAAGAAACCCCCAGCTGGATCTATATGTTTAAGTACCGCGCTGTTGAGAACAAATGTATTTAACGACAATACTTCAGATTTATAACAAAATGACACGGTCATTGCACTGTTAAACACGAGCAGAACGGGACGAGATTTCACGGACAATAATATATATATATTCTTCTATACGGATTCACAGAGCTTGTCATTACAGCAGTCTCCTCCCACACCAGGCCACCTGCCCTTGTGTTTCTCTTCACGACGAGTTACCTCTGAAGAAGGCTTCCCAAGACAAAAACAAATACATTTTGACAAAATGAAAATAGTCGACCAGCCCACAAATGAGGGGTGATCTAATTAATTCCCAAGAGGGATCGCCGAGCAACTTTAAACGTTTGACTCATACATAGATACACACACACATCAGGACTAATCAGCACATCTGGATCGTGACACAGCCGTGGCAGGCTCGGGCCTGGCGCATGGATTTACTGACAGTCCACATGTTGGCCAAGGGGTCGTAACACTCGACCACCCGGCTCGGCTTCGAGTCCACCAGCCCCCCCGTCACGTAGATCTTGCCGTGAAGCACCGTGGCGCCGCTGTGCACGTGCGTATAGTGCATGTCCGGCAAGCGCCGAAAGGTCCTCTTCAAGGGGTTGAGCGATATTAGGCGCTTCGAGTCCTCCCAGATGATGTAGAACACCCCGTTGAGCACGACGATTTGCGAGAATTGGATTCCCTCGGGCAGGACGAACTGTTCCCCCGAGTACGTCACCTTGCTGTCGCTACACAGGTAGCTCTCCATCGTGTTGACCTGCGCGCCCCCTTGCGTGCCGCCAATCTCCACCAGCGTGTCCTGGAAGGCCAACAGGTGGGACTGCTTCCTCGGGAAGGGCGACTGGCCGACCACGTGCCACTGGTCCGTGCCCACGTCGTAACACTCGATGCTCTCCACGGCCACGATCTTGGTGTCGGCGGCCAGGTTGATGCCGCCTAGGACGTAGACCTTGCCGGCCCAGGCCGTGGAAGCGTGGCGGGCGCGCGGGGTCAACATCTTGGCCACCTCGCTCCAGCGCCGCTTGATCGATTCGAAGTTGCAGACGTTGGCGACGATGTGGCCGTCGACGATGCCGCCGGAGACGTAGATTTCGTTGTTGAGCGCGGCGATGCTGAACCAGGACGAGGCCTGGGGCATGTCCGGCAGAGGGTGCCACTTATCCTTCTGCGGGTCGTACATCTCCATCGACTGCATGATGTAGTTGATGTTGTCCAGGCCGCCGACCAGCACCATGCTCTCCTTGGCCAGCGTCGACGGCCGCGGCGTGAAGGTCTCGGTCTGCATGCTGCGCCTGCGCTGGCCGTGCCTCTCCGTCTTCGTCTCGTGGAACTGGCGCGCGTCCTTCAGCAGCTGGCGGCAGTGGGCGCAGGCGCTGATCAGGGCCTCCGTGTCGACCACCTCCTCCAGGTACTGCACGTCGACGGTGGCGAAGCGCACGTGGTCCATGACCTGGCAGGAGAGCTTGCGCCGCTTGTCGACGTCGCCGTGGACCCAGCGCAGAGCCGCCTCGTACACGGTCTCCTCCGTGCGGACGTCGATCAGGTCACTGCTCAGGTAGCTCTTCAGGCGGGTCAGCGGCAGCTGGAGGAACTCCTCGTACTCGGCCACGGCGCTGAAGTTGTCCAAGGCGAACTGGTGGGCCTCGCTCTCCAGCTGCGCGCACGAGTGCAAGTGGCCGAACTCCTCGATGCCCAGGCAATTGGACGGGTGCAGGTGTCGCGAGAGGAACTGGCAGCAGGCGTCGACGATGGCCGGGTACTGGAACATGCTGCCGGCGGCCAGCATGTCCTGGGCGTTGTCCACGGTGATCTCCAGCCGCCCCGTGTAGGCGTACTCGATGACCCGCTTCATGGTCCAGGGCGACACCTCGTTGAAGACGATGCGCGCCTCCTTGCCCTCCTTCAGGTCGGAGGAGAACATGGCGTGGAAGTAGGGACTGCTGACGGCCAGTACGTTGCGGTGGCACGGGAACTCCTCGTGGCCGATGCACAGGATGGCGTCCGTGAAGCAGGACTCCGTGCGCAGCGTGTTGAGCTTGGTGAGCACCTCGAAGCCGTAGTTGGGGTTCTGGAGCATGTAGCTGGGGTCGATACAGGGCTCGCTACCGCGGCGCTCCCCGTCCATGGTCAATGGCTGTGTGGGTGGGTGTGGAGTGCGTGTTTCAGGGGCTGGTTTGTTGCTATGGCATCCAGCACCCACTCCCCACCACACGTCGTCCCAGGCGTGCCTACAGACGATCAGCTTGGCGGTCCCAAGGATTCAGCCGGTACTACACCAGTAGTAAGGACATTTAGGCACCTGTAAGAGGGATACCAAGTACAACAATGTTATTTCATGTATTTATAGTGGAAGGCGCATTCGGCGGAATTCATTGTGGAATACATAGGGAGAGGCAATTTCCATTATCCCTTATCATCTGGTTTGGGTTTGGCGTTTTAGCCTACCTCAGGGCACATGTGGCAACAAGTGGGTTACGAAACACCTGGGACACCCAGATGACAGGATAAACTGGTCCTAGATGACTTATCAGATGACAAGTCAACAAACTAGCACAAAAATGACTCAAATCCATAACCTGGTATTTGTGAAAGTTCCTTGGTCTCCTTCTAACATTCACATGAATCACAATTACTATGAGGGAATTTACCCACCGAATTGAACTAAATCACCAACAGTGGTCCAATATGGAGAGTCAAGTAAATAAAGATCATATCCATATATGCCTAAATCTGCTTTATATATTCAGATACACTTTAAGAAAAACTGTACAACCTACATAACATTAAGCAAAGCTCTCACTCAATTGTATTGCTCAAACCATAATTTACAAATTGAAATGAGACGGCCGAATATATATATACTTGTCAACAGTATAGTTTGATAGTACATATATTGATATTGCGATTAATACTGACCCAGCCATTGCCTTAATCTATCTATCTTGGTCCTATGAGGCTACATTAACCTCAAAAGTCTAAAGTTTAAACAAGTCAATATTTTATGGTTGTTGTGGTTTATTTGGTCTTGAAGGCCTTAAGACCCAAATGGCACAACATATAATCATACAAACAGTTTGCATGGTGCGCAGTATTTCGAAGAACATACATTTACGTGGTGGAACAGAGACAATTTTCAATAAGATATATACACATTGCCAAACTGCTCAGGGTTGTTACACCATTATGACACATTAGGGTCCAAAAAAGATCAAATATTTTGTGGCTTGCTATTCGTGGATTGTAAAATGTCTAAAAGGGGGCCATTTGCAGGTTTAACCTACAAGGACAATCAGCTGATAGATGCATGGGTTATAGATGGACTGATGTCAACCCATGGATAAGCACAAAACTTCAGAACATATGTGATATGATGGTATTATTGATGCAAAAGTACAATTATTTCAGGAATGGTTTTAGAATTTAGCTGATTCGACATGTAAAGCCTATTATCACAGTGTTATCAATGTTATATAGCATACATGGATGTTGATTGAGTACAGCTGTCAGTCATGAGGCCACAATGGTATGCTAGTTATAGCATACATGGATGTTGATTGAGTACAGCTCTCAGTGATGAGGCCACAATGGTATGCTAGTTATAGCATACATGGATGTTGATTGAGTACAGCTGTCAGTCATGAGGCCACAATGGTATGCTAGTTATAGCATACATGGATGTTGATTGAGTACAGCTGTCAGTGATGAGGCCACAATGGTATGCTAGTTATAGCATACATGGATGTTGATTGAGTACAGCTGTCAGTCATGAGGCCACAATGGTATGCTAGTTATAGCATACATGGATGTTGATTGAGTACAGCTGTCAGTGATGAGGCCACAATGGTATGCTAGTTATAGCATACATGGTGAAAATTTAAGTCTGCGGAAGTTTTAGCTGGTGAGATAGACAGGGACCTCAAATTTTGATATAGCTTGAATACATTTGACCTAGACCTGCAGCATGCTTTGAACTACGTTTGCAACAGCACAACTTAATATTTCCATTATGTGTCCACATAAGGCACCAAGAGGGGTGGGCATGGTAAGCATCGCCTACTTGTTGGCATTAGGACGAATCAGGCTGGGCTCGTGCTAGGATATTTTTTTAATTAGCCAATTTGGCTAATTCCGTGGAAAAACATTAGCCAAAATTAGCCAAATATGTGTTCGAGGATTTTCTGGTTCCATTTGTTGAAAAAAACATAAATAAAAATGTGTTTCTAGTTAAATTTTATATTCGCCATTTTGGCGAGTGTCCAGGAAGTTCTTATCGCCAAATCCCGAATTTTCTCGCCAAATGGCTATTGGCGAATGCTAACGCGAGCCCAGTCAGGGAAGTCATATTTACATCTATATTAGAATGTCCCATATAAGTATATTATTGTTGGTGCCTTGGGAGGCTGGGGAGAGAGGAAGGGGAAGTAGTGAACCATGGAGGGTTGGATGTAGCTTCGCCATACACCTTGGGCCCTAAAGCGCAACTGCATCTGCTATAATGAGCATATAGAAGCCAATAATCTTTGGATGGGGCCAGTTATATGACATCATGAAAGGCCTGCACCTACATATGCCTGGTTATCATGAAATACATTTAGCTTCTCAGGCAAAATATTTCCTGTAATATCGCACAAGATCCGTCAAATAGATAAATACAGCTGATATCTAGTGAAGGGAAATGCTGGCTGGTTTGTTTAAACTCTGACCTCTTACCAATCAACTGGATGGCCACCTAAAAGAGCTTATTTGTCAGATGAAACTGCAGAAGGTTTATAGTGACTGGAAGCTGGTAGCCTCCGTGGCAAAAGTTTGGACACTGCAGGAACAAAGGTACATGTCTTGCATCATTTATCGCACACAAATTTCCAATGATGCATTTCATTGAGCTGTGTGGGGACATGGTGGTGCATTGTAAATACATAGTGAGCAGACTGTGCAACATTTCAGTTAAAATAATGTCCAATTATTTTTTGAGTGTCCCATAAGTTTAAGGAGCTCTGGGACTCACCTAATGGGATACCTATCAGAATCACTGCCTTTGTAAGGGATACCTAAAGGCCTAGTGGATAAAAGACACCAAGATCTTTGGGCCCACCCGGAGCTACACTGTGGATAGGGCTAAATGAGAAATTCCCTTTAGCCTAATGTGGGAAGTGTTCACAAGTTCAAATGACAAATGTCATTTAGCTGTGAGGAGACAGTGACATATTGTAAATATGTAGTGAGCGGACTGTGCAACCTTTCATTAACTTAATGTCCAATAATTGTCTGGATACCCTATAATTTTAAGGGGCTCTGGGATACTGGGACCTACCCACTGGCATACCTATCAGAATCACTGGCTATAGTGCAAACTAGGTTTCGAAAAGGAAGGTGTACTTTGGATAAGTGCAAACATTGATTATCACAACCAAAGGTATTTCGGAAAAAGTAAGGATTCCAGTGTAAAAATAGGAGGGGTGTCCTATGCGGAAATGCCCCCCATGCTGAGATGCCTCTCCCTGTATCTAGTATAATGGCACTGTATAAATATATTTGGAGTGGAGAGGGTCTCCAGGGACAGATATTTAATTTGGATGTCGCCTCACCTGTCAGGCACTCATTGTTGAGACTGACCTAGCCCCCTGAAAATGTACCTGTCCTATCACATTGAGAAGCAATATTGTTTGCATTGATCAGTGCCTGCAGGTTGCTTGTTCAATGTAACTGCTGAATATTCACCAGCCCTGTCGGGCATACAACCAGTATTTTTACCTGCCCGAGCCTGAAATTTGACTGTCCCGGGTAGTCGAGCAGTCGGTTATGTCTCTCCCTGGTCTCAATATTATGTAAGCTTATTTTATATAAAGGGTGCATCTCAGCATATGACAGATGACATATATTTTACATTGGAAACCATTTTTTGAATAATTAAATTACAAGACAAATAAGTAGATCTATAGGCCTATGTAAGTTTTCTAAATATTCTAAATATTTTGTAACATCCAGAATTCTCACAAGTCAAGATTGTTAAGTGACTTAAAATTGAATGAACAGCTTGAGTTTCTTTAAAGAGACCTGTATTTACCCGGTACACAATAAATTAGTTACCACATCTAAATCATATCACAGCTGATGGGGCTCTATAGTCGATTAAAAGTCTGCAGCCATTCATCGTTGACGTTGTAAGATGGTGAGGACATGTGCAGTGAGCAGTGGTAAGTGCCAGCCTGTCAGCCTCCGTTAGCCCAGTCACTGAGTCAAGGCTGGCAGCCCAGGCCACAAGCCAGTCCGGTATTTTCGATCGTTGACAGAGAACGAAAGCATGAAAAGCAATATACCGCTCTTACCAGACGTATTACCAATGTTAATATGTCGAATAACTACGCACTATAATGCTGAAGTGACAAATAAATACCTTGCACCATAACCCAAACCTATGCTGAGTCTTTCACAGTTAAAACGGTCCGGTTTTACACCAGTAAAAATCTAAGCAGACACCCAACAGCGGCGCCATATTTGCTTTCATTTCCTGTGACGCACGCTGTGACGTCAGAACCTGGAACCTGGGCACTGTTCTCGCTAGCTGGCGCAAGCGGCTAGGGAAGGGGGGCTTGGTTTTCAGCAGGCCAAACGTTGCCATATATAAAGACTAGAAAATGGAGATGCCAAATCAACAATAAGGCATAGGCTTAAATTATATGTGACAGATTTATAACTAATAAAAAAAAATAGTAGGGACCCTACCAAATCAAAGTCCGCCATGGCCGGGGGTGGGGGGGGGGTGGGGGGATTATTGTATAGCTCAATAACTCATGCCCGTCGCCGAGGTTTTTACTCCCAAACGCATAGATCAAATCAAGCCATCAAATCAACAATAACATCTTAATAAGTTAATCAACCGGCAATAATTTCTCTTGGGTAACTGGAAATGACGTCTTTACCATATTCTTAGCATATAAAGACATGTACATGTGTCTTTTATCGTGTGCAATAAAAGCAGAATTGTTTGGGCCAAGCCCCGAGGGGAGCGGGGCGGGGGCATTATTATACCAATCTGGTGGGGGTGGGGGGTTCCGCGGGTGTCCCTTGATGCCTGAGAGAGCGGACATTTGCGATGAAAAAGATACCTATATATAGAGCGGACATTTAAGATGAAAAAGTTACCCCTATAGAGCGGATATGTTAAAGCTTAATTGCGACTGGGGAGTGTGGGGGGGGGGGGTGCAACAGCAAAAAATGTCCCTTCCGCGCGGAATTGATTTTGGAGGTGAAAAGGGGGGGGGGGTGCGGGGGGGGGGGTGCTTGACCACTTCGCAAACTCAGCAATGTATTAAGTACCCCCCCGCCCCGGCCCCCACCCCTCCTAAGGGAAATTAGTACACCTCATGTTGGAAAGTCTGGCTTTCTTGTGTCACGTTACTACATCAAAATTTGCAGACTACAGCAGGTTTTCTTTACCTTTTAATATGTGAGGACACATCTATTTCTCATCGAGTTAACATTTACACAGTCAGACAGTGTGTCCTAAACGTTTTTACACAATAGTTCGAAAAATCATTACTAGTATAAATGAAAAATTGCTGCATGCACGAGCAGCTTTAATTGTGTTCAATTCCTTCACATTAATTTATTACTATTTTTTAGTAATAATAAATCGGTCAAATATATAAGATTGTGCATTATTTATTGCATCGATCGATCCCCATATATCCTACCCTCGTATGTGGTCGAGCAGTCTTGGAAACGTCATGGTAACGACACCCCCCTCAAAAAAAATTAGATTTATCTAAATTCTCGGGTGTCGAATGTCGATTTTAACGACGTTCAGTGGGGATTTTTTATGCCACTATCTATGTCGATGTCGCTTTTTCAGATCCTTCAGTGTCCGAACTTGGGGACCGGTCAATGTATGTTGATTTTTCAAATATGCCTGTGTCGCATAAATGTCGCCATTTACCCCTTCCAGTCCCCTACAATTAAGATCAATAAAGGGAAGGCGTATATTAACTGGTCTCGATAAGTACCTGATTATACGCAGTGTAGCTTACGCGGTAATCAGTAATCATGTAGCTCCATGGCAACAGCACAGAAACTATTCATATCTTCAACGAAGCACTCACCTGACTGTCCTGTGGTTGAGAGCCGCTATATATGAGCCACTGCATGAACTCGTCGCTCGACGACTCAAGATCACATGACCATTCAGGCAACAACTGAGGAGCCTTCATGCCTTGCAGAAAGACAGCATATGCCCACGCTGCGATCTCTATAGTCTAGATCTGGCAGCGGCTTTCTTATTGTGGCGAGTTTCAGTCCACGTTATGCATGCTTGATTTATTGCTTCAGTCATAACATGCATATTAACGTCTCTCCTTTATGGCGTATAGATTGACTGTGACAAGCCGAGGCAGTCGCTCCCACCTTTACCATGGAACTATAGCCACAATGCCATGCATGATTGCTGGCGGGGCATATATACAGGCTTTTAGGACTGGAATTAAACTAGGGCCGTGCGGGGGGTCCAGGCCCACTTGGATGTATGGTTACTATATGCGACAAGCACCAAGCAGCGCTATAGTTTAGGCTATTAAAAGTCCTCTGTATCGATCACAAACAACGTAAAACCCTTTGCGGGAGACGCGATGGCGGGCCGGAGGGATGGGGTGGGGGGCGGCGCATTGGCGGACAATGAACTAGAGTGTGTGCTTAGCACCCGGGTGTGAACTGCATTTGGCCACTCTGTCCAGGGTTATTGGACACAGTCCTTCCAGGTAGGTATTGACCGACAGTTCTGTGGTAGGCTCCCCCGATACCCCACCCCACCCCAGCCCTCCCACCAATTACCCATATACGTACGCACCCCCATCCCGCTCCCCAACACACAAACACTTTCGTGCTTTGACCCTAGAACTAGAAGGCTAGTTAATACACATGGAGCGCCAACCATATTATAATACCACCGCGTTCGATACAAGCCTAATTATAGCTGAGTTATATGTATATATAGATACATATTGTGTGACTGGCCCCTTAGCGCTCGCCGGGCTCCCTTAATCCCAGGGTCAACCCACTTGATGCGCCACCACGGAAATCAATGGCACCGCTGCCGTCGCAGCTCAGTAGAAAGTCTCTGAACCGAATCCGCCAGGGTTCTAGGTTCGACGGCTGATGACGCATGAAGATTATCGACGAGAGAAACAAGCCGCTTAATGCTGAATAGGGGGCGACAAAATTGAAGTCCCCCTCCCTATCCCTCTCTCTTCCCACTCCTCTCCCCCTCTCTTGCCCCCTCCCCCTTCACTTTCCCCCTCCGTCTGCCTCCCCACACCGCCTTCCACTACTCCCCTCCCTTTGCCACACAAGTCGATCCCGCCAAGATTAGCATTGACATTTAACAGAACAGTAGCATTTGATTCAAATAAAGTGGTGCATGTGGCAAAACAATTATAGAATACACTAATCATGCTGTAAAATATTACAATGTCAGATCCTGACACGCCATTGGCGAAAAACAACTGTTCGAATAGCTTTAAATGGAAAAAAACGCTATGTGTCGATGCAAGTTTCCCTCTAAAATATATCTTTCATCTGTACAGACCAAACGGGCCTTCAAAGATACAATCAAAAATTGTTTAGAGATTCTAGACAATCTGTGATACAATTATCTTACGTGGAATCTAAAAAATGACAACGATGTAAGAAGATGCGAATCAAGGATTAAAAAATTAAGGCGAGAGGGGTTCAGATTCGACGGAGTAAACCTGACTACCAGGCGCAGGGGGGAGGGGGGAGAGGCGGTCAGCTCTCCGAGTATCCGATGACAGGGCTCTCCGCTGATACCGGAGGTACCGAGGTGAGTAGGTGGGGGGGGGGGGGAGGGGGGGGGGGTAGCATAAATTAAAGTACAATTGGTATGATCAGTAAGCCGCTTCGCTCAAATGTGGTCGAACCCCCGGCACTCCGCCAGGGTATAACCCTGTTATCAAAGATGTGCATGGCATATGCAGACGGTCAGTGACAATATAAGTCTACTCCATCCATAAAGATCCATAACCCATTTTATACCGTAGTAATTGAAAACAATATGACACGAGTGAGAAATATAGAAGCCTATTTGTCATATAATAATGTATTGTAATGTTTTGTAAAAAAAAATGATGCCATCTGTGCGTCGTGTGAAGACCACAATGTTAACCAGAATGTTTCCAATAATCGAAATGTGAGCCTTTTGCGAGGTCGCCTATTTATGACGCCTGCTCATTACCGAGTGCAGGGGCGGATCCAGGGGGGGGGGGGGGGGTTAGGGGGGTTTAGGGGGGCAACCCCCCCCCCCCTTGGGAACCTGAACATACACTGTTAAAGTCGGCTTCTCCGAGCAGCGCCACCCGCCCACCCTCGGTCGCAAGTTTTTAAGAGAGCACCCCCCCGCTGGTCGCAAGTTTTAGCCAGAGAGCACGCCCCGCCCCCCTCCTCTCGGTCGCACCGGTCGCAAGTTTGAGCCAGAGAGCACCCCTCCCCCCCTCCCCCGCTCGCAAGTTTTCAGAGAGCACCGCCCCCCCCCCCTTGGCAATTCCTAGATCCGCCCCTGGAGTGCATCTCCATTTTGTCACCAGCTTTGTGTTAACGGGAGACACACAATCCCTACACGACTTCGCATTTATACGCCATCTTGGAAAAATGGAGACTGGCGCAAAGAGTTATGGGAAATATTTTGGTGTTATCTTGACTTTTTCTATGGAGATAAATACCATATTTCCACGTTTTGGCAAGGCATGTATAAAATTAATGAGCATACCTAACTTACATTCAGATTACGTAACTTTTCCCTTGCATAGATGACACTAGATCTATTTCATGTTTAAATGTCTACAAAATACGTTGTCAGGCGATGACGCCATCTTGACATCTCGCAAAGACCAAAAATATACCCAGAATGCATTGCACATGCAGTGGCGCCTGACGGTGGCAAAATTGGAACTACGATTAGCGAAGTGGTCTCATACAGCCAACGAAGAGCGCGGACAACAGTGCCGTGGGGTGGGGGGGTGGGGAGCATGTTACTACAATGCCTATATAACAGAACAACCCGCCATGTGAGAATTAAAGAAGAAAAATGCATCTCTTACAATTCATGTGACTGACCAGAGAACAACTGAAAATCCGCCCTGTGAAAAATAATAAAACAAAACGCATCTCTTACAAATCATGTCACTGACCTGTGTTTGCTGCTTTCCGGCTCCTCTATATTTGGATTTTAAAAAGAAAAATATATATATGTATATATAACCTGCAATCTGTTTCACTGGTGCCCACGACGTTAGACAGGTGTGTTGTCGGCGGAGGATTTAACCCGCAAACCCCGGGCAGCTAGCGTCTATCTGGTTTTGTCCGTTGGGAGGCGAAGTTCAACCGGGGAGGGGGGTGGGGGGCGGTGACTGACGCCGCGACGCTCGTCAAAGGCTGCGACAAACAGGTAAAAACTTGGTGGGCATTAGGAATCTTCAAATGACCGGCGACGAAGGCGATGAGGCTACCTTATTTAGCTTGATTAGCACCCTGGAGGGTCGTGCTGCTCATGTCGTGGCGGACCATCCCAACCATTATGGGAGTCACCATCATTAGCGCTGTCTCCTCCAGCAGGCTATAGGCTAGGCTGGATGTGAGCGCCAAACATATGTCTCTCTCTAAAAATAGATACATAGATAGGGGGGGGGGCGGGGTGGTTGGCGAAACGGCGGCGGCGGCGGCGGCGGCGGTGGCAGCGGCGGCTGACAAAAGGACGGGCGCTAAAACGTATCGGAAGGGACTTATTTGGCGGTGTTTGGTGCCCAGACCTGGGGGAAGCCATACAAGGGAAGAGGATTGGGAGAGGGTGGCGGCATGGTCTCCCCTTCCAGCAGTGTTCGACAGGTGGGGGTGTGTGCATGCAAGGAGGGTGAGGGAATAGGGGGAAGAGAGGGACAAAACGGGGTTGGGGGTGTGTGTGCTCACCGGGTGCCACTGGTGACACCGTCAGGTGGCTGACTAACCACCATTATATTAGGGGTTGAGTCGCAGTCAGTCTGTGATGCTGGGAGCGGGGCTTGGGGATTGGGGGCGGGGGTGTTCATGTGCATGCATGGTGGTGTCGCGGTCGTATGCCAGATATGGCGGATAAAGGCCATGTGGCGACAAAGAGCTGGGAGCATGAAGAGGATGGTGGTTACAAGAAAATCCACCCCTCTCACCCCCCTATAACACAGTATAACACCCCGCTCGCCTGCCATCTTATGTTATGGCCGGCTACGTACCCAACCGTACTCCACACCGCCTGGCAACCCGCAGCTTTACCTCAGTCCACATTCAACACCCCGTTCTTTCCCTCTTCCATACACAGCGACACCGTCCACCCACCTGTTTTCACCCCTCCCCCACCCCCTTCTCCACCCTAAACGAATGTCGCATCACCTTGAATCCACGGTCCCGGTAGAGCCCGCTACACCGGCCGTGACAAGATCACCTCACGCTATGACGCTTGCATGACGTCACCGTATACAGCCGGAAGGGGGTACAATGAACACATATTACTGAAACAAATTACCACTCCAGTGTCCAGCGTGTATATCGATTGGACACACCTCTATATTTATTCCGACTGCGAGATTCTTGGAAAATGCTTTAGACAGTCAACTTATGTATTAAGACTGCTTATGGAAACCCCTTTTGTGACCGCTCATAGAGGTGGTCGCTGATGGAGGTGGTCACTGATAGAGGTGGTCGCTCATTGAGGTGGTCGCTCACAGAGGTGGTCGCTGAAAGAGGTGGTCGCTGGTAGAGGCCGGTGGTCGCTCACAGAGATGGTCGCTCACAGAGGTGGTCGCTGATAGAGATGGTCGCTGGTAGAGGTGGTCGCCCATAGAGGTGGTCGCTTATAGAAGGTGGTCGCTGATAGAGGTGGTCACTGATAGAGGTGGTCGCTGATAGAGGTGGTCGCTCATAGAGATGGTCGCTCACAGAGATGGTCGTTGATAGAGGTGGTCACTGATAGAGGTGGTCGCTGATAGAGGTGGTCGCTCATAGAGATGGTCGCTCACAGAGATGGTCGTTGATAGAGGTAGTCGCTGATAGAGGTGGTCGCGGATAGAGGTGGTCGCCCATAGAGGTGGTCGCCCATAGAGGTGGTCGCTTATAGAGGTGGTCGCTCACAGAGTTGGTCACTGATAGAGGTGGTCGCTGGTAGAGATGGTCGCTCACAAAGATGGTCGCTCATAGAGGTGGTCTCTCACAGAGGGGGGCGTTGATAGAGGTGGTCGCTGGTAGAGGTGGTCGCTCATTGAGGTGGTCGCTCATATAGGTGCTCGCTCATTGAGGTGGTCGCTCATAGAGGTGGTCGCCCAAAGAGGTGGTCGCTCATAGAGGTGGATACGATCCGATATGCTTGATATACTGTTAGCACAGTTGCAATATTGTCACCACATGGCTCACAATAGCAAGAGTGCTCCCTGTCGGAGAGTGGATCTTGTATTAGGCTTAACGACGTGCCGCACGGACTCCTTTTTGCGAACGTTATGACGATGGTAAAGGAATCACCAAAGGAGACATGAGGCCACCGTGGAAGGTTCGGATGGCTGATTTGCCTGGTCCGGAGTAATTTCACGAGCAGTACGTGTCTCTCGAGACACAATATTGATTGTAAGATTGGAGCAATGTGTTCTGCCCAGACAGGTTTTGATTATTCCCCATTCCACCAGCGGGACGACCGATAGGCGGTAGGTGCACACATTCATCTGCAAAAGGATATCTCAGCCGTATCCCAACGTGTATCCGGATCATATCCGGGCCTGGATAACCCTGAATTCGGATCAGCGTTGCTAATACACATATACATACTTAGCGACTTCAAAGATCACAATCGTCGATCCTGGGCAGCTAAGCTGGTTCATCTTTCTATATTCCTTGCCAATGACGGTGGATATATTATAAATATAGTCATTTCTTTGGGATGCTACACCAGACTCGGGAATATATATATATAGCCGTTACGCCCTTTACTGACTCGTAGGTAGATGCGTATGTACACACCAACGCGAAGTGTTCACTCGCCGGGAATATGGCGTAGTTGCCTTCTGTGTCGTTGCTGGACGAATCCTATCGTTACTTTCTTAGGCGTGTTTATTTTCACATTGTATGTTTGCTTTGGATTGCTGTGTTTTTCAATGACCCAACCACACGTTAAGATAGCAGCCGGGCGCGCGCTTTCATCAAAGGTGACGTCACTTCCGTTCTATGAGTTCCACTGTGTCGTCACTCCTGGAGATTATTTTTGTCGGCCGTCGAGCGACGGCCGGGGATATGATTTGCTCGCCGTATACTCGGCGCCGAAAGACACGGCACAACGCCTAAGGATACGATCAGGCTGGGGGAACAAAAGCAACTTGAGAGCCAACAACCTTGTACTCGTTTTCATGCTGGGTCTAACCTCTGAGTTGGCGAACTTACAAGCTCCTACGAATTCGATGAATCGAAAAGTGTTGGATAAAATTGATGAGGAAGTTCGACTACATGGAGATATAGTACAAGGTAGCTTTATTGACAATCCAAGTAACAGAACGTACAAAACCATCATGTTGTTGACATGGACCTTACAACAATGTAAACATGCGTACAACGTTATCAAAGTGAACGATGACGTCACTGTCGATATTTCGTCCTTGAGGAAACATATCAATGACGTAGGTCATCAGTTGAAGGCCGGTTCCATCGCATGCCAAAGTAACCGGGGGATTGGCGCCACAAACGGCCTTCAGGTGGTAGTCGGCGCCGTGGCGCGCTGTTGCCAGGTGATCGGCGTCTCGTGGCCGTTGCCACGTCACGTGACGCATGGTGACTCGCCTTGCCGTTATGCCGACTATTACGTCATACCAGGTGACGTCATCAAGCCGATGGCCGACGCCACACGCACCGTCCAACCAATCCGGGAAGAAATGACTTACCTGACAAGTCTCGTGCCAAACTATGTGTCCGTCCCAACTATAGATGTAAACTGGTCATCCGTGTATTGACGTTTGTCATGGACTGTTATGTTTCGGAGAAATCTCGGGGAGAAATATAGCGGTGTGTAGGCCTATGGCTGTAATAAAGGAATGTGACATTTGACAAAGATCAACACAAGTAGGAAGCTATTTGGACCTTTTTTGATAATCTGTTAACAAAAAGTAGAATTGTCAAACTGTTTGGGACTGAATATCAGATAAATTATGGGCCACGGACAGTGGCAGGTCTAATATTTTGCCAAAGGTGGTTGGGGCGCAATTCTAAAAAAGGGGGCGCACGCGTCATTTTAGCGTCTAAATGCCATAAAAAAACGGACGAAATTGCCCCTTTTGCGCCGTAAAATTGGGACACGTACATGCCCCACCCCCCCCCCCCCCACCACCGGATCCGCCACTGACGGGTATAGGCGACACATGCCTGGAAGACAGGTGCATGGGTGGGAACCTCATGGAACGGGTATCGATCTCTCCGACGGAACAAGACAGATAACGAGCAGTGGAACTCTCGTCCGTGTGGGGGTGGGGGACTTCCATATATGATATAGGATGGGCGATAATTCCGTCACAACACAATTTGGCTCAAGCATCAGTGGCGGAAGAATATTTTCGAGAAGACTCCGCCCTCCCCCCGGTCATAAAAGTTCCGAGTTCCTTTTTCGAACTCGTCATCTCGGCCCCCATTTTAAAATCCTGGATCCGAACCAGACTATCGTCACAGAGTTGATGTAATATAATATAATATAATATAATATATAATATAATACAATATAAAATAATATATAATATAATATATAATCTGTGGTATTATGTATGCAAAACTCACTTGTGTGTGTTCAGTTATATTATTTCAGGTGTGCCGTATGCATGATTGGGTCTGGTGGCTTTTGTATAGTTGGTGTGATCAGATCGGGACAGAGCCTATATGTATAAAAGTGGATAAAAAAAGGCCCCCCCCCCCACCCCATCCTTAAGTGGACCATCGTTACATATTTTGATGAGCATCATTGTTTGTGAAAGCGTGAAACACGTGTAGTGTATACCCGGAAAGAACCTTTATATATTGAGGATATAAAACTGACTAGACGGCTGTATGGAGATTAATAAGATATATATAAAGACATTCAGTTATGACCTGTGTCCTTTCGTTAGTTGTTCTGCCTAAATATGGGAGTAATCGGGAATAACTGCATTGTTCTACAAACGTCTGAATATACCCACAGGCGCAAGTCAAATACTCCTAAACGGGGACTTCATTTGGGGTGTCCGACAGACGTTTACCGCACTCTGAACCGTGTTGTCGTATCCAGGTGGAGTAGCTGTGAAGTGTTTGTGTCTTGTTCCACGCTTCACTTGCCACGCACCCCCCGCCCCCCCCCCCCCCCCCCCCGCAAACTATATACACGCCGTACAACGTCCCGACACTTAACTGTCATTATCAACAGGGAACGAAAAGCCTATGAATAATGGTCCATGGTTCAGTTCAAAGCTCACACACACCCTGCAGGGGCCATAACGGTCTACGGCTTTGGCGAGGTTTGGTCTGGCTGTTATCTATCCCACGCCAAGTCCCATATATCTATAAAAAATTAATAAGCGTACGCCGTGTTCAGGTTGAAGCATGGGAACCCACCACAAACACGTTACTGGCGGTTTATAGGCCTAATACAGGGCTCGACAACAACTCGCGAGGTGGTCATTTAATAAGGGAATTCGCCGCGCGTTTATTTAGGTGGATATTCTACAACTGCCATTCATAGACACGGTCTTGACTACCACACGTGGTACTGGCGTGTGTAACGTGGAGTGTAAGGCCAGTGAACGAGGATGCAATAGGTGAGGATGCTGGTAGTAAAAGTGCCCGGATTACCAGGTGACAGATGTTATCGATTCTTGTTATTCATCGATCGCCTCAAGTGGTGCGCCTGCATCCGAGAAACAGCGAGACTTCAACGAGGAATTAAGGTTTCCCCATAATGAGAGTGGATGCATCTGTGTAGGTCGCGTGGTTGTCCGCCTCATTAAATCAGATCGTGAAAACTTCATCCTTAATCTATTGCAAGATTATCAACGCACGTCCTATTCGGTACTAATACAATCATTGATATTACGCAGACCAGTACCTATATACCTTTAGTATTTCTGCGTCGTGTATGCGTATCATAGCAACTCCCAGGAGTTACCAACAGCAACGAGAGACAATAACAGGATCACTCACGTCTCGGATACGACCTCGATGGTAGTTACGTGTCGCGCGTGCAAATCACAACTGTCAAGAGTTACCAATAGCAACGAGAGACGCTGACCAGATCGGGCGCTCACGTCTGTCGATCTCTTTTATCTGTGGTCGCCACAGCCTCGAGGGTCAATTATCATCGTCATATAGATATATACAGGGATCCTTCATTAATTACCGGCCAATCGTCTTCCGAGTGGTAATTCCACTAGCCCTGGGCGTCGTTGCCGCTGGTCGATCAGTGACCGAGTGACCACGGCGCGTGGAGACAACACACAGACAAACAGAGGCCCGCCTTTACGGCGCAGTCTCTACACACCAGAGGGCGCTAGCCTATTGTGCATTATTTAGTACCCGACCTCCAGATGGCATCCAGGTAACAGTAAGACAGCGACGGCAGTCTATTGAGGGCCGCTGGACTCAAGAGTGACTGGGCACTTGGCTGGTGGCGGTGTCTGTCTGTTAGTCGTGTTCATGGCCACGTGCTGTTGGTATCGGTCATAATGAACTACAGCAGGACGGACAATATCAGCACGGTGCAATACTCCACGGGGGATTCGAACCCGAGGACCAGGTAGGCCACTAGTCTTTCCCTACAATACCGAGACTTGTATAAAATGCTAAAGAATATCTATCGTAAAAGTATATATTGAAAAAGTAGTGGTATAAAATCGATAAATATTTAATTCCCACCGTGATAATTGTAATAACACAATAGTTTTATTATGTGTAACTTACACAGGTGGTAATCTGGCACCGTAATAAAGGTAATAACACAATAGTTTTATTAGGTGTAACCTACACGGGTGTTAACCTGGTACCGTAATAAAGGTCATAACACAAGTTTTATTAGGTGTAACCGTTACCCTGTCACTGTAACCAGTGCATACCCTAATACAACACTAACACATGTAAGGTGTATTATACAACGTTATACGTTTATTGAGATCCAAATGATAAGATAATGCAATGGTACACAGGTAAAACATCGCTAAATCACTCAAGAGCACTATGCTAGACATACGTACACACAACATACACGATTCCATGTGCAACCATGACGAGCTTTTTTTTCTCTTCACCTACCGCCTCCCCCTTCTTATTAACCATCACTGCGTCCTATACCAAATATCAAAGTTTTATTCGACATGAATCAGACCTGAGTCGGCGCCGAACATCAAAAGGGAGGCCGCAAGACATTATGCTACGGGTAGTAAGCCCCTCCCCCGCCCCCCCCATCTCCCCAGACCAGGGCCACGGTCACTAGCCAATTATTGTGCATACTACACTGTTGTCATCCCGACGGGCAAGGCGGTCTCTCTGCCTGTGTAGGTCAGTCCGACCGTCAGACAATGAAAGTTCAGCCGCTGGAGGAGGTTGGAAGAGTTCAGCATCACACACAAACGTCAGTGTCTGGGCCAGAAGGGTACTGGTTATTGCGCGGAACTGAACATCACTGATATCAGGAACGTGGTACTGAATATCGCTGATATCAGGAACGTGGTACTGAATATCGTTCATATCAGGAACGTGGTACTGAATATCGCTGATATCAGGAACGTGGTACTGAACATCGCTGATATCAGGAACGTGGTACTGAATATCGCTGATATCAGGAACGTGGTACTGAATATCGCTGATATCAGGAACGTGGTAGTGAATATCGCTGATATCAGGAACGTGGCACTGAATACCGTTTGTATCAGGAACGTGGTAGTGAATATCGCTGATATCAGGAACGTGGTACTGAATATCGCTGATATCAGGAACGTGGTACTGAATAACGTTCCTATAGCTAGTCTGAGGAAAATAACATAGACTGAAGTATTAACAAGCATGCAAATAAATGTCGATTTATTTGTTTGAGAGGTTGGATGACGTCGTTTACGACTACCACGCAGATAGAGCCCTCTGTTAGGATCTAAAGGAGTCCATGGACTGGCTGGCCGGGTATAAAAGTCAAGTGTATCTTTAGTAAAGACCCAGGCAAAAGGCATACTTCATTGAGTTAAAGTCGTAACTCTGATTTAAAAGCCGAAGGGTTAAAAACAAAAATCAGTGTAGTTGGTGGTTTACACTGATTTGACGACAGGTGGCGGTGCGAGGGGTTGGCCCAGGTGGGGGTGGGGGTGGGGGTGAGGAGGGGCGGGTGGGGCTGAGGAGAGGCGGGGGGGTGGGGATGAAGAGGGGCGAGAGTGGGGGTGAGGAGGCGAGGGGTAGAGCAGAGGAGACGCGGGGTGGGACTGAGGAGAGGCGGGTTGGGGATGAGTGGGGGTGAGGAGGGGCGGGCAGGGGGGGGGGGGGGGTGAGGAGGGGCGGGGAGGGGCCGGGGGGTAGGCCGCCAGGTCAGTGGGGCACCATTTCCGGGGCCCAGCCGTGGCGGCTGTGACGCCAACACGTGCCAATGGGTGTATGCATGCTTCAGTCCCTCAGTGAACAGCGGGTCAATACAACACTCACCCTACCAGCCCAGCACAGTGGAATACGTATTATACTGTAGCTCCATACATTAAATACACCTTATAAAAACATAGCGCCACAGGGGCTGCAGCCAGTTTGGAAAAAAATAAAACCTATAAAGAACCCGCGCTGCTCGCTCCGTCGGCTTACGATAAAGGGCGCCATTGTCGGCGATCGCATGCACTACAGTACAGACCGGCACCTGGGAGGGAGGAGGGCACGGCGTCTAAGGTCCGCCGGGTGCAGGAAGCACTCCGCTGGCCCAGTGTCGTCTGCCAGATCAGGCAACAAGTGTATTGGCGGCGGGAAAAAATCGAGAAAGGAGGGACACAGCTGGTCCCACGTACTGGCTTCAAGGCGCCCAGCATGACTGGTGTCACACGGTACGTACATCTGCTGGGAAAGAGGAAGAGAGACGAGCGAGGGGGAGGTGGAGATAGGGAAGGGTCGGGATAGAGAGAGTGTGGCAGGTGATGGGGAGGCGAAACTAACGTCGCCACCCGATGGATCAGAATGCCTTAACTAGCTCCCCGTGAGGTCGGGTCCCTTGAGGTTAGTAGTGCGGCATGGGAACAGGTGGTGGCGGCGCCAGGCCAGGTCACTGGGTGAGTAGCGGCACCCAGAGAGGTCGCTTTGTGGACCTACCGATAACGGGTGCACGAGCTTCGGGCTGCCGAGAACACAGGACACACATCTCTCGCGCCAAGTGAGCGTGTCGTAAACAAAAGAAGCCGATGACAGGGCACGTCGTACCGTTAGCGATGTGAAGTGGAGCAAGTATGTTTTTTTTAGAGTAAAACAGCTGGCAGTCGACAAGAAGTAGAGCAGAAACAAAAGCTTTAGCTTCGCAGGGCTGTCGCAGGAGGAAATAATTGGCCTGACAAAAAAACACCTACTTTGTTACCAGCCTTACATGAGATGTTTGGGTTCAACACTTTCAACCTGCACACACCAAGATGAAGCAATGCCTGACATCTGCGATGACGATGAAGACCATGATAATGTGTTAACGCACAAAGTTCCAACTTAGGGTCAACAAGACTGCCGACCATACCGCCAGACATAAATAAACACTTTACACAATGGTACTACCGGTATTATATAATACATACAGGAGATTCAGAAGTCCGTGCGATAGTGTAATTTAATTACGCACATAATTGCCATTAACCTCAGTCACCCGTTCAAATATTATTTCGCGCATTTACTCCATCCACCCGGTAATTTAAAACTAGTGTCGGTTGCAACATATGTTTTATAATATTCTTAGAACAATACTACCTCACGCAAATCTAACAGAGGAAAAAGTACTAAATCATTATCACTTATAATACTCTTTGCTGAAAGAAGAATCGATATGTTCATCAAATGCACTTAAATCTTCCTTTCTTGACGAACGGTTAAAAAACATCACACACACCTTAAAAATTCAACGAAGATGTCGAATGTTGTAACCAAAGTTATATTACAAGAGTGACAGGGTCCGGAGTCTGTTTCAGATGGCTTTAGCCGTTGCAAGCTATAAACAAATGTTATCATTTCGCTTTTCACTCGTGTTTCACTTCCAGGAGCACTTGGCCGACGCCCAACGACCTTGACAAGACGCCTAAGGTGTTGGACCTGATTGGATGCGAGCGGGATTTGACAGTCTGCGGTCACGTGAATCTAATCCGGCGCCTGCCACTGCGAAACCGTCACCACCTGCAGTTGGTGGAGCGCTACCTTCGTGATCCGGGTTCCTACGAAGGTCGCACCCCTGAGCCCGGCGCGGGGGCCGGGAGTGGGTCTGGGGGTGGGGGTGGCGACCTCGGGGGGAAGACGGCCGTGGCGGCGCGGCTGACGGATTACGGCCACGGTTACGTCTCCCTGAGCCTCAGCGATGACGTCACGCGACCCGAGCTCAGCGAGTTCCTGCTGGGCAAGGGCTGGAAGATGATCGGGTTCGCTACAAGCAAAGAACACGGACGAACTAGCATTGTGGAGAAGTGGTGTAACATTAGAGACGTCTAAATGTAGTTATTAATATTATATATATATATATATATATAAAAAAGCAACTCAATAAGTTAACGTCCAAGTCTCGCCCCAATAGGACACAGAATTCTGTCAAGTAATTTACAATGGACTGGCGTATCTTCTATATCATGTTATCAGAGTCCGTCGTGACCGCAAAAACACGTGACGTCACCACATTTTGCGACACACAGAAAGCAATGACACCCAGAACACGGTGCCATCATTGATGCCGCCTGGCGACAGCGAAACCATATTCATGTTCATGTTTTTATAACAAACTAAAAATGATGTCTTTTATAAACGAATGTGATTAAATGTATTTTTGTATGTAGTCAGCCTTGCTGCGTTAACCGTCTCCGATCTGTATCCCCTATCTTAATTTCAAGTGGCAGCGACATCGGTAAAATCTCGTTGACGTATACTTAATGGCTCTACACATACCTTTGTCTGTATATTATCAGATGTATTGCTTTAATACACCACGCACTCACACGTTAGAGGTCCTCACACCATATTATCCGATCTATTGCTCCACAGTCACACATTACAGGTCCTTCTACCACATTATCACATCTACTGCCCCAATGCACCACTCTCACACATTACAGGTCCTCCTCCATATTATCACATCTACTGCCCCAATGCACCACTCTCACACATGACAAGTCCTCCCTCCACATTATCACATCTACTGCCCCAATGCACCAGTCACACATTACAGGTCCTTCTACCGTATTATCAGATCTACTGCCCCAATGCACCACTCTCACACATTACCGGTCCTTCTACCACATTATCACATCTACTGCCCCAATGCACCACTCACACATTACAGGTCCTTCTACCATATTATCAGATCTACTGTCTCAATGCACCACTCTCACACATTACAGGTCCTTCTACCACATTATCACATCTACTGCCCAAATGCACCACTCACACATTACAGGTCCTTCTACCATATTATCAGATCTACTGTCCCAATGCACCAGTCACACATTACAGGTCCTTCTACCATATTATCAGATCTACTGCCCCAATGCACCAGTCACACATTACAGGTCCTTCTACCATATTATCAAATCTACTGCCCCAATGCACCAGTCACACATTACAGGTCCTTCTACCATATTATCAGATCTACTGTCCCAATGCACCAGTCACACATTACAGGTCCTTCTACCATATTATCAAATCTACTGCCCCAATGCACCAGTCACACATTACAGGTCCTTTTACCATATTATCAGATCTACTGTCCCAATGCACCAGTCACACATGACAGGTCCTTCTACCATATTACCAGATCTACTGTCCCAATGCACCAGTCACACATTACAGGTCCTTCTACCATATTATCAGATCTACTGCCCCAATGCACCAGTCACACATTACAGGTCCTTCTACCATATTATCAAATCTACTGCCCTAATGCACCAGTCACACATTACAGGTCCTTCTACCATATTATCAGATCTACTGTCCCAATGCACCAGTCACACATTACAGGTCCTTCTACCATATTATCAAATCTACTGCCCCAATGGACCAGTCACACATTGCAGGTCCTTCTACCATATTATCAGATCTACTGTCCCAATGCACCAGTCACACATTACAGGTCCTTCTACCATATTATCAGATCTACTGTCCCAATGCACCAGTCACACATTACAGGTCCTTCTACCATATTATCAGATCTACTGCCCCAATGCACCAGTCACACATTACAGGTCCTTCTACCATATTATCAAATCTACTGCCCCAATGCACCAGTCACACATTACAGGTCCTTTTACCATATTATCAGATCTACTGTCCCAATGCACCAGTCACACATTACAGGTCCTTCTACCATATTACCAGATCTACTGTCCCAATGCACCAGTCACACATTACAGGTCCTTCTACCATATTATCAGATCTACTGCCCCAATGCACCAGTCACACATTACAGGTCCTTCTACCATATTATCAAATCTACTGCCCTAATGCACCAGTCACACATTACAGGTCCTTCTACCATATTATCAGATCTACTGTCCCAATGCACCAGTCACACTATACAGGTCCTTCTACCATATTATCAAATCTACTGCCCCAATGGACCAGTCACACATTGCAGGTCCTTCTACCATATTATCAGATCTACTGCCCCAATGCACCAGTCACACATTACAGGTCCTTCTACCGTATTATCACATCTACTGCCCCAATGCACCACTCTCACACATTACAGGTCCTTCTACCACATTATCACATCTACTGTCCCAATGCACCAGTCACACATTACAAGTCCTTCTACCATATTATCAGATCTACTGTCCCAATGCACCAGTCACACATTACAGGTCCTTCTACCATATTATCAGATCTACTGTCCCAATGCACCAGTCACACATTACAGGTCCTTCTACCATATTATCAAATCTACTGCCCCAATGAACCAGTCACACATTGCAGGTCCTTCTACCATATTATCAAATCTACTGCCCCAATGGACCAGTCACACATTGCAGGTCCTTCTACCATATTATCAGATCTACTGCCCCAATGCACCAGTCACACATTACAGGTCCTTCTACCATATTATCAGATCTACTGCCCCAATGCACCAGTCACACATTACAGGTCCTTCTACCATATTATCAGATCTACTGTCCCAATGCACCAGTCACACATTACAGGTCCTTCTACCACATTATCACATCTACTGCCCCAATGCACCAGTCACACATTACAGGTCCTTCTACCATATTATCAGATCTACTGCCCCAATGCACCAGTCACACATTACAGGTCCTTCTACCGTATTATCACATCTACTGCCCCAATGCACCACTCTCACACATTACAGGTCCTTCTACCACATTATCACATCTACTGCCCCAATGCACCACTCACACATTACAGGTCCTTCTACCATATTATCAGATCTACTGTCCCAATGCACCACTCTCACACATTACAGGTCCTTCTACCACATTATCACATCTACTGCCCAAATGCACCACTCACACATTACAGGTCCTTCTACCATATTATCAGATCTACTGTCCCAATGCACCAGTCACACATTACAGGTCCTTCTACCATATTATCAGATCTACTGTCCCAATGCACCAGTCACACATTACAGGTCCTTCTACCATATTATCAGATCTACTGCCCCAATGCACCAGTCACACATTACAGGTCCTTCTACCATATTATCAGATCTACTGCCCCAATGCACCAGTCACACATTACAGGTCCTTCTACCGTATTATCACATCTACTGCCCCAATGCACCACTCTCACACATTACAGGTCCTTCTACCACATTATCACATCTACTGCCCCAATGCACCACTCACACATTACAGGTCCTTCTACCATATTATCAGATCTACTGTCCCAATGCACCACTCTCACACATTACAGGTCCTTCTACCACATTATCACATCTACTGCCCAAATGCACCACTCACACATTACAGGTCCTTCTACCATATTATCAGATCTACTGTCCCAATGCACCAGTCACACATTACAGGTCCTTCTACCATATTATCAGATCTACTGCCCCAATGCACCAGTCACACATTACAGGTCCTTCTACCATATTATCAGATCTACTGTCCCAATGCACCAGTCACACATTACAGGTCCTTCTACCATATTATCAGATCTACTGTCCCAATGCACCAGTCACACATTACAAGTCCTTCTACCATATTATCAGATCTACTGTCCCAATGCACCAGTCACACATTACAGGTCCTTCTACCATATTATCAAATCTACTGCCCCAATGCACCAGTCACACATTACAGGTCCTTCTACCATATTATCAAATCTACTGCCCCAATACACCAGTCACACATTACAGGTCCTTCTACCATATTATCAAATCTACTGCCCCAATGCACCAGTCACACATTGCAGGTCCTTCTACCATATTATCAGATCTACTGTCCCAATGCACCAGTCACACATTACAGGTCCTTCTACCATATTATCAAATCTACTGCCCCAATGCACCAGTCACACATTACAGGTCCTTCTACCATATTATCAGATCTACTGCCCCAATGCACCAGTCACACATTACAGGTCCTTCTACCATATAATCAAATCTATTGATCCAATGCACCAGTCACACATTACAGGTCCTTCTACCATATTATCAAATCTACTGCCCCAATGCACCAGTCACACATTACAGGTCCTTCTACCATATTATCAAATCTACTGCCCCAATGCACCAGTCACACATTACAGGTCCTTTTACCATATTATCAGATCTACTGTCCCAATGCACCAGTCACACATTACAGGTCCTTCTACCATATTACCAGATCTACTGTCCCAATGCACCAGTCACACATTACAGGTCCTTCTACCATATTATCAGATCTACTGCCCCAATGCACCAGTCACACATTACAGGTCCTTCTACCATATTATCAAATCTACTGCCCTAATGCACCAGTCACACATTACAGGTCCTTCTACCATATTATCAGATCTACTGTCCCAATGCACCAGTCACACATTACAGGTCCTTCTACCATATTATCAAATCTACTGCCCCAATGGACCAGTCACACATTGCAGGTCCTTCTACCATATTATCAGATCTACTGCCCCAATGCACCAGTCACACATTACAGGTCCTTCTACCGCATTATCACATCTACTGCCCCAATGCACCACTCTCACACATTACAGGTCCTTCTACCACATTATCACATCTACTGTCCCAATGCACCAGTCACACATTACAAGTCCTTCTACCATATTATCAGATCTACTGTCCCAATGCACCAGTCACACATTACAGGTCCTTCTACCATATTATCAGATCTACTGTCCCAATGCACCAGTCACACATTACAGGTCCTTCTACCATATTATCAGATCTACTGCCCCAATGGACCAGTCACACATTGCAGGTCCTTCTACCATATTATCAGATCTACTGCCCCAATGCACCTGTCACACATTACAGGTCCTTCTACCGTATTATCACATCTACTGCCCCAATGCACCACTCTCACACATTACAGGTCCTTCTACCACATTATCACATCTACTGTCCCAATGCACCAGTCACACATTACAAGTCCTTCTACCATATTATCAGATCTACTGTCCCAATGCACCAGTCACACATTACAGGTCCTTCTACCATATTATCAGATCTACTGCCCCAATGCACCAGTCACACATTACAGGTCCTTCTACCATATTATCAGATCTACTGTCCCAATGCACCAGTCACACATTACAGGTCCTTCTACCATATTATCAGATCTACTGCCCCAATGCACCAGTCACACATTAGAGGTCCTTCTACCACATTATCACATCTACTGCCCCAATGCACCAGTCACACATTACAGGTCCTTCTACCGTATTATCACATCTACTGCCCCAATGCACCACTCTCACACATTACAGGTCCTTCTACCACATTATCACATCTACTGCCCCAATGCACCACTCACACATTACAGGTCCTTCTACCATATTATCAGATCTACTGTCCCAATGCACCACTCTCACACATTACAGGTCCTTCTACCACATTATCACATCTACTGCCCAAATGCACCACTCACACATTACAGGTCCTTCTACCATATTATCAGATCTACTGTCCCAATGCACCAGTCACACATTACAGGTCCTTCTACCATATTATCAGATCTACTGTCCCAATGCACCAGTCACACATTACAGGTCCTTCTACCATATTATCAGATCTACTGTCCCAATGCACCAGTCACACATTACAGGTCCTTCTACCATATTATCAAATCTACTGCCCCAATGCACCAGTCACACATTACAGGTCCTTCTACCATATTATCAGATCTACTGTCCCAATGCACCAGTCACACATTACAGGTCCTTCTACCATATTATCAAATCTACTGCCCCAATGCACCAGTCACACATTACAGGTCCTTCTACCATATTATCAAATCTACTGCCCCAATGCACCAGTCACACATTACAGGTCCTTCTACCATATTATCAAATCTACTGCCCCAATGCACCAGTCACACATTACAGGTCCTTCTACCATATTATCAGATCTACTGCCCCAATGCACCAGTCACACATTACAGGTCCTTTTACCATATTATCACATCTACTGCCCCAATGCACCACTCTCACACATTACAGGTCCTTCTACCATATTATCAGGTCTGTCCCAAGGTCGATCCCCTCCCTCACCTGTGGCCTGGCGCGCGGCGTCGCTAGCAGTCTGAGTCGTACCCACACAGGGCCTCGCTGTCCGTGGAGGACGACACGGGGGACGGCGTGGACACGGTGTCCGGGTACGAAGACGTACGGTCCGTATCGTACTCATCACCCGAGGCCCGCGGCGACTTCTCCACTCCTTCCGTCTCTCCATCCTCCTCGTCAACATTCTCGTCAACATTCTCGTCATCGTCGCCGTTCGTTTCAACAGCTCCCCTCTTGTCTTCGTCGTCCTCCTCCTCCTCTGCAACGCCCTCGCTGTCTACAGCATCATCGTCGTCTTCTGGTTTCACGTCCTCTCGGGGACTTGCCTCGTTCTCGCCATCAGTGGCCTCATCCTCGTTCAGAACGCCCAGATCCTGGAACAACAAATAACCAACTTGTGAAAATCAAGAATTAATTGAAGTTATTTAAATGCTGTTAGCGCCGATGAAGGCTAAATATCATCTCCAGACACGTACTGTAGAGCAGCAGCCAGCCCTCTACACCTACTGTAGAGCAGCCAGCTCTACACCTACTGTAGAGCAGCCAGCTCTATTCCTACTGTAGAGCAGCCAGCCCTACACCTACTGTAGAGCAGACAGCTCTACACCTACTGTAGAGCAGCAGCCAGCGCTACACCTACTGTAGAGCAGCCAGCCCTACACCTACTGTAGAGCAGCCAGCCCTAAACCTACTGTAGAGCAGCAACCACGCTACACCTACTGTAGAGCAGCAGCCTCTACACCTACTGTAGAGCAGCAGCCAGCCCTACACCTACTGTAGAGCAGCAGCCTCTACACCTACTGTAGAGCAGCAGCCAGCCCTACACCTACTGTAGAGCAGCCAGCCCTACACCTACTGTAGAGCAGCAACCACGCTACACCTACTGTAGAGCAGCCAGCCCTACACCTACTGTAGAGCAGCAGCCAGCCCTACACCTACTGTAGAGCAGCCAGCGCTACACCTACTGTAGAGCAGCAGCCAGCCCTACACCTACTGTAGAGCAGCCAGCGCTACACCTACTGTAGAGCAGCAGCCAGCCCTACACCCACTGTAGAGCAGCAGCCAGCTCTACACCTACTGTAGAGAAACAGCCAGCCCTACACCTACTGTAGAGCAGCAGCCAGCTCTACACCCACTGTAGAGCAGCAGCCAGCCTTACACCTACTGTAGAGCAGCCAGCTCTACACCTACTGTAGAGCAGCAGCCAGCTCTACACCTACTGTAGAGAAGCAGCTCTCTAACCTACTGTAGAGCAGCAGCCAGCCATACACCTACTGTAGAGCAGCCGCCAGCTCTACACCTACTGTAGAGCAGCCAGCTCTTCATCTACTGTAAAGCAGCAGCCAGCTCTAGCAGCCAGCTCTACACCTACTGTAGAGCAGCAGCCAGCCCTACACCTACTGTAGAGCAGCCAGCCCTACACCTACTGTAGAGCAGCAGCCAGCCCTACACCTACTGTAGAGCAGCAGCCAGCTCTACACCTACTGTAGAGCAGCAGCCTCTACACCTACTGTAGAGCAGCAGCCAGCCCTACACCTACTTTAGAGCAGCAGCCAGCTCTACACCTACTGTAGAGCAGCAGCCAGCTCTACACCTACTGTAGAGCAGCCAGCCCTACACCTACTGTAGAGCAGCAGCCAGCCCTACACCTACTGTAGAGCAGCCAGCCCTACACCTACTGTAGAGCAGCAGTCTCTACACCTACTGTAGAGCAGCAGCCTCTACACCTACTGTAGAGCAGCAGCCAGCCCTACACCTACTGTAGAGCAGCAGTCAGCGCTACACCTACTGTATAGCAGCCAGCCCTACACCTACTGTAGAGCAGCAGCCAGCCCTACACCTACTGTAGAGCAGCAGCCAGCCCTACACCTACTGTAGAGCAGCGGCCAGCCCTACACCTACTGTAGAGCAGCCAGCCCTACACCTACTGTAGAGCAGCAGTCTCTACACCTACTGTAGAGCAGCAGCCTCTACACCTACTGTAGAGCAGCAGCCAGCCCTACACCTACTGTAGAGCAGCAGCCAGCTCTACACCTACTGTAGAGCAGCCAGCCCTACACCTACTGTAGAGCAGCAGCCAGCCCTACACCTACTGTAGAGCAGCAGTCAGCGCTACACCTACTGTATAGCAGCCAGCCCTACACCTACTGTAGAGCAGCAGCCAGCCCTACACCTACTGTAGAGCAGCAGCCAGCTCTACACCTACTGTAGAGCAGCCAGCTCTACACCTACTGTAGAGCAGCCAGCCTTACACCTATTGTAGAGCAGCCAGCCTTACACCTACTGTAGAGCAGCAGCCTCTACACCTACTGTAGAGCAGCCAGCCTTACACCTACTGTAGAGCAGCCAGCTCTACACCTACTGTAGAGCAGCAGCCAGCCCTACACCTACTGTAGAGCAGCCAGCCCTACACCTACTGTAGAGCAGCAGCCAGCCCTACACCTACTGTAGAGCAGCCAGCCCTATACCTACTGTAGAGCAGCGGCCAGCCCTACACCTACTGTAGAGCAGCAGCCTCTACACCTACTGTAGAGCAGCCAGCTCTACACCTACTGTAGAGCAGCAGCCAGCCCTACACCTACTGTAGAGCAGCGGCCAGCGCTACACCTACTGTAGAGCAGCAGCCAGCCCTACACCTACTGTAGAGCAGCCAGCCAGCCCTACACCTACTGTAGAGCAACCCCAATTCCCGCAGCCGGCTCTGCACATGTAGAGCTCACCTACATTCGCTGCCCTCCAACTCTGGTTGGTTTTATATTCAGAACACTTTAACCACTTTTGGTGTCAATGTGAGCAGGAAGAGATAGTGGAGCCATATCCCCTGGGGTAACCGCCTACTTTTTGCAAAGAATGACATGGGATCTTCATCCTGCGACCACACAAACATGGCCACAGCGGGGGTCGAACCATCGATGAACCATCGTGCCGTTAAGCTGTCAGGTCTCCAACTCTGGAGAGCAATGACCTTGACCTCCCAGCCCGCGCGCACGTGCTCTATGGCTGGGCTGACCGCGCGTAACCGGACACCCACCACACAAGCAGTTCACCTCCACCCCCTCGATCGCCAGCACCCACATCTGGGATCTCCACAATATACATATACACACACCAGGATTCGAACCCGCCAAGTGATAATCTGAAGCTCCACCCGCTGACCAGCTGCGCCAGGGCAAACTCCCCCCCACCCTCCCGTTCGTGACGTCACAATTTCCCATTTGCAAAAAAAAAAAATTATGATCACGTGGCACACGTCTTGTCGCCACACCAAGCCGGAACTTCTTCCACGGCATAGGACAGAGGGGAGAAACCCCGCAGCGCTTCCGCAATTCTAGGAAACTGTTATATAAAACGTTCAGACGTTTATACAGGAAATACGAGCTGTGAACCCCGGTGCTGTTATGTAGTAAAGAGACCATCAGTAACGTTGTTGTTACTGACTCACAAAACCCGTGTTATGACAGGCAAGGGGAGGCTACCACATGGTCATGGGACGGGTGGGTGGATGGGTGGAGTGGTGCACTCATGGGCCACACCAGGACATCCCTTGATAATGAAATGAAACATACACAAAGATGGTCATGGGCAAAGCGCACCCATGTTATAATTGGCCAGACAGCAGCACGTGTCTTGGGAGTGGGGGAGGGGGGGGGGGGTGGATGGATGAGTGCGCCGCGCAACCTCTGTGTACTCACGGGTTACACCAAAGCGGGGACACTTCTCAATCAGTGAATATCTCATCCCGGGACCCAATAAACATAATATATCTTTAGCGCAGACAGCCCTACACCTACTGTTATAATTTAGCCACCAAATACATGCAGATACCCTACTGTCTCCGGAATCATCGGCCCTCAAATCTCACCTGCATAACGATCCCGAGACAATTGCTTCAAGTGATTATCATACAATCATCTGGAATCAGCAGGATGTTTTTTTTACACCTGGTGAAACCTGGACATAGGCTAGTGAAAAAGAACAGACGACACAAAAAAGTAGGGACAAAGTATCGATCTAACCACATCATGCCTGTCGCTTACCTTGAGCGTCTCGGCAAAGAAATCGGCCTGGTCGGCCCGCTTGGTCAGCTGGGCATTTTCGTTCTCCAGCTCCTGGATTCTGTCATGTAACTGCAGAAAGAAGCGCGAATTGAAAATGGAAATTATTAATCAACATCCAGTTAATCAGTGGTACTGTAGTACGGGAGGGCTAACCCTACGGACCCGGCATGTCGCCACTCGGGAATTTTGCTTCCATTTGGCGAATAAAATAATCAAATATCGTAAAACACCTGCTCAGATCATTTTGATCATTTTGATCAGTTTTATAGTCACAAAGTACACAATTGTTACGGTATAGCAGTCGGTATCGAGTACCACTGGCAGAAACACACTTGCTCTATTGCGGGCTTGCCCACTGTTAAATGACCAGCTGGCAGCGCGTAGTATGAATACCCTGCGTACATAGACATCCCCAACCACTGAACACCATCGTCGCACCAGCTTAATAAACGCCACCCCCAATAGGGTCTGTAAGTGACGTCACAGACAGCGCGCGCTCACCTCTAGAAACAACGGTTCTGGGTACAACGCGTCAGCGGGTCCCTATACTTTACTATGGGCCTCAAACTAGACTCACGGATGTTTGAGATATGAATGCAATGTTAGATTTGAAAACCATATGGAATAAATGTTTGGGGGTGTACCTTCATACTCGTACTAGTTTTAAATCGCAAGACGCTGGTTTTCTGTGCGTTTCACGCCATTACAAAGAGCCCCCTATGCTTTGTATATGGGGCGGTGAAGCGTCATGTACCCAAAACCGGATTCGCTGGAGGTGAGCGCGCGCTGTCCGTGATGTCACTTACAGACCCTATATACGTGGTAAAGTATTAGACACACAGACGTAGGGAGGCAGTCATCGCAGAGAAAAGCCAGCGTTTGGTCGGACGGCGTAGATGGTCAGACGGCGGGAGGGGGTGGGGGGGGGCACTACATATAAAGGTGGCCATCCATGTATCCGTGATCCGTGTCCGCGAAAAATCGCTTATGTAGGGAAATACTTGAGAAACATCCATTGGTCCGCTCCGTGTGCGTATCCGTGTCCGTGGGGAATCGCTTCGTGAGCGATTTTCACGGACACGGACGTCCGGGGTTGTTCGTTTGTGTGACCTACTTTCGGTCAGTAGTTTCCCTCGTGCATCTTTGGAGGTGTATAGATACATTGTGTGTGATAACGATAGTTTCTATTTTGCTCCAATATGCCAAAAACTGAAAAAAGGTAGTGTCAGACTTACTGGTGCAGATGTATGTGAAATAATGATCGAACTGGTCAGACAGAATTCGGTCATTTATGATGCGAGAGCGCCACAACACATGGACGCCATACATATCATCCAAAGTAAGTCGCTATGCTCTTCCATATTGCGACGTCGAGCTACAGATCTTGACATCTTGACAATTTCGAACCCAAAAGAGTCACGTAGACCTATTCACGTATATAAGGATGCTTACCTCACGGACGCGCGGACACGGTCACGGACGCGGACACGGACGCGGACACGGACGCGGATCACGGAACACGGATAAATGGATGGCCAGCTTAAGTCAGATATACACATATGCATGTGCCGCCACTCTTTCCTCGGAGCTGAAAGCTACATTTTCTCTCAATGTGCCAATTTATCTCTACCCGTAAGGAAAGAAATTGTCGCCCTCGCTTTATACTACACTCTACCTAGCGATATGCGGCAAAACCTCACGACATTAGCGAAGGCTGAGCTACAGATCCACAGGTCTTAGCCTTCATGTGACCAAAAGCCGCTGCCAACACCCAACCCTTTATTTCATTTTCATATTATATTGTCGAATAAAATTGCAATCGTTTGACCCACTGGTTTTTCTTTCCCACTACCACATGTAAGGTCGATCCAGCGCTTTCCGCCACCGATTCCTATGATGTATGCGGAATAAGTAGCAATCTCAGGCGTTACAACCCCTCTTGCCCTGTCAGCCCTGCCACCCCCCCCCCCCCCCGCCCCGACAGCCTCTACACCCTCTCTCTCTCTCTCACTTTCCCGCCACTCTGGAATTTACGGTATTTCTTGCGGAAATTACTGTCTCACGGTCGAAGGCGCGTCCGTGTTTCCGGGCAGACGGTGTGAAGAGTGAACGCCCCTCCGGTCAGAGCCCTTTCTAACCGGCGAGGTCACCTTCCCCCAGCGCCCTGGTGGAAGGGCGGAAGAGGAAGGACGCCACGAACTCCCAGTCTGTCGCCAGCCACTCACCAGCCAGCCAGCCTATTCCGGGGTGATTACCTCACCTCTCGGGGTGGGTGGGCCCAGGCGGTGGGGGTGGGGAAGGGGGGCGGTGCGGGGTCATGGGGGGCAGACTAAAAACCAGTACCCGGTGCTGCGCATTCATTGGTTGGTATGAAAACCAGTACCCGTGGGAAGAGTGTCCTTGCGTCCCAGTACCTGATACTTAAATTTCATTAATGGTGGGAGCTAAATCTGTGTTATGATGATGGTCTCACCTCTCGCATCATACAGACACATCCGTCGGGTAAGAGTCAACTGTCTCGAGCAGAATCCATGTCCCAGTATTCCATATATACAATAAGAAGAACGCTTGCATACGATTTCCACTTGGTATACATTGTAGTGTATCTTGTCAAGGTGTATACATTGATACACGGCCTTAACACATAAAAACGGACATCCTTTCTCACCTCCGCATTTTCTATGAGTGATTCATTCAGAGCTTCTCGGCGTGCCTCGGCGAGGTGCTGCCAGTCCTCCACTGTAATTAACGCAATAATACTAATAATAATAATAAGCTAAATGTAGAATGAAATCTTAAATTTCAATGCTCTCAGATACAGGTATTATATACATGTATTGGCATTTTGATATTCCCCGGTAGCTTACTCGGCTCGAGAATGCATTTCATGTTATGCATAAAATCATAACTTCTTGCTTTAACATTCAAATATGGTCCCTAATTTATTGTAAGAATGTCGCAATATAAATTATTTAACAACGGGATAATAAGTGAGAAAATTAAGAAAATTAAGAATTTATAAATTTATTTATATACATATTTTATACATATATAAAAAAAAAAACCATGATCGAGTAAGCAAGTAAGCAAAGGAAAAAAACCTAATGGAACACGAAAATACACTTTACTCCTCAAACTGACAACGCCTGGTACAAGTACATGTAGCCCGCCATGGCACAAGGTCGTCGACTGCGAGGCGCGTGGTCCACGAGCGCAAGATCATAATTTATCTACGCCAGTCTTGATGAAGCAGCTGTGATTACCTGAACCAGTGTTACCATGTTATATGTCAATAATGTATACGTTCTGTGGGCCTGATGGCATTGAAAACAATAAAGCTATCTATACAAAATAAGCAGCTAACCAAGCATCAAGTACATCCGAGGTGAAGTCTACACGCGCGCATGAAGATTCCAAGGCATCTGCGTCGCATAATAACAAAATTTATATTTTTTATGCAAAATGCCATGGACGCCGTTTTGGGTTGGGTTTAGTTTTAAAAGACGCCGGGGTCACACAAGGGCCAGCAAGGTCTACGAACCGGTAAGAACCGGTAAGATGCTGCGATTTCTTTGGGCTAAAGTGCAGCGATGACAAGACCACAAACTTACAAAAAATGTATCCAACGCCGTCATAATAGAACAGAAAGTCCATGCAATCCATCATACTGGGAGTAGTTACCTCGCTACACAGTAGATTATTAAATCATTTAGTGTTAATAGTGAAGAAATGTTTCTATAATTGTAAATGGGCCACAAAGATTTCAAAGTATCAAAGTGCCATCAAGAGTGTTCAATATTAATATGCTGTGGAAAAATCCGCGGTAGAACAAAAACCTTTTTTGTCTTGTACTATATTTAAGAACAAATGGGAACCCATTATGTGCAATCTAATGAATATTTAGAGATGATTAATTGCTTTAATTGTGGTAAAAACGTGGTCTTTGGTGTACCAAGCAATGTACTGTAATGTTATGCTTTTATTATGGATCTGAAATATATTAATTTGTACTGTATCATTATGGAAATAAAAAAAATAATAATAATAATAGAACAGAAAGAAGCCTACACTTACTCTGGATAATGTTCAATAGAACAGAAAGAAGCCAACACTTACTCTGGATAATGTTCAATAGAACAGAAAGAAGCCTACACTTACTCTGGATAATGTTCAATAGAACAGAAAGAAGCCTACACTTACTCTGGATAATGTTCAATAGAACAGAAAGAAGCCTACACTTACTCTGGATAATGTTCAATAGAACAGAAAGAAGCCTACACTTACTCTGGATAATGTTCAATAGAACAGAAAGAAGCCAACACTTACTCTGGATAATGTTCAATAGAGCAGAAAGAAGCCAACACTTACTCTGGATAATGTTCAATAGAACAGAAAGAAGCCTACACTTACTCTGGATAATGTTCAATAGAACAGAAAGAAGCCTACACTTACTCTGGATAATGTTCAATAGAACAGAAAGAAGCCTACACTTACTCTGGATAATGTTCAATAGAACAGAAAGAAGCCTACACTTACTCTGGATAATGTTCAATAGAACAGAAAAAAGCCAACACTTACTCTGGATAATGTTCAATAGAACAGAAAGAAGCCTACACTTACTCTGGATAATGTTCAATAGAACAGAAAGAAGCCTACACTTACTCTGGATAATGTTCAATAGAACAGAAAGAAGCCAACACTTACTCTGGATAATGTTCAATAGAGCAGAAAGAAGCCAACACTTACTCTGGATAATGTTCTTTTTTTGCGACCTTTACTTTGACACCCTACTGCGTTGTAAGGCTCATCGGCTACTGGATAGGTTTCCCAACATCTAGCAATTGGCCCACAATTACAATAATATGATACGTGATACAGAGAAAAAAACAATAGAATAATTTCATTTTGATTTATGTAACTATGTAAATGTTTTTTATATAGAATATCTCATATTTTTGCGTATTCTCTATTTGGGAAACACGCTAGGAGCGCCAAGTTCAATTTTAGAAAAATGATTTGTAATCGACCATCCCTTTAGGCAGGCAGACATTGTTGGGACTTGACCCCGCCAATGGCACACATTTGGAGGTCACACGGTTCTACCACAGTGACCTACATCCGTGACCATCAACACATGCACACCTCCATACGCTCCCATGTTTATCTCCCCACGTCTCCCACACGATGCGTCTCCAATTACACGCGTCTCGCAAATTTCGAACAGGATATTCGGGAAAATGAAAGGATCTTTCGCCACAACTCATTGTTCCTGGTCCTGGTTCCTGGTCCGGTTCCCTGACCCGGTTGAGTCGTACCCGGAATGTGGTAAAAACGGTGACCGCAGATAAGACGCATGGAGCGAGTACATGTAGAGTACAATAGGCCAACCCTGGGAACGCATGCACGCACTAGTCCGGAACAAGGACCGTCCTAAAACACGTCGATGAACCATGTACGCAACAGGTGGTCAAAGACGAGCATTCGTCCCTCTAAACCCTCCCTCCATCCTGCTTATGGCTTCTGTTGCCGCGTATTTCCAATCCGTTAGCAGCGACACAACAATCAAAAACTGCACACGTTGGCCATTGGTGTAGTTTGCATTTAAAGTTGCATGTCGAGCTCTTTCCCGCCAAAACTAATGAGGTCAAAATACATATAAGAATCAGTCCTTGAATCATTCAAGACTTCTTTTATCTATACTCCACCCATACCAGACTGCCAAATAGTGTCTCTTAGCCTTGTCCGTGATATTAATTTACCACAAGTTTTCATTTTAGTGGTAAACGTCATCAGTTTGTGTGCTTCGCGATGCTTTGGTATAAGTAGCAGTGCCGCGACCGAGTTCTGTGGTGTCCCGGGATAGACACGTTTGCCACACCACAGCCGAAACGGCGATGTTTATCAGGTTTCTGAATTTATAGAATGAAACAATCGAGTTTTCTGCAAATTTTGATATAAATTTCGCCTAGGCTAGTTTTGGCGGGAAAGAACTCGACATGCAACTTTAAGATTAAAACCAGAGTGAAGGCTGGACGGCTCCTGACGCAATCTACGAAACCCCCCCCTTACAATGCAAAGCGCAAAACAAAAAGTGCGTAAGAAATTAGTGGCAAAATCTAGGAAAATGAAATGAATCCGTGTTTTAGGCATTTTGCGCACACAAGGGTCAAGAAAAGCTAGGAAGAACATACTTTAAAAACATCCTAATATCGACGTACAAATCGAATAACTCGGCATCTGTGGGCATGTTTAGATTCATTATATATATATATATTTATTATACATTACACTTGCCACTCTATGTATTTCGCAAGGATCTCTGGTTCAGCGACCCCGGACACCTTTGCCCTCGCGCTCGTCCAGGGAGTGCACACCTGTCGTCCCACAACGCAGTGAGAAGGTCACCATGGCGACGTTCGTACCTCTTAACCCCCGGGTCTTTCGGTCAGTTCCAAGTAACCTATCCGAGACGCAGGACGCTCCAGGCGATCCAGAGGCACAAACAACAATAGAATCATGGAGTTGTCGAGTGCAGCACTGGACCTCTGGCCCAGGGGTGGACCCGCCCTTGCCCAACGATAGAGAAATTAGTTGCTTTATGTGGGGCGCTTTAACCTTTGCAGGTCGTATCGCGAGAAGTTCTTTATCCTGCACAAACATACAGACATTTTCACAGGTGGGATTCAAACCACGCACCGGCCGCTTGGGCTGGCCTAGCAGAGCGCTGTCGATGATGGTCAAATACGCTATTAACTGAGCCGTGGGGTAATCCCTGACGGGGAAATATTGTATTGATGGGTGCAGTCTGTATCATTGTGTCTGCGCTGGCATCATTTCGCCCATTCAATGCCTGGTTCTGCATGCATTAAAACGGTGGCATGTAGCATATATGCTCTAAATTTTATTAAAATTTCACAAGTCGTGGATAACCTAATGCACAGTTAAGCACGTCGTGCGGTGAATAATTTGAACATATACCGGTAAATCGACATAGGAGGGTTTGGAATGGTAAATGGCAACGCACCGACGTTGCCGTTTTTCAAAAATCGAAACCCGACATTCAAATTCTGACACTTAAAATGTACAATTGCACGGTTATTCTCGAAAAACCGACATAGACATCGTTATTCGAAAGTCGGACGTTAGAAAAGTCGCACTGGACAGAAAATTGGACTGGACACTTGACACTGGACGACCACCCCACCCCCTTCTCCTTAGACAACACAGGGCCAAGGCCTTGGTCGTCATCGGCAACTGAGTGGATTAATTTCTAGGCAATAGGCCGCAGATCACTAGTTTCTGGTTCGAACGTGGACTCCTAATCATCAGCGTCATCCATTATTCAGCGTCCCAAGAGGTCCCTAGGCCCAGTTTACCCCTTGTGTGCACCAAAGCGGCCTAAAATACAAACTCAACTTATTTACTCAGAAGTCATCACGTATCAAACATTTTAATGATAACCGTTTGTATCGCATACTTTCTGCTCTTTTTAATAAAAATAAAGACTAATGTTTTCCTACGTTCATGCGTACATGCGATGCGTCAAGCAGGCGCCGTCGCCATCTTTGATGACTCAGCATTTACGCGTAAGGAGGCCACCAGACTGGACCGCGTCGACTTATTACTCAGACGTCGGCTTTCGAGAAATGGGAGATTTATCCAGAGATTTATTATGACACATCAACATCAGACTGGACCCCTTTGGTAGCGTATAAAATACGGAAGCCGTTTTTTTACACTCACATCGGCCAAGTGCATCTAACAACTGGACCATGCACTCTCCCGAAGCAGAAATCTACAGCCGGCGGCTATAGAAAAAGAAGTAAGGCAAGCAGGCCTGTAAAATACTCTAGGGCTAACGCCATGGTACTACTCCGGTTCTCATGCCAGTCACTGACCTAGTGTACTGAACGCCGTAACTCTCTCTACAATATTTTTTCCACGCTTTCTCAGCGTTGAGGTCATTCCCTTACTCCCAGGCAGTGAGTCACCACAGCCGTGACCAGGCTGACCGAGGCTGGGACCCATAGGGACCGGTGACTCGCCGCTTGCCCGTGTAAGGCATTAAACCAGCCAAACCAGTGACCACGACCTCCGCTGCTCAGGGACGGACTGGGTTGGAATAGTATTATAGGACAAGTTTATGCGGGGGTGAACCGAGGCGCACTCCGGGAGGTCCGTCCCCTCTTGATCCCTGTTAAAAACGTCAAGTAATTCATGCGGCGACCGTGGGGAAGGACCAAGGGTAGAGGGGAACCATGTACTCGGGGGGGGGGGGGGGTCGGGGGGGGGGTGGAGTGGAACTGGGGTGGGACGGGGTGGGATAGGGTGGGGTGTGGGTGATCGGGACAGGAACCGAGAGTCCATATACGTCCAACTTGTGACGTAGGTTCAGTTCACTGAATTAGTTTAATGGCAGGGCTTCAATTGAATTTAAAGCTTCACAACATGATGTTGAAAAGACGGTGCGTCATAGACACAATACCAACAACCAACAACAACAGCGTCACCTTCCGGAGAGATACGTTGACCCAATACCAGAGAGAAGGTACGATTAGCGCCCATTCGGGATCCAGACAATTTCGCGCGAACCAGGTCTTGACCACACTCTGGCGCCAGTACAGGTCAACGGGTGCGTCCGGATCATATACAACCACGCCGCCGACGGCTAAAAGCTCGGCTGGGTGTGTGACTGATGGACGGCGATACACTGTGCCTCGCTACGCTACCACTGTAGCTTCAGAGAGTGAGTGCGTGGGCGGGGGGGGGGGGCGGTTCTACTTGTGACTGTGGGGGTGGGTATTAGGAGAGGAGATCAACCTTTGAAGTTGTGAGTAATCGGTGTAGCCTGTGGGGATAGGGGTGAGGATGAGCGTATGGGGGTGGGGATGGGGGTGGGGAAAGGGGGTGGGGAAAGGGGGTGGGGATGGGGATAGGGGGTGGGGAAAGGGGGTGGGGAAAGGGGGTGGGGAAAGGGGGTGGGGATACGGGGTGGGGGATGAGGGTATGGCAGTGGGGATAGGGGGTGGTGGGCAAGGGTATGGGGGTAGCGGATGTATGTAAAACGAATCGGCCGGCCGGTCGGCATGGGAGCGCATGGCGGGGCCGATTCCAGGAAGTCCCCGTTTATGCCCCGTGGATCTCGATTCCACCGGGGATTTCATCACAGAACGCTAGCGTTTCGCGCCGCGACCTCAGCCACCCCCCCCACCCCACCACGACGCCCCTGACATGGGGTATTAAATTACGAGGGGTAGGGGTATGTGCCAGTAGGGCCTGGGGGGGGGGGGGGGTCGACAATGAGGGCTGGGTTGGGGGTAAAATCTGCAGTTTAAGACCCAAACCAGTAAGTTTTCACAGTCAGGGAACAGTCAGTGAGTCGCTTTGGTTGGCGAACACCACGTCGCACCGTGTCACCTCCATGGCCGCCTCCCCTCCCCTCCCCCCCCCCCCCATCCACACCTACCATAACCTACCCTACCCCACCCGGACCCCGGTACACTCCCTCACCCCTCCGGTCTGTCTCAAACTGTCTGGGGCGCCCCCTATATAATACGAGAGGCGGACGCCGAAACCTCAGAACCAACTCTCGTCCTGCGAGACCGCCTGTTGAATACCACGTGACGAATAGGGAGAGTGGAATAGTCTAGAAGCCTCATTCGGCCCTCACAAACGCCGAACCCTCAAGCGAGGAACATCCGCACAACTACCATAAGAAGACGAAAACGTAAGTTTTATTCACCGTCTCGCTTCAATTTACAGTTTCTTATTTAACACAGGTATTAGCTAAATGACTGAACATCTTTTAGACATGCTAGCCACTGACAACCTTGTGGTATAGTGGATGGTAAAAAAAAAGAACATATGGCGGTGTAAGTACTTTTGGGGGATTTTGCGCATAAATGTAATTATTTCAATTTAATTACCATATCAAGGAAACGGTATCCAAACGGAATTCAGACGTTGGTTGTAGTAGACCAAGGTAAAGACAGGTCTCGCAGTGTCCGGCAGTCGTCATTTATGGAGACATGCAACAACAGCATATGTGGGGTTTTTTTCCACGAGGGGAACATCCACTGCCATCGAATTTCACACTAAACGATGGTAAAGCCACTTGCAGGATTAAATATTAGCTGCACGTAACTGGTAACAACTTCGACGTTCAAATAGAAATTATTCCACATTTGCCTTTGCGGTAACATCGCTGACAAGCGGAAAGAGCTAAAGTCTAAAATCTTAACCACCGTAGACACGAATCTAGTATAATACACATAATATTGTCTGTCGATGGATGCGTCCTGCCAACCAGTATTTCCTTCCACGCTGGTTACTGTTGTGTCTATTCAGAAAACTTTTAGCCACACTACAAATAGCCGCGTTGCGCTGTACTGTGTAAAGAGCTATTTCAAGTGAGGCATTCGTTGGAATTAAGTCCTGTCCTAAATCCCTCTAACGGCTGACATTATAACCTATATAAAAGATCTCAGTAAACACTAACAATGCAAAACAAAAATCAGAAATCCAACATTTGCCTGCACACTAAGGGGCAGAACAGACAACGGACTAAACTTTCGTTTATTTAGGTTCATTCCTCTCGCGGAAAGAATACCACAGTAAATTGCTTTTATTACGAGAGATTTAAACTATTTTCCAATATTTTCTTGTTCCCGGATGAATTGATTTTGATTTTAAATTGATTTTTCTTTACTTCTGGACTAACACCATGTTAATTTATAAAATACCAACGCAACATTTCGTCGATATTAGGTTTGTCACTAATCCCTCGTGATTGAACCTAGGTAAATTTATTCAGGAGTGATAACTAGTTCAGCTTCTTTTTGTTATTTGGAGGGAGCACACACTAGACATATTATATCATAAGTAATAATCTTACCGGCATTTTTTATCACGTCTTTCATAAAGCCCAAACCCATCGACACTTTTAAACTTAAAACGGGTTTTGGCACGTTAATATATTCATATTTGCAAACTATATATGTGATAGTATCACACTTGATAAAGCATTAACATGAAACATTTTACTAAGCATCACAATGTGAAGAGCTAACAACGGCTCTTCTGTCCCAATTGTAAGATTTTCTACATTTGTCACTGCCTAATATTTAAAAAGGAGCTGTTACAGATGTTGGAGCACAAGATTACAGGAGTTTAAACCAAACCAGGGTTGAAACGAGGCTATCAACTTGCTAATTCTGGTCCCACAAATCAAATCAGTCTTTGTTAATAATGGTTGGCAACAAAGAAATTAACACGTTTCAAACGTACGCTAGATGATAGTCATCTATAACTTTACGTTAAACAATTTTGACGCTCACGGAAAATGTTCGAGTATCACTATTTTACTTTGTTACTAGATAGTTTAATATATAAATATTTACATACTTTAAATGAAACATAACAAATCCACTTCTTAAGGGGATTGCTTGGAAGCAACCAAACATTATGTAAAAGGCACTTTAGTTTAAAACATATTTACCACCGAATTTGAATACTGTGGAATAAATAATTATAAAAGCATTAAAAAGTCTCTCCAGTACTCTTTTCCCTGATCGAGACAACTAAGTTGTTTTGAAAGATGGCTCAAATCTCGCCTATCGCCGATGACTTCTTCCATTCACTTTTTACACATTTGCTTGAAGAATGAACGAAAAAACTGCTGTAGCTAAATAAATTATTGATCTATGAAAACAATTGTCATAAGAGCCTTTTCCATTTTTTAAGAAACTGGGAACCACGAATAACATAATTTATTATCGGCACATTATTAGCATTAAGCCACAGGTGAATATGCTCCTTGCATGTATTTGATACAGTGTCTTTTCTTTACAGAATCGTTTTGCCACTGAACACAACAAGCGAGGAACCAGAGGACATGGCGACACAAATATTATTACTTCTTCTCGGCGTCGGCCTTGGGGCATGCGCAGCGCTACCAATCGCAAGAGAACCAGGATTGGGCGGCAGTGCCGTGGGCGACACCACGGAACGCCAAAGTATACCTCCGACATTGGGCGGAGAAATACGAGAAACTATATTCCAAGGGAGGTTCGATCTGCCTCCTACAGAATCTAGGTTGAAGCGTTCCGCTGACAGCTTCGATCTGCCTCCCACAGAATCCAGACAGAAGCGTTCTGCTGACAGCTTCGATCTGCCTCCCACAGAATCCAGACAGAAGCGTTCCGCTGACAGCTTCGATCTGCCTCCCACAGAATCCAGACAGAAGCGTTCCGCTGACAGCTTCGACCTGCCTCCCACAGAATCCAGACAGAAGCGTTCCGCTGACAGCTTCGATCTGCCTCCCACAGAATCCAGACAGAAGCGTTCCGCTGACAGCTTCGATCTGCCTCCCACAGAATCCAGACAGAAGCGTTCCGCTGACAGCTTCGATCTGCCTCCCACAGAATCTAGGCAGAAGCGTGCTGCTGACAGCTTCGATCTGCCTCCCACAGAATCCAGACAGAAGCGTTCCGCTGACAGCTTCGATCTGCCTCCCACAGAATCCAGACAGAAGCGTTCCGCTGACAGCTTCGATCTGCCTCCTACAGAATCTAGGCAGAAGCGTGCCGCTGACAGCTTCGATCTGCCTCCAACAGAATCCAGACAGAAGCGTTCCGCTAACAGCTTCGATCTGCCTCCCACAGAATCCAGGCAGAAGCGTTCTGCTGACAGCTTCGATCTGCCTCCCACAGAATCCAGACAGAAGCGTTCCGCTGACAGCTTCGATCTGCCTCCCACAGAATCCAGACAGAAGCGTTCCGCTGACAGCTTCGATCTGCCTCCCACAGAATCCAGGCAGAAGCGTTCCGCTGACAGCTTCGATCTGCCTCCCACAGAATCCAGACAGAAGCGTTCCGCTGACAGCTTCGATCTGCCTCCCACAGAATCCAGACAGAAGCGTTCCGCTGACAGCTTCGATCTGCCTCCCACAGAATCCAGGCAGAAGCGTTCCGCTGGCAGCTTCGATCTGCCTCCCACAGAATCCAGACAGAAGCGTTCCGCTGACACCTTCGATCTGCCTCCCACAGAATCCAGACAGAAGCGTTCCGCTGACAGCTTCGATCTGCCTCCCACAGAATCCAGACAGAAGCGTTCCGCTGACAGCTTCGATCTTCCTCCCACAGAATCCAGACAGAAGCGTTCCGCTGATAGCTTCGATCTGCCTCCCACAGAATCCAGGCTGAAGCGTTCCGCTGAGAGCTTCGATCTGCCTCCCACAGAATCCAGGCTGAAGCGTTCCGCTGACAGCTTCGATCTGCCTCCCACAGAATCCAGACAGAAGCGTTCCGCTGATAGCTTCGATCTGCCTCCCACAGAATCCAGACAGAAGCGTTCCGCTGACAGCTCCGATCTGCCTCCCACAGAATCAAGACAAAAGCGTTCCGCTGACAGCTTCGATCTGCCTCCCACCGAATCAAAACAGACGCGTTCCGCAGAGAGCTTCGATCTGCCTCCCACAGAATCCAAGCAGAAGCGTTCCGCTGACAGCTTCGATCTGCCTCCTACAGAATCCAGACAGAAGCGTTCCGCTGACAGCTTCGATCTGCCTCCTACAGAATCAAGACAAAAGCGTTCCGCTGACAGCTTCGATCTGCCTCCCACAGAATCAAGACAGAAGCGTTCCGCTGACAGCTTCGATCTGCCTCCCACAGAATCAAAACAGAAGCGTTCCGCTGACAGCTTCGACGATCTGCCTCCCACAGAATCCAGACAGAGGCGTTTTGCTGACAGCTTCGACCTGCCTCCCACAGAATCCAGGCAGAAGCGTTCCGCTGACAGCTTCGATCTGCCTCCCACAGAATCTAGGCAGAAGCGTTCCGCTGACAGCTTCGATCTGCCTCCCACAGAATCAAGACAGAAGCGTTCCGCTGACAGCTTCGATCTGCCTCCCACAGAATCCAGGCAGAAGCGTTCCGCTGACAGCTTCGATCTGCCTCCCACAGAATCAAGACAGAAGCGTTTCGCTGACAGCTTCGACCTGCCTCCCACAGAATCCAGGCAGAAGCGTTCCGCTGACAGCTTCGACCTGCCTCCCACAGAATCCAGGCAGAAGCGTTCCGCTGACAGCTTCGATCTGCCTCCCACAGAATCCAGGCAGAAGCGTTCCGCTGACAGCTTCGATCTGCCTCCCACATTTAAAGTACAGCATTGAGTTTTTGAGGCAGCCACCTATTGAACAGTATCACTGCCTGAAACTTATCTACCGTTTTGATATTATGGGTTTTGTTATTTATGACTATTGCAGTATTTACCTTATGCGGCTTTACAAATGTATCCTGCTTTTGCAGGACAACTGAAGGGAGATATGACCTGTAGGGTAAAGGCTATCTGATTGCCAGAAACGCGATACAGCCCCTGCTGAAGGAATGTTGAGTGCAACTGAATGCATTGCTTGTCGTTTGAACAACGTTGTGTGGGTAATAAACGAAGAAAATTAGTTCAGTTATTCATGTTCTTGTATTTGTAGCGCCTGATACAGTTAAGTTAAACCACAAGTACACAACCTTTCCTTAATATAATAGTTTACAAATGTAGCTAATATATGTACACGGCAACGAAAAAATATTCCTCGGAAAAATAATTTTTGAAAGTCGAAACGCTGATCGGGAAGGCACATGCCGGCGTCGGTGCAGGGGACACGATCCACAACCAATAATGTATGGGGTGACTGGATCAACGGAATATATTAATGACCATTGCCCCACTTGTAAACAAATGCGGCATAAGGTAGTACGCGAGATCATCGAGGCGCCACCTAGCGAATGCAATTTTTTTGTGACCGTTTTTCGACTTCGCGAGCATTTTTTGTCTTCGAAATATCGATATTAATACAATGTACATGACAGGAAATAATATTTAAAGAAAATATCTGGATCTTTAGGCAACCTTTTTTTTTTATCCCCGAGTTTCCGCAAGTGACAATGTTGAATTTCCATACAGTTCGGGTTGGACGGTTCAAGCTCACATTGCAAAAAAAACTAGCTTGAAAACCTATAAATATTATTGTTTTATTCTGGTAAGTATATAACAAAGTACTCCTTGCGCAAAAATCAGGATGTTTTACAGTCTTGTTTTTTTTACAATAAAAAATAAGTGAAAATACCCGTAAAATAAGTTCGTAGGCCGCGATGTTAAAGAGTAATGGGGGGGGGGTCTACCTCAATTTTTGAAAAAAGTGGCCTGAAATTACCTTTTTTTGTATTATTGCGTTGTAATAAGCATATAAATAGATTTATCTGGTGAACATTTCACGTTTTTTTACCGTAAGTTTTGGAAATGTAGCATACTACCTTAAAGCTGACTTTGACGAAAGCTCTTGCGATAACGACATTACAATGCCGAGCGCGACCCCGCAAATCACCCAAGTCTAAAGCAAACATACACGATGTTTTAGGCCGCTTTTCGGCACACAAGGGGTAAACTGGCCCAAGGAACCTCCCGGGACAATGAATGGATGAAACATGCCCCGAAGTCTCAAGCAAAGAGCAAGTTGCTCCCAGGGCCCGTAAGTTCGGAACATACGGGGCCAAACATTTCACCCAGCATGCTAATTTTCTAATGCAGGGCGTAATATTCGGCCTGGCCTGGCCTGGTACACAGTACAGGGTTAATTAATTAAACACCACTGGCAGGTGAACCATCTCAATGACACGCCCCAACACGGACCGTGGGGTATCCCAGGGCCTGGCCTTCCGAGTCCTCACCGTTACACATGGCAGTCTCCTCCGCATCTTCCTCCGCCGCCGCCGCCTCCCGCTTCGCCTTCTTGTGGCACTGGCAGCTGCAAGTGCTGCCATCTAGCGAGTCATCTGGCGTCAAGCGGGCAGTCCGCTTCTCGGGCTCATCGTCCTCGAAAACTTTAACCGACTTCTTAGAGGGAGCGAACTTCTTGGACTTCGCTTTCTGAAGGGGTGGTCAATATACGTGGCAAATCGTACTTTGATGACAAAAACTTCGTTTGCATATCTGGCATTAAAGGTAAGATACACAGATAATTACAGTTAATTTCACTTAATGCTCAAATGGGAAAGATAAAGATGTATTAAAAAAGAGCAATTTATCACCATGTGTAGGTACCACATGATCCAACAAGCAAGAGCGAAGTATACTGGACCACTTAAAATGTTTGCCACAGTACCATTATCTCTCAAATGATCGGCCGTAAAAAAAAGAGGAGATTTTATTAGATCTTATTGAGTAATTTGCATTTGCTGAACAAATTAAGAAAGTTAAAAATTAAGAACGGGAAAAGAGGAAACATGGAAGTGATATAGTAGGCAAGCAAAGGGACCAATCACAGCTCTGCATCGTACTGGCCCTCGCCGAATGCACCCAGCTCACCTTAGGGCTGCCCCGGTCTCCATGACGACACAGTCCGGTCAGGTCGGCGCGGGGCTGCAGCGTGTGCAACGACTTGCGCTCCATAGTCGACTGGAAACGGAAACAGTTTTATTCACATCTTATTTCATATAAACTGTTATTATTCACTCTTCACTGATAGATCGATCCGAATGACCCTCCATAGAAGAAAACAGGCATAAGTAGGCGAAATAAGGATGGATGGTTGGTTGTATATTCAGGACGCTTTAACCACATTTGGTCATATTGCGTCAATGGGAGAAGGAAGGGAGAGTGAAGCCATGTCCCCGGGGGGTAACCCCCTGCTCTTTGCGAAGAAGGACATCTATCCTGCGACCACACAGACATGGCCACAGCGGGGCTCGAACCATCGATCCACGCGTCGTTAGGCTCTCAGGTGGCCAGAGCATTGAAGGCGAGCGCTCTAACCCACTGAGCTACCGGGCCGGCCCCTGGATGGAATGGATGGATGGATGGAGTTGTATAGGCCACCTTTGCGCACATAAGGGCGAAATTTGGCCCAGGGTCGAACGTCTTGGACGAATGAGATGAAAGCTAGGATGAAACGCCCCCAGACACAGTTCGAACCCGTAACTTATAGGCGTGCAGTGGAGTAGTCTAACCTCTCGGCCACGGCGTTTCCATCAGACTACACCTGGGATTAACGGTTCATACGACTATCCCGTAACTATCCGCGGATCTATCTATCGCTTCGAGAATATGTTACTTCGTATGTATAGTAGCTATTTCGAGTTCCTAGTCACTGCTTTTTACTTTATACTTGTCAGTATGATGCCTGTAGCACCATATCATTTCCAGGATTTTTTCAGCGACTTTCAGCGGCGGTCGTGGGATGACAGGTTCATACGGTGCGTAACGGATGTGTGCATTGTGAGGAGATATTATTATCATGACAGATAAGGAGATTATTTCGTATATTATTTCATGCACGCAATGTCAATATTGACGATTGTTATCTGGTTATTACTCATCTGAGGCGCGACCCGCCACATAAGCCTGACAGACGTTGATATTTTTCCATCTTGTATGCCAATACTCCCATATTAGCCAATTATCTGTCAGGTCGGAGACGATGCAGAAGCAGGGAACGAGTTATCGGACATCTGGTGTCCCTACTGGCTGGTTTCCTTTTGGCTCGGGAAGGTCAACAGACAAGTCCCAGAGGTGCTTCTGTCACCTCGATTCTGCGCTGGCTAGTTCCCCGCTGACACTTGCACGCACGCGCGTTCGGGAACCAGCATCGAGCGGGGAGCAGCTGATACATATTTAATTATGAGACTGTTGCACATGGTTTATCGCTCAGCCCCCTGGTCTCTCAACTGCGGGAGCTAGAAAGGAGGGCCGAGGCGGAGGGAGAGGGCCGAGGTAGAGGGTGGGTTTCCTTTACGTCCGCCAAGCTCATCGTGACCTGCTGCGAGTATTCTTGACCGATTGGGTAGACGCTCGATGGCAGATCAATGGGTCCCTGGTTCAGAACCCGACCGGGACGATTTAATCTGGGGCGTATATAATCTAAATCATTTATTGTCCTCATAGGTTCCTTGGCCTAATTTTAGCCTTCGGGTTTCCCCAAACGCGTCTAAAACAATTCTTCATTCAAGCGGCCTATAATTCAGGTGACGCGGAAAGCGTATCAAACAAGAATCGCGAATAAATTGTAATTGATGTAATAATTATGGTAAACAAATTGAACCTTGGGCAAACAACCAGGGACGGTAAGTGGTCTAAGTTGAACTGGTGATGGGTTCCACCCTGTGTGGCATCTTCATCTGACGGATGTTTCATTCAACGCCATTTCATTTTTCCGGCATAACAGTTGCCATAAACAGTTCATCCATAGAAGCACTTTTAGAGCCATTAATAGCCTTAATGGGGGTCATTGGAGACAAAAGGAATGATTTCTTCAGGTTCCTTCCATTGTTTGACATGTTAACCATGTGGATATAATACATCATCTTATATAAACACCAAGCTTCTGGTTTCACTACCTTGCCTCCAAATAAAGATGGAGTGCCATGCGCAAATCAATATCATATAGAGGAACATCCTTCACTAGCAAGAGCACAAATATTATTAAACACAGTTACAACGAAATCATAGCACAATCGATAAAACAAATGCCGTCAAGCTTATCTCAGACCATATATGCAGTTGTGGTGTGTGTCATTATTACACATAATGTTAAATGGACTTTTAATACATGTGACATTTCAGAGGGGGGCGTGCCAGCCGGTCTCTACGTGTGAAAGCGATTACAACAGCCAGTCAGCCGTACCGATATTTTATGGACACTCCTACCCCATCCCCCCCCCGTCTGGGAATCGATCCTGGGCCAGTCATAATTTGGGCACGTGTCCCGTGCTGTGCAATGGAAAGGGGCGGGGGGGATGGAGTGGATGGGGGTGAGGGTGGAGGAGAGGGGGATAGCTATCTACAACCCCACGACAGGAAGGCGACACCCCGGCGCAGACAGTGGTGGGAGCGGTGAGAGCAGACCGGGGCGCACCCCCTCCTCCCCCCCTCCCCCGTTGTAGCGTACATGTCTCCCTCGTTGTCTATGGAAGCGGCTGGGCGACCTAGCGGAGGGGAGGGGAGTGGCGGGCGTGGGGTGATCATGGAGAGAGGGGGAGACATGGTTCTGTGTCTGGCTGATGTGTCGCCTGTCGTCGTGAGGAGTACGCAGCACGCTGCCTCCTTCCTCCCCGGGTCGCGCCGTACAGCGTGCCGTATGTGACTGACATACGCTTAGGATGGGGGTCATTATATCCGATTAACAGCGGCCCCTGGTGGTGGTTGTTATCACATCTAACAACAGCACCCCCTACTGGCGGACCAAGGAGCCACCGTCGTGCTATGTGGTCAACGCCAGCCATCCCGGGACAAGCCACCACTAACAACAGTGACACGTAATTTACGGGCACTTTGGCGGTTGACGAAAGCTGGGGATGTTGTACAGTAGGTATCTCCGACCCGAGGTAGCTAGCTAGCGTTTGTCACAGTCGGGCGGCCCTGCTAGACAAGGCGGCGGAGGGGCGGCGGGCGGAGGGGCGGAGGGCGAAGGGGCGGCGCGGAGGTGGACAGGGGATCGATAGGAGGACGGGAGGGAGGGAGCCAGACGGGGCGAGCGGCGGGGTGTGGCCGCTGGAGCGGGAGAGAAGGGAGGAGGGAAGGCATACGAAGGAAGGACGGATGGACGGAGGGAGGACGCACATGGGCGATGCGCGTACTCCCCGCGCGTACAGTCTAACGATCTGTTAACACGGGGAGAACTGAACGTGTGGTCGAGACGTTGGCAGGACACCGGGGGGTTGGTACCCGGCTTATTTAATATCATCTTGAGCACCGCCGCCGGTTAGCATTACGAACAACACGGGATTCAGCTCGATATGTAGGTCGTCTGGAGTTCACATCCGGGATGACTGACCCGGAACTCTTGTAAATACGGCAGCAAGGTCAAGGCCGTTGGGTCATCTCACGAAAGATCTTGTGGGAGACACCCAAGCGTTAAACGATTTTTACCCAGGGAGATTTGCTATTTCTCGCAGCGGACGACTATGTTCTAGGCCCAGTACGGCGGACCCCAGCGGATACCACAAGGGATTATCGGGCCCAAAGAACACAACACCATGGTAAGAATGCCACCAAGGCTCCTGTGTACATTGCATACGCCGCCAGAACCTCGCTGTAGTGTATATGTAGGCGGTTAAACAACGTGTTATTCATGGCCGCTCGGGCCCAGCCATGGACCTGAATCATGTTCTACCATACAACCGCGACACGTCGCCTTTACACACGTCATACACACACGAATGCAGACAAACGTCTATAACCAGGGACAATATTACATGCACAGGGGAAAAAGGAGAAGCGAGGCTGCTATTTTCGGGGACGTTACATCATAGACATAGGCAGACACCAGCTCCCAGGAGAGAGTTAGCCCCCCACCAGCCCACCGAGCTATGGGGGATAGGTACAAGGGGCGTGGACTGGTAAATAGGGGGGAGAAGGGGGGGGGGGGGTGGGCGGGGAGGGGGCAGGCCCAAAAGAATGTATTGGTGTTTCAGGCGGCTTTTGTGCACACACACGCCACGGTTATCACTTATCATCATTCGGTTCAGTCTTTCTGGCAGTGGGACTTCTGGCAGGGGTTGACATGCTCAATTGTAAGTACCCCCCCCCCCCTCTATTGTCCCATAATCCGCATTATCTTTGCCTAACAGAAGGGAGATTTTAATTACTTATTAATTCCACTAACATTTTGATTTCTGGCGTGGTCGAGGGCTGTTGCGAGTCACCTCCTCGGCTGCAGACCTGCAGACGGCAGGTTCTAACCCCACCTGTGCCAGGGCCGTTTCATCCATCAAGTCAGCTGACCAATGAATGCCTAATGACCAGATGACCTGATGACCTACGGCTACGCTAGTCAGCTCTACTTCGCTGTGTGGCGGCCCACCACATCATCAGTCGATTCATCACTTTTGACCGCTCTATGAGGCGATGGGACCAGACGCCGGTTGCTAGGCAACGTAATTAGCGTCGGACGGTTCCGGTTTTCTGACTATAATCGGGACCACTTAAACTATTAACTTCTAATGCAAGTAAGTCTGTCGGGAGCACTCAGTTTTAGTGTACTGACCTACGCTACCGTACTGTTGAGGGTAGGGGCCTGCGGGTGTTGGACTCAAATGTGGTGTGAGACTGCAGTGTGTTGTAAAGGGGTAGGGGCCTGTGGGTGGGGGACTGCAGAGTGTTGTTAAGGGTAAGTGCCATGGGTGTGGGACTGGGGTGTGCTGTTAAGGGTAAGGGCCATGGGTGGGGGTGTGGAGTGAGTTAAGGGTAAGGGCCATGGGTTTGGGACTGGAGTGCGTTGCTAAGGGTAGGAGCCATGGGTGTAAGACTGGAGGGATGAAAGTGGAGGTGGGGGGCGGGGGGGCTGTGGGGGTGGCACGGGAGTGTGTTAAGTAAGGACCATGGGTGTGTTGTTAAGGGTAAGGGATCTTGGTGTGTGATCCGGGTGTCTGCTGTTAAGGGTAAGGGCCAGTGGGTGTGGGACTGAGGTATGTTGCTAAGGGGTAGGGAGGCCTGTGGGTGTGGGACTAGAGTGTGTTGTTAAAGGTAAGGGCCATGGGTGTGGGACTAGAGAGTGTTGTAAAGGACCCTTCGTGTGGGACTGGAGAGTTGTTAAGGGCAAGGGCGATGGCTGTGGTAATGGATCGTGTTAAGGGTAAGGGCCATGGGTCGGGAGACTATAGCGTGTTGTTAAAGGGTGGGGGCCTTTGGGTGTGGGACTGAAGTGTGTTGTTAAGGGGTAGGGGGGCCTGTCGGTGTGGGACTAGAGTGTGTTGTTAAAGGTAAGGACCCTGGGTGTGGGATTGGACTGTGTTGCTAAGGGTAAGGGCCACGGGTGTGGGACTGGAGTGTGTTGTTAAGGGTAAGGGCAATGGGTGTGGGACTGTAGTGTGTTGTTAAACGTAAGGGCCATGGCTGTGGGACTGAAGTGTGTTGCTAAGGGTAAGGGCCACGGGTGTGGGACTGGAGTGTGTTGTTAAGGGTAAGGGCAATGGGTGTGGGACTGTAGTGTGTTGTTAAACGTAAGGGCCATGGCTGTGGGACTGAAGTGTGTTGCTAAGGGTAAGGGCCACGGGTGTGGGACTGGAGTGTGTTGTTAAGGGTAAGGGCCATGGGTGTGGGGCTGGAGTGTGTCATAAAGGGAAAGGGCCATGGGTGTGGGGCTGGAGTGTGTCATAAAGGGAATAGGGCCATGGGTGTGGGGCTGGAGTGTGTCATAAAAGGGAAAGGGCCATGGGTGTGGGGCTGGAGTGTGTCATAAAGGGAAAGGGCCATGGGTGTAGGACTGTAGTGTTTTAAGGGTAAGAGCCATGGGTGTGAGATTGGAGGGGTGAAAGTGGAGGTGGGGGCGGGGGGTTGTGGGGGTCGGACTGGACTGTGTTGAGTAAGGACCATGGGTGTGTTGTTAAGGGTAAGGGCCACGGGTGTGGGACTGTAGTGTGTTGTTGAACGTAAGGGCCATGGCTGTGGGACTGAAGTGTGTTGCTAAGGGTAAGGGCCACGGGTGTGGGACTGGAGTGTGTTGTTAAGGGTAAGGGCCATGGGTGTGGGGCTGGAGTGTGTCATAAAGGGAAAGGGCCATGGGTGTGGGGCTGGAGTGTGTCATAATGGGAAAGGGCCATGGGTGTGAGGCTGGAGTGTGTCATAAAAGGGAAAGGGCCATGAGTGTGGGGCTGGAGTGTGTCATAAAGGGAAAGGGCCATGGGTGTAGGACTGTAGTGTGTTTTAAGGGTAAGAGCCATGGGTGTGAGATTGGAGGGGTGAAAGTGGAGGTGGGGGCGGGGGGTTGTGGGGGTCGGACTGGAATGTGTTGAGTAAGGACCATGGGTGTGTTGTTAAGGGAAAGGGCCCTGGGTGTGGGGCCCGGGTGTCTGCTGTTAAGGGTAAGGGTCATGGGTGGCGGACTGGAGTGTGTTGTTAAGGTGGGACTGAGGTATGTTGTTAAGGGGTAGTGCCCTTCGTGTGGGACTGAAGAGTTGTTAAGGGCAAGGGTGATGGCTGTGGTAATGGATTGTGTTAAGGGTAAGGGCCATGGGTTGGGACACTGGAGTGTGTTGTTAAGGGTAAGGGCCATGGGTGTGGGGCTGGAGTGTGTTGTTAAGGGTAAGGGCCATGGGTGTGGGGCTGGAGTGTGTCATAAAGGGAAAGGGCCATGGGTGTGGGGCTGGAGTGTGTTGTTAAGGGTAAGGGCCATGGGTGTGGGGCTGGAGTGCGTAGAGGGTAAGGCGCTGTGGGGTGGTAGCAGAGTGTATTACAGAGGGAGCTGCGGGTAAATAGAGTGCATTGCAGAGGGGGTGAGAGAGTCGGGGCTGTGGGTGAGGGACTAGAGTGTATTGCAGAGGGGGCTGGGGTTTGGGGGGGCTAGAGTGCATTGCAGAGGGGGTGAGAGGGTCGGGGCTGTGGGTTAGGGACTAGAGTGTATTGCAGAGGGGGCTGGAGTAGTGGGGGGATAGAGTGCATTGCAGAGGGGGGGTGAGAAAGTCGGGGGCTGTGGGTGGGGGACTAGTGTGTATTGCGGAGGGGGCTGGAGCAGTGGGGGAGGCGGGGCTCGGGTCCGGCTTTGCACTCAGTTGCCGGGGCCTTTGAGAGGCTCACCCCGCTGCATGAGCCGCGCTGGCCACTCACTAATAATGGCTGCTGGCACTGGCCCGTAACACTGACCCCTGAGAGACATTCCCAGAGGGAGTAACAACGGCCAGGGGTTCAGGGACTATCTCTGGCACTGGCCCGTAACACTGACCCCTGAGAGACATTCCCAGGGGGAGTAACAACGGCCAGGGGTTCAGGGACTATCTCTGGCACTGGCCCGTAACACTGACCCCTGAGAGACATTCCCAGAGGGAGTAACAACGGCCAGGGGTTCAGGGACTATCTCTGGCACTGGCCCGTAACACTGACCCCTGAGAGACATTCCCAGAGGGAGTAACAACGGCCAGGGGTTCAGGGACTATCTCTGGCACTGGCCCGTAACACTGACCCCTGAGAGACATTCCCAGAGGGAGTAACAACGGCCAGGGGTTCAGGGACTATCTCTGGCACTGGCCCGTAACACTGACCCCTGAGAGACATTCCCAGAGGAGTAACAACGGCCAGGGGTTCAGGGACTATCTCTGGCACTGGCCCGTAACACGGACCCCTGAGAGACATTCCCAGAGGGAGTAACAACGGCCAGGGGTTCAGGGACTATCTCTGGCACTGGCCCGTAACACTGACCCCTGAGAGACATTCCCAGAGGGAGTAACAACGGCCAGGGGTTCAGGGACTATCTCTGGCACTGGCCCGTAACACTGACCCCTGAGAGACATTCCCAGAGGGAGTAACAACGGCCAGGGGTTCAGGGACTATCTCTGGCACTGGCCCGTAACACGGACCCCTGAGAGACATTCCCAGAGGGAGTAACAACGGCCAGGGGTTCAGGGACTATCTCTGGCACTGGCCCGTAACACTGACCCCTGAGAGACATTCCCAGAGGGAGTAACAACGGCCAGGGGTTCAGGGACTATCTCTGGCACTGGCCCGTAACACTGACCCCTGAGAGACATTCCCAGAGGGAGTAACAACGGCCAGGGGTTCAGGGACTATCTCTGGCACTGGCCCGTAACACTGACCCCTGAGAGACATTCCCAGAGGGAGTAACAACGGCCAGGGGTTCAGGGACTATCTCTGGCACTGGCCCGTAACACTGACCCCTGAGAGACCTTCCCAGGGGGAGTAACAACGGCCAGGGGTTCAGGGACTATCTCTGGCACTGGCCCGTAAGACTGACCCCTGAGAGACATTCCCAGAGGGAGTAACAACGGCCAGGGGTTCAGGGACTATCTCTGGAGCCCATTCCCCGCATGTCGGCTGGATACGGAGCCGTGTTGGCCTTCGACGATACATCGAGGTTCAAGGGTCCAATCCAACTTCTGAGTATGTAGGCCACACTGCTGAAGAGGCTCTGCGCGGGGGCGGGGTGCGGTTCGACAGGGGTGGGGGTGTTTGTGCGAGGGGTGGGGGTGTTTGTGCGAGGGGTGGGGGGGCGTTGGCCGAGGGGGATGGGGGCGGTTGGGCGGGCGAGGAGGGCGCGAGCGGTTGCGGGAGGGGGGCGCAGGCGGTTGCGGGATGGGGGTGAGGAGCGGTTGTGCCAGCGGGGGTGGGGCGGTTGGACGTGGGTGGCGGCGGTTGGGTTGGGGTGTCAGCGGTTGGGTTGGGGCGGCGGGGGCTGGGTTTTCGGTGAAGGTCGGGGCGGTGACAACGGGGTCGATCGCCGAGCACCGTTTGACCGCCCCGCTATAAATCCGGTAGTAAAGCGATATCAGACCGGACTACGTCGGCCCAGCCCATGTAGCGAACAGGGTCGGGTCAGTCTCCTGATGCGCCGCTATGGAACTCTGTTGGCTGCCACAGGGAGGGACAACAACGGAAGAACAGTTAAAGGGGTGTGTGTGTGTGTGGTTGGGAGGGGTGTGTGTGTGTGGTTGGGAGGGGTGGGCGGGGGGGGGGGGTATGGGAAGACGGTTAGCAGGTGCAGATACAGAAAAGAGGGGGATAGAGACAAAGAGAGAGGGCGAGTACCACCAGATGCGGCACACCGTATAGGATGTCCCTCACACCCTATGGCCCTGACCCCTCGTCACGTTGTCAAGACGCGGCGAATCCGTGCTCTGCACCCGGATCGACTGCCCCCCCCCCACCTCACCCTGTCCCTATCCAAACAGCCTTCACCCCTGTGTGAACGGGTTCAGGTGCATTCTGGCAGGGGGGCCGGGGGCGTGGCAGGCCCGCCAACAGCTGGCAGTCGCCCACAGAGGGAGCTATTTGCACATCACATGACGTTGAAGCATCAAGGGCCCCCCCCCCCTAGAACCCGCTGGCCTGGGCGTCGGTTTGTTCGCTTGTTCTAAAACAATGGGCAACAAACATTTTACAACAAGATACTGTACAAATTACGAAACGAAATACAAGGAAAGAAGTTTCATGTGCAAAAACTGGGCCAAGAAACTGTCTTGGAAAATGAAATGGGGTTAAATTGAAACCTTCCCCCAATTGCAGGTGCCAGGGCGCGAACCCATGACCTGTTGATCTGCTTCACGATCTGCCTACCGACTGAACCCCCTCTGACTAAAAAACGACCCTGCTGACATACAGCCACGTCCTTCTGGTTACATTTCTCACACAGTATGTCTTGCAATAGGCGCATTTCTTTGTTAGCCCTGGTAAATTTCTAAAGGTGGACCGCATAGGCACATTACACATCCATTCGGTATGCCGATGTGCCCCGTTGAAAACAGCACGGGACATTCGGGAGAAGATTGCGGCTGATTGAAAAGTGACTGTCTTTGGCTGGTTTCGTTGCCCCGAAATCAACCGGACATGACTGGAGTGAACATTCATTAAGACATTTGGCGCAGTCTATATAGATCTACCGGATCTACCGGGCGATTGGCAATCGGGCTATCTGGGTTTTTAAACTCTCTGATTACTTCTTTCCTGGTATGCCAGAGCGCAAGAAGAGCATTAGAATTGGTAAAGGCTTGTGTTACAATATTAGGCACACGCGTTTCTTATATAACCTACGTCAAACATGTATACATTCAGACATGTACAGCTATATAAGACGTAAATACATATTTCTACGCAACATCGCAATTTTGACACGAAGTGTATTTCTTTGCGCATGCGCTGTGAATGTGAATGGTATCTCGTCGTGGAGTCCAGACAGACTTACTATAGTCACCATGGAGCTCGATGGAGAAGCCATTATCAGCTGGCAGTGTGCTATCCTGAGAGACCCAGCAAATCGGTCACGCCGTGCTGCGGCCCAGGGTCATTTGAATGAAACACAACAGTTATCAGTTGCGAAGCTGCTTTTATCTGGTTTAAAATGCTCCCGGAATAGTCAATGTTAGGGGTGAGTTAAAAGTGAGCACACTATTTTTCTCATGCCAGACGAGCTCATTACAAAAGCGTCTGCCCCCTTCCGACTTTCACGAGGAGTTACTATCAAATGTCGATATCCTGTCATTGTCTTCGCTATGATGAGTCATTATCTGAGTAGTAATCCACCGTGATAACAATGGCGAACCAGAACATAAAGAACACCGACGCCAAGAAAGGCACGACCTGCACAAACCATGGCACTTACTTCAGCAAATCTACGTCACGTGTTATCCGATTCATTATTTACTTCATAAAGGATTTAATCGGGATTTACTCTTAACGTGGAAACCCACACTAAAGTTTGCATTGCAAAAAACGGTAGTCAAATAGATTCTAAGAGAAGATAAAGCATTCGTACGTATTAAAATTCAACCAAAAACATTAGCACCAGTGTTTTTGTCAATTAGGTACACATAACCACGGTTTTTTTGCGTCAGGCCAATGGGAGAAGGCTATGCTGAAGGCCTGGGATGCGCCGCGACGAGCTAAATAAGATCCCAGGCCTTCAGCATACACTTCTCCTATTAGCCTGACGCAAAAAAAACGTGCACATGAGTGTGAATAACAAACACCCGTTTCACATACCCTACATTCCTGCCCATTAGCTAAGCTGCACATTAAGAAAGATTTGTACACTTTTGTTTGTTGCACGCGATAATGCAAAGTAAATATAGGTCACACCATATAAGCTATGATAACCCGGATTGGAATACGGGACTGGGCACCAGGCAACAACCCAGCAACATCCGCCTGTGTCACTGATAGCGTCACCACAGCGAAGCCGTTCTTACATACATAACCTGATCAGTTTAGGCAAGCCGAGTTTGGGACAACGTACACATGTTTGTTTCGTTAGTCGCCACTTGCATCTAAAGTCATGGGGGGAGCCTGTTGTTCTCAAACTGGAGGAACCGGCCCTTTACGTTTCCAGGTAAGGGTTAGTTTCGTCAACTGATGTAAGGAATTGCGAGTTTCCGTGTATTATATATTCAGTTGATTTGATCGTTGTATAACGAAACTTTCACTCTATATATTATGTGTCTATATCGTGCCATTTACGCATCCAGGGGCGTGCGGACTAACCTGTAAGACTATAATATGTTACATTATCATTGTTAATATCGCTGTGGTAATATTCAGAGGATTGGATACCAAGACCTATGACAGATGCGACGGTTGCGGAATGCTTAAATAAGGGGTCAAGATGATCGGGGTTGTGACGACACGAGGATCAACAAAAAAAAACACGTGCAGGGTTAGGTCAGTATCATCGGGCAGATGCTCAATCAAGATGCTCAATCAAGATGCTCAATCACGATGCTCAGTCAAGATGGTCAACCAAGATGCTCAATAGATGCTCCATCAAGATGCTCCATCCAGATGCTCCATCAAAGATGCTCAATCCAGATGCTCCATTAAGATGCTCCATCAAGATGCTCCATCAAGATGCTCCATCAAGATGCTCCATCAAGATGCTCCATCGAGATTCTCCATCAAAGATGATCAATCCAGATGCTCCATCAAGATGCTCCATCAAGATGCTCCATCAAGATGCTCCATCAAGATGCTCCATCCAGATGCTCCATCAAGATGCTCCATCAAGATGCTCCATCGAGATGCTCAATCCAGATGCTCAATCCAGATGCTCCATCAAGATGCTTCATCAAGATGCTCCATCAAGATGCTCCATCAAGATCCTCCATCAAGATGCTCCATCAAAGATGCTCAATCCAGATGCTCCATTAAGATGCTCCATCAAGATGCTCCATCAAAGATCCTCCATCAGGATGCTCCATCGAGACGCTTAATCGAGATGCTCCATCAAAGATGCTCCATCAAGACGCTCGATCAAGATGCTCCATCAAGATGCTCAATCAAGATGCTCAATCAAGATGCTCCATCAAGATGTCCCATCGAGATGCTCAATCGCGATGCTGCATCAAAGATGCTCGATCAAGATGCTCGATCAAGATGCTCAATCAAGATGCTCAATCAAGATGCGCAATCAAGACGCTCAATCAAGATGCGCAATCAAGATGCTCAATCAAGATGCTCAATCAAGATGCTCAATCAAGATGCTCAATCAAGATGCTCAATCAAGATGCTCAATCAAGAAGCTCAATCAAGATTTTCCATTAAGATGCTCAATCGCGATGCTCAATCAAGACGCTCCATCGAGATGCTCAATCTATATGCTCAATCGTGATGTTCAATCAAGATGTTCAATCGAGTAGTTCAATCAAGTAGTTCAATCAAGATGCTCAATCAAGATGCTCAATCAAGATGCTCAATCAAGATGCTCAATCAAGATGCTCAATCGAGATGCTCAACCGAGATGCTCAATCGAGATGCTCAATCGAGGTGCTCCATCAAGATGCTCCATCAAGATGCTCCATCAAGATGCTCCATCAAGATGCTCCCTCAACATGCTCCATCAAGATGCTCAATCGAGATGCTCCATCAAGATGTCCCATCGAGATGCTCAATCGAGATGCTCAATCGCGATGCTGCATCAAAGATGCTCGATCAAGATGCTCGATCAAGATGCTCAATCAAGATGCTCAATCAAGATGCTCAATCAAGATGCTCAACCAAGATGCTCAACCGAGATGCTCAACCAAGATGCCCAATCAAGACGCTCAATCAAGATGCTCAATCAAGATGCACAATCAAGATGCTCAACCAAGGTTTTCCATCGAGATGCTCAATCAAGATGCTCAATCAAGATGCTCAAGCAAGATGCTCAATCAAGATGCTCAACCAAGAGGCTCAACCGAGATGCTCAACCAAGATGCTCAATCAAGATGCTCAACCAAGATGCTCAATCAAGATGCTCCATCGAGATGCTCAATCATTATGCTTAATCGTGATATTCAATCAAGATGTTCAATCGAGTACTTCGATCAAGTAGTTCAACCGAGTAGTTCAAACAAGATGCTCAATCAAGATGCTCAATCAAGATGCTCAATCAAGATGCTCAATCAAGATGCTCAATCAAGATGCTCAATCGAGATGCTCAATCGCGATGCTCAATCGAGATGCTCCCTCAACATGCTTCATCAAGATGCTCCATCGCGATGCTCCATCGCGATGCTCCATCGCGATGCTCAATCAAGATGCTCAATCAAGATGCTCAATCGAGATGCTCCATCAAGATGCTCCATCAAGATGCTCCATCAAGATGCTCAATCAAGATGCTCAATCAAGATGCTCAATCAAGATGCTCAATCAAGATGCTCAATCAAGATGTTCAATCGCGATGCTCAATCGCGATGCTCAATCACGATGCTTCGAGTTGCTCAATCAATATGTTCAATCGGGATGTTCAATCAAGATGTTCAATCGAGTAGTTCAATCAAGTAGTTCAATCAAAAGGTTCAATCAAGATGTTCGAGCACGATGCCCAATCAAGATGCTCCATCAAGATGCTAAATCAAGATCTGAGTCAACACAGCCGGAAGCCCTGAGACCCGAAAAATGGTTTACGACAGAATCTTGTTGTGGAGAGAGAATCTATGATACCGCGTTCAATCAACAGAGCCAGAAACCCAGGCACAGGGAGAAAATCTACAGAGGACCAATCAACACAGCTAGAGCAGTCGCGAAGCTGAGTGTAAGAAACGGTATAGGGCACAGTGACATAAGCGGAGCGGTCACGTGAGTACTATACGGCGATGACGTCACCACGGCCGCCAGAACCGTGTGTCCGTACATCCGTCCCGCCAGCGACCCAGACAGACTGTCTGCCAGCCAGCGGACCCCACCACTGACACGTGGTCGAGACACCAACAGCACTGGCAGTAGCAGCAGCAGCAGCGGGAATCACATACCAAGGCCGGCGGGCTGCAGCAACAGTGAACAGCAGCAGCACTGTATAACGCCGAGGGAGACCATGTCCCAGAAAGCAGACAGCGCGGTGAGCATGCGACTTTTATCTCTATCTACGAATTCATCAGGCCGTGGATATTTCCAGCCAAATCTCCGGAGGATAATATTAGTCATGACAGTTGTACCCCCTATGGCGGTTACTATGGGTCGATGTGTGGCTGCTGCTTGGGGTGGGTAGGTGGGTGGGTGGGTGGGTAAGAGGGAGGCATTAGTCACGCGGTATTGTATGGGGGGCGGGGTGGTGGGGACTGGCCAGGCCGCCCGCAGGACGGTCGCTGGGATGTCGACGGCCAGGAGTAAGCCAGTCATTCCCACCAGCAGCGAGGCCTGGGCCTGTAGTGCCGTCCCCGGGCCGGTTACCACCAGCAATGGTGCCCATGCTATCCCTCCCAGACAGGCATGACACCGACAGGGGTGTCCATCCTTTCCCTCCCAGACATGCATGACACCAGCAAGGGTCTCCACGCTATCCCTCACAGACAGGCATGCCACCAACATGCTATCCCTCCCAGACAGGCATGCCATCAGAATGCTATCCCTCCCAGACAGGCAAGCCACCAGCAAGGGTGGCCATGTTATCCCTACCAGACAGGCATGCCACCAGCAAGGGCGTCCATGCTATCCCTCCCAGACAGGCAAGCCACCAGCAAGGGTGTCCATGCTCTCCCTACCAGACAGGCAAGCCACCAGCAAGGGTGGCCATGCTATCCCTACCAGACAGGCATGCCACCAGCAAGGTTGTCCATGCTATCCCTCCCAGACAAGCATGCCACCAGCAAGGGTGTCCAGGCTATCCCTCCCAGACAGGCATGCCATCAGCAAGGGTGGCCATGCTATCCCTCCCAGACAAGCATGTCATCAGCAAGGGTGTCCATGCTATCCCTCCCAGACAGGCATGCCACCAGCAAGGGTGTCCAGGCTATCCCTCCCAGACAGGCATGCCATCAGCAAGGGTGTCCAGGCTATCCCTCTCAGACAGGCATGCCACCAGCAAGGTTGTCCATGCTATCCCTCCCAGACAGGCATGCCATCAGCAAGGGTGTCCAGGCTATCCCTCCCAGACAGGCATGCCATCAGCAAGGGTGTCCATGCTATCCCTCCCAGACAAGCATGCCACCAGCAAGGGTGTCCATGGTATCCCCCCCAGACAGGCATGCCACCAGCAAGGGTGTCCATGGTATCCCTCCCAGACAGGCATGCCACCAGCAAGGGTGTCCATGCTATCCCTCCCAGACAGGCATGCCATCAGCAAGGGTGTCCAGGCTATCCCTCCCAGACAGGCATGCCATCAGCAAGGGTGTCCATGCTATCCCTCCCAGACAGGCATGCCACCAGCAAGGTTGTCCATGCTATCCCTCCCAGACAGGCATGCCATCAGCAAGGGTGTCCATGGTATCTCTCCCAGACAGGCATGCCATCAGCAAGGGTGTCCATGCTATCCCTCCCAGACAGGCATGCCACCAGCAAGGTTGTCCATGCTATCCCTCCCAGACAGGCATGCCATCAGCAAGGGTGTCCATGGTATCTCTCCCAGACAGGCATGCCATCAGCAAGGGTGTCCATGCTATCCCTCCCAGACAGGCATGCCATCAGCAAGGGTGTCCATGGTATCCCTCCCAGACAGGCATGCCACCAGCAAGGGTGTCCATGGTATCCCTCTCAGACAGGCATGCCACCAGCAAGGGTGTCCAGGCTATCCCTCCCAGACAGGCATGCCATCAGCAAGGGTGTCCATGGTATCCCCCCCAGACAGGCATGCCACCAGCAAGGGTGTCCATGGTATCCCTCCCAGACGGACATGCCATCAGCAAGGTTGTCCATGCTATCCCTCCCAGACAGGCATGCCACCAGCAAGGGTGTCCATGCTATCCCTCCCAGACAGGCATGCCATCAGCAAGGGTGTCCATGGTATCCCTCCCAGACAGGCATGCCACCAGCAAGGGTGTCCATGGTATCCCTCCCAGACGGACATGCCATCAGCAAGGTTGTCCATGCTATCCCTCCCAGACAGGCATGCCACCAGCAAGGTTGTCCATGCTATCCCTCCCAGACAGGCATGCCATCAGCAAGGGTGTCCATGGTATCTCTCCCAGACAGGCATGCCATCAGCAAGGGTGTCCATGCTATCCCTCCCAGACAGGCATGCCATCAGCAAGGGTGTCCATGGTATCCCTCCCAGACAGGCATGCCACCAGCAAGGGTGTCCATGGTATCCCTCTCAGACAGGCATGCCACCAGCAAGGGTGTCCAGGCTATCCCTCCCAGACAGGCATGCCATCAGCAAGGGTGTCCATGGTATCCCCCCCAGACAGGCATGCCACCAGCAAGGGTGTCCATGGTATCCCTCCCAGACGGACATGCCATCAGCAAGGTTGTCCATGCTATCCCTCCCAGACAGGCATGCCACCAGCAAGGGTGTCCATGCTATCCCTCCCAGACAGGCATGCCATCAGCAAGGGTGTCCATGGTATCCCTCCCAGACAGGCATGCCACCAGCAAGGGTGTCCATGGTATCCCTCCCAGACGGACATGCCATCAGCAAGGTTGTCCATGCTATCCCTCCCAGACAGGCATGCCACCAGCAAGGGTGTCCAGGCTATCCCTCCCAGACAGGCATGCCATCAGCAAGGGTGTCCATGGTATCCCTCCCAGACAGGCATGCCATCAGCAAGGGTGTCCATGGTATCCCTCTCAGACAGGCATGCCACCAGCAAGGGTGTCCAGGCTATCCCTCCCAGACAGGCATGCCATCAGCAAGGGTGTCCATGGTATCCCCCCCAGACAGGCATGCCACCAGCAAGGGTGTCCATGGTATCCCTCCCAGACGGACATGCCATCAGCAAGGTTGTCCATGCTATCCCTCCCAGACAGGCATGCCACCAGCAAGGGTGTCCATGCTATCCCTCCCAGACAGGCATGCCATCAGCAAGGGTGTCCATGGTATCCCTCCCAGACAGGCATGCCACCAGCAAGGGTGTCCATGGTATCCCTCCCAGACGGACATGCCATCAGCAAGGTTGTCCATGCTATCCCTCCCAGACAGGCATGCCACCAGCAAGGGTGTCCATGCTATCCCTCCCAGACAGGCATGCCACCAGCAAGGGTGTCCATGCTATCCCTCCCAGACAGGCATGCCATCAGCAAGGGTGTCCATGGTATCTCTCCCAGACAGGCATGCCATCAGCAAGGGTGTCCATGCTATCCCTCCCAGACAGGCATGCCATCAGCAAGGGTGTCCATGGTATCCCTCCCAGACAGGCATGCCACCAGCAAGGGTGTCCATGGTATCCCTCTCAGACAGGCATGCCATCAGCAAGGGTGTCCATGGTATCCCTCTCAGACAGGCATGCCATCAGCAAGGGTGTCCATGGTATCTCTCCCAGACAGGCATGCCATCAGCAAGGGTGTCCATGCTATCCCTCCCAGACAGGCATGCCATCAGCAAGGGTGTCCATGGTATCCCTCCCAGACAGGCATGCCACCAGCAAGGGTGTCCATGGTATCCCTCTCAGACAGGCATGCCATCAGCAAGGGTGTCCATGCTATCCCTCTCAGACAAGCAAGCCACCAGCAAGGGTGTCCATGCTATCCCTACCAGACAGGCATGCCACCAGCAAGGGTGTCCAGGCTATCCCTCCCAGACAGGCATGCCATCAGCAAGGGTGTCCATGCTATCCCTCCCAGACAGGCATGCCACCAGCAAGGGTGTCCATGGTATCCCTCTCAGACAGGCATGCCATCAGCAAGGGTGTCCATGGTATCCCTCTCAGACAAGCATGCCACCAGCAAGGGTGTCCATGCTATCCCTCCCAGACAGGCATGCCACCAGCAAGGGTGTCCATGCTATCCCTCCCAGACAGGCATGCCATCAGCAAGGGTGTCCATGCTATCCCTCCCAGACAGGCATGCCACCAGCAAGGGTGTCCATGCTATCCCTCCCAGACAGGCATGCCATCAGCAAGGGTGTCCATGCTATCCCTCCCAGACAGGCATGCCACCAGCAAGGGTGTCCATGGTATCCCTCTCAGACAGGCATGCCATCAGCAAGGGTGTCCATGGTATCCCTCCCAGACGGACATGCCACCAGCAAGGTTGTCCATGCTATCCCTCCCAGACAGGCATGCCACCAGCAAGGGTGTCCATGCTATCCCTCCCAGACAGGCATGCCATCAGCAAGGGTGTCCATGGTATCCCTCTCAGACAAGCATGCCACCAGCAAGGGTGTCCATGCTATCCCTCCCAGACAGGCATGCCACCAGCAAGGTTGTCCATGCTATCCCTCCCAGACAGGCATGCCATCAGCAAGGGTGTCCATGGTATCTCTCCCAGACAGGCATGCCATCAGCAAGGGTGTCCATGCTATCCCTCCCAGACAGGCATGCCACCAGCAAGGTTGTCCATGCTATCCCTCCCAGACAGGCATGCCATCAGCAAGGGTGTCCATGGTATCTCTCCCAGACAGGCATGCCATCAGCAAGGGTGTCCATGCTATCCCTCCCAGACAGGCATGCCATCAGCAAGGGTGTCCATGGTATCCCTCCCAGACAGGCATGCCACCAGCAAGGGTGTCCATGGTATCCCTCTCAGACAGGCATGCCATCAGCAAGGGTGTCCATGGTATCTCTCCCAGACAGGCATGCCATCAGCAAGGGTGTCCATGGTATCTCTCCCAGACAGGCATGCCATCAGCAAGGGTGTCCATGCTATCCCTCCCAGACAGGCATGCCATCAGCAAGGGTGTCCATGGTATCCCTCCCAGACAGGCATGCCACCAGCAAGGGTGTCCATGGTATCCCTCCCAGACAGGCATGCCACCAGCAAGGTTGTCCATGCTATCCCTCCCAGACAGGCATGCCACCAGCAAGGTTGTCCATGCTATCCCTACCAGACAGGCAAGCCACCAGCAAGGGTGTCCATGCTATCCCTACCAGACAGGCATGCCACCAGCAAGGGTGTCCATGGTATCCCTCCCAGACGGACATGCCATCAGCAAGGTTGTCCATGCTATCCCTCCCAGACGGACATGCCACCAGCAAGGTTGTCCATGCTATCCCTCCCAGATATGCATGCATACGTATAAACCTAAGACGGCGGGGCAACGTTACAAGACCCACATTCCGATATATTCATATTCCCGCACCTTGAGAAGAGTGAGGTGCAAAAAAGCTAAAATATCGGGCCGAGGCGGGCGGGCGGGTCGGCGTTTCGCGCACCAGACATAAGCCAGGGTAAGCAGCCCTATGCCGGGTTATGGCCGGCCAAGGTGGACAGCGAGCAAGGTGGGCAGTCGTCTCACTGACTCGTGATGCCACATAACCATATGGGTCAGTCAGTCGGTCGTCCAGGATATTTGTCCAGCGGGGTGATAGGGAGCCGGTGAGACGGGGCTAAACGCACGGGGCACTTTAAACACATCTTGGGAACTGTGTAGGTAATATAAGGGCCCCAGAGGGGCTTTTTCGACACGGCGACACGGCGATTTTTAAAATCGACAACGCGACATTGGGGTTGTCTTAGAATCGACATGCGACATGAGACTTAGCGACACGCGACATGGAACTTTTCTTAAAATCGACACGCGACATGGACCTGTTCTTAAATTCGACACGCGACATGGACCTTTTCTTGAAATCTACACGCGACATGGACCTTTTCTTGAAATCTACACGCGACATGGACCTTTTTCTTAAAATCGACACGCCGACATGGCTACCCCTCCTCAGGGGCCCTAATATATAATTCATCCAGGTTTTGTATCAACCGTTACTGCGGCATGTGGGCTTCGGGCTTCGTACAGCTGACGGTAAAGCCAGCTCTGAGCCAGGATATATAACATGAATCTGCTTTCACCAGAATGAGTGTGCCCTCATGATATACCCCCCCCCCCCCCTGTATCAGTCCTTCCTGGCCAGCATGGGATATACAGAGAGTATCCCCTTCGACGGAGAAGCCCTTCTCAATGTATTTTATATTCACTCCTTGTTTCAATGTGCAGTAGTCCCAGACATATCCATCTTGACGTTGTCTTTAAGACGTCTGCCTGCCATACACTAATAGCTATGGGCACAAGACAGCTTTTCCCCATGCTATGTTGCCAACAGCCAAGAGGAAAACATATTCAGCCGTAATTAAGGATCTGGGATTGAATAATTGGTCCCAGCATGCGTTACACGGGTAGCCGGATTATGAAGGCTGCAGCCTATTTGTGACGGTGATGTCAGATCAGAACACAAACGGTGTGGGTGCGTTTTGCTTAGCTGTGCATCGTATGGCATAATCACTACAGCGGTGTCAGAAAAAATACCCCTGCAATCCTAGTTGCTTCGTATGGTGGAAGGCAGGAAAGATTTATCAGTAATGCATCAATCAGTGTTATTTTAAGCAATTATGTCGTCACGCCTGCATTTCAACCATGAGGTAATGGTCGTTCTGCCATTTTCCTTGTTTTTGCATAGCTCACGTATTACTCGCGCAGTCAGCCAGTGATTATACCGCAATAATCGATTCTGTGGGATCTCACATGAAAGTTGAGCCGAGGTAGTGTTCAGAAAGGCAATTAATCTCCCACAATGCGTCCAATCAGCGCGGGAGTCAGAGTGACTCGAGGAAGGCATGTGCCCCCAGTCCCACCTGGTCTTGTCGGCTGAGGAACATGTTACATAGCAGCCAACAAACTGAGGAAGATGGTGGGAGGGCCAAAGCACTCGCGAAGATGACGAGAAAGCCAACGCACTAGGGAAGATAATGGGAGAGCCATCAAATTTAATAATATCTCAGCGGACCCAGCGAATGCTGTCATATAGTGGGAGAGCCATGGAACGTTGTCATATGGTGGGAGGGCCATGGAACGTTGTCATATGGTGGGAGGGCTCAACACTATCTTATGGGACCCAACGAAGACTTCAGATAGTGGGAGGGCAAACGAACGGCACCAGCTAGTAAGAAGGCCAACGAAAAGAAGATAGTGGAAGAGCCAACGAGCGAAAGACGAACGCTAAGATAGTAAGAGACAACCGACACAGGAAGATAGTTGGAGAGCCAAGAATCCAGAAAGCTAGTGGGGACCCAACGCTTTAAGAACCCAGAAAGCTAGTGGGGACACAACGCTTTAAGAATCCAGAAACCTAGTGGGGACCCAATGAACAGTGTAGGGCAATGGTGGAGGGGTGGAGGAGGGGAGTGGGGACTCAACGAACTCTTTGGTGCTGGGGAGACCACAGGGACTGGCAGACAACAGATGTCACGGTTATCTGCCAGCGACCTTCCCGCTGTACCACAGTAATAACTCGTAGCCACACCATTCCCGACCACAGAAGCCACCGGAGTGTCTTGTCCAATAAAGATGGCGCGGGTAATGTGTCTGGGCGTCCGCCAAGTGTAAGTGTGTCCAAAAGTCAGTCTGTATATCTGATCGTCTGCTGCGATTCCCAAGGTTAAATCCCACGTCGTCGTCTGGGAATGGCTATAAAGCTGCCGCATAGATCACTGGTAACGTAATGAAGCGCCCAGTAGCTATACCTTTGATGTCCTCGTCAATTATCTGTAGTTAGAGACCTGCCTCATAATGACTGGAGGGGAAAAAGCAAAGTGTGACATAGACGACTTCGGAAGAGGCCAAAAAAGCATATAAAATGCACTCATGGTGCATCGCAGCAATGATATATATGTTTGTACTGGTTTTATGGGTAGTTTTTGTCCGTGGTTAAGCAGCTTGGTCTACTTTGACGTCACTAATGACGAAGGAAACGCTGGTGAGTTCGATGGGAACAAGTTAGAGTTCACATACTTCCCATACCAAACCAATGGCCTTATATTTGTATCAGTATATAGTACTGACATTTTTTGTGCATCTGGAATGCTGGGATCGGACGAATTAATGTGTTATATCTCGATGAACGTTTTCGGGAGATTGAGCGGTATCATGGAGGATGGTGCCAGGCTAAAAGTGCCTTTTCGCCACATAACAAAACTTGAAATTAGGCTATATATATATCCAAACATAGATTGCGTCGTCACTGACTAACCTATTTCGTGAAGACAAATTGTGCCGCATGTGTCACTGATCCCACATCCACATTTTGTATAGGATTTTGTCTTCTCAATACCGGATTAACGTGTGAAGCAGCTAATCACATTAAGATAAATTAAGTTGCTACACAAACATCCTGAACAATTCAGGAACAAAGTGAAGATTTTACGCATCATCGCAATCGTCTTTCCACCCTACGCCCACACTCATTCGCAGTGTGTTAATATTATATTTTTCATCTTACAGATGATGTCCAAGCGACACTCGGGACTCGCGAAGGAGGAGAACTACGAGCACGTGTTGATGTGCCTCATCTGCCGCAGCCTGTTCGACGACCACGACCACCAGCCCAAGTTCCTGCCATGCCACCACACCTTCTGCAAGGACTGCCTGCGCGAGTACATCCGCCAGATGGGCGATGAGATCGAGTGCCCGTCGTGTCGCAAGATCGCCACCATCCCCGCCGCCGGGGTGGCCGCCTTGCAGACCAACTTCTACGTGAGGTACATCCAGAGTCTGGTGTACGGCGGCGGGCCCACGGGCTGCGTCCAAGAGTGCCACACGCACAAGACGTATAAACTCTCCTACTTCTGCACCGACTGCAAAATTCCCATCTGCGATAAGTGTTGCGCCGGAGGCGGTGAGGACGGTGCGGGGTCGAAGGGCGAAGGAAGCGGGACTAAATGCGTGGGTCACACGAGGGTCCCTCTGACGACCATCACGGAGGAATACCACCTGAAACTGGACAGCGCCTTCGACCAAGCCAACGTGCTGATAGAGCAGAAGAAGATCGAGCTGGAGGCGCTACTGAAGTGTCTGTCGGAGGAGAAGGACGAGGCCCTGCTCAAGATCGAGGCCACCTTCGAGCAGCACGTGCACACGCTCAACCGACGCGCCACGCTGCTGAAGAACAAAGTCATCGACATCTACAACGAGCACACGCAGAAGTTGGAGAGCGACATCGAGGAGATATCCACGGCTCTCACCTGCGTCCTCAGTCTTAAGGAATACCACGAGAACCTCATCTCCAAGGGGCTCTTCATCGACACCGACAAGGGCATCGGCGAGATCGACGAGGTCTTCGAAAACGTGCGGGAGCGTATCAAGCCCAAGGAAAACCACATCGTGTTCGAGGACCGCCACGGGGTGGATAAGTTCAAGGCCACAGCCAGGGACGTGGGGCGGGTTCGCAGCAGCCGGCCCACATTACCCAGGACTGAACCCGAGGGCAAGGACGCCATCAAGGCCGGAATAGTGGGGGTGATCCACGTGTCACCCGACACCCCGAACTCCGAGAGCGGCACCCCTCCGCTGTCGGCGTCCTTCGCGGTCGGGGGTAACGCCATGTCTTTCCCGCCCGAGGAGATGGGCGCCGTCGGGGGTTGTGAGGGCGGGGCCTTCGCGGCGGAATCTCCCACGACAGGGGGCGCTGCCGCCTTGGGTGCTTCTCCGGAGTCTTATCCCTCCGGGTCCCCCTCTAGGAGGAACCGAGATCGGAACTACCACCGATGTGATGCAGGAGCGAGCATCCGGAAGGGGGACTCCGCCAGCCGCGATCAGCCCAACGCCCACGGCCATTCGGCGCCGACCGCCAACCACAAGCTGGATATCAACAGTAACGCCCCGGTCAACGTGCCCGGAGTGGTCCGACCCAAGACCCTCCCAGCCGCCAACAGCCGGCAGATCAAGGGGAAAATGTCGTCCAAGGACAACGGCTTATTAGCCTACAGCTGCAACGCGAAGCACGGCCAGGGTGCTGCGAAAACCTCGGAAGTTGTTGGGCCCCCGTCCCGGAGGGGCAACAACACCCAGGGAGGCGTGGCCGTGGCGCTGGGCCGCTCGGGGGGTAGCGTCCCCACCGGGGTGGCCTCGTCGGCATCCGCGTCCGCCGCCGGCCACCTGGTGGCGCCACTGAGCGGGCACGACATGGAGAGCCTGAAACAGGCCGATAAGATGTACCACCATCTGGTCTACACCAGCTATGACGAAGAGGAGCTCCTGCGAGAGCTCAAGTCGGGCAAGGCTCACTTCGACCCAGCCAAGCAGGGCCGTACCATCGAGGACTCAGACAGCTGGATGACCGTCAGCAGCGATTCGACCCTGAGCGGAGGCAGTGAGGACCAGGACCCGTTAGCGCCAGTGCTGACACCCGAGCAATCCACGCTCTGATACCAAACAAACCGTCGAACATTTCACTTAAGACCGGCAAAATCCAAACCCTGGAAACTTAATGTATAAATGTGGACTTCCGACACCAACGTATGCAGATGGACTTTTTATTTTCAGTTGTGTTTGCAATATTTAATTATTAGTTTTAACATTAAAGTTGCTTCTACAATTATCAACGAATTTCAAAAAGCCATTTGCATAAATGAGGCACCGGGTAAATAATATGGAGCCCCTATTTTCCTTGAATATAAATTATTTTTTTTACATCTTGTACTTGTACTTTCATTATATGCTGCTTAATCCATACAAGTTTGCTTTATTGAAACTTTGTGAGGCTTGCGCTGCAAATGCCACGGCAACCGAAGAGCAAACAGGTTTAGTCATTCTTCGGAATTTGTTAAAGAGACAATAATTGCCCCATAAATATTTACTCAGAGAAATAGATTGTCATCAATTGTACATAGGACTACCATTTGTACCGCAACTGAAGTCTTTAAAATTATCCAACTATAACGTATCTTCTCAGCTTACAGTTGCTGTTTGTAAAAGTGGGTAACGCCTACTTAAAGAACGCTGTCAGATGTGTAAGGCCGCAGAGAATCACAAGTTTAAGCATATACAAAACATGTCTAAGCATATATAAAGAACTATTTGTTAACACCAGAATTAATAGAACATCTTCATCTTCGTGTACTGTCGCAATTCTGTGGATAACCATTGACGCTGCTTCCATGCTATACGCCTTAATGTGCACACTGGTCGCGTATTTCTTCACTGGCTAAATGTTCCTGTGATAGCAGTATCCATATACCACATAAACTTTAAACCTGAACAGGTTGTGACTGCCGAGTAAGTCGCCTGCTTGGTGTGTGTGTGTCTGTCTGTACATTAACCAGTGTTTACTCCTTATCATTGTAGCGGCTTATTGTTTTAAATGTATGTACCCGCGCTTCGTACATTGTACTGGTGAGGTATCTGGGGTATGACAAGGAAGAAAGGTGCAGTTAACTAAGGATATTGTTGATGTATACCTGATGAGGTACCCTATATCATCCATTTATGCCAAGGGGAACAGCAGAATGTCAAGACAAAAGATGAATAACTGATTTTGCTTGGGAGCCTCAAGCAAAGATCCCAAAGCCTCCTGCCTTGCAGCTACGCAGCATTGGATCCCCAAAGATTTCATACTGGTAATAAGATATTTAATCCATCGGACATTTGTTTGTGACTTAGTGTGGCCAATGTCTTAGCCATCACATTCTCATTGAAACTACCGGTATGCCACAAATGTCTCCTCAAGTGTTATTTCTAGATTACGTGACGAGTAAGAATAAGATGAGAGCCTATGAGCCACTGGAGAGCCCATAAGAACAGGTAGGTTCTTATGAAGGTCTTACAGGGGAGTACAGTTCGCTTTGGGTGTTAAGTGCTGTAGCAACAACTACACTATTACTGCTACACAACCATAATGCCATTTTATAAAACGAATGTAATATGCCGGTCAGTTTGAGTAGAATATAGTTGCAATAAAATAATGTCAAAACAACCGGAAGAAATGTTGGTGTTCTAGGCTGTCTTTGCGCACATGGAAACTAACTTGAGACAAGTTGAAGAAAAATCCTTTTATCTGACCTTAAGAGAGTTGACTGACTTGCCCTTGCCAGGCTGTGTGAGCGCCACTGGGTTCTCGTTCTCTGTACTCAGCATCTATAAAGATGATACATTGACATGATATACCAATATATATATGGTAATATATATTAAAAGGTTAAGACGCTGACATTTCTCTGGCGTGACTGTACATGTATACTGCATATGTTAAGTACTGGTAATTTGCAAGTTTACATTATTTGTTCAGATACCAGCATATAATTCTTCCATCATAATGTAATGCAAGGTGTTCAATCCTATCTATGAGAAGACTTGAGTTGTAAGTAAGGTCTCATAATTCGAAGGAAGTCCAGGTTGACCCACAGTTTGAACGTTCTTAAGCTCGAGAAGGGTTCTACTTGGTGAAGATTTCAGTGATTAATGCACCAGTTGTCTGATATTGTTACTGGCAATACAGATAAAATTACCCATGCCAACCCACTCAAGATGGAAAATATTGACAATTCTAAAGCTCACCTTGGCTATGAATGTCCTTTGAAATCTAAAAAATAAAATATAAACATGTAAGACAACATCGAAAAGTGTTTTTAGCTACCAACTCTTGCAAATAAATCCTTACTTTACGCTTCTAGCAACTCAACAATGGCAGCCATGTTGCATGCACCAAGTTCAGTCATACACATTGATATTATTGTTGAATCCCACAATAATAGATTATGTGCAACTGCGAAAAATATACATAAGAATTTAATATAGAATAAAGTGGCAAAAATCAAAGTACATCAATCTTGTGTTAAATACCATTCAAGTTAGTTTCCATGTGCACAAAGTAATATACCATTCACATACCAGAGAAACATTCCTGCCGGTAATTTACCCAAGCTTTGTTCTTATATGGTACATGCATGTCCTTGCAGTGAATTTGATACAAATATCTACTAAGATGATGGTGGTACCAGATTATGTTAACTAACATGTTGGAGATAGCATCTTATTGGCAGAGAATAATGAAATATAAATGGGAGAATACTATTCAACCATTTACATATTCAATTATTTTCTATTCCAGGAATAGATAACATATTTCACAAGTAACATAAAAAAACATAAAGTAAAGTGATGTATTTGTCATCAAGCTATATATACTTGTACTTTGGTGCAATATTCATGGCGATAGGGTGGGGTTTTGTCGGCAGTACCGGTAATGTAGATTAGGTGACAGTGAATGTTGTAAGTTTATGTACCTCCAATCCCCTCTTTTAACTTCCTGCTCAAAATAAAAAATATCATTGCTGCACCATTTGTGCTTTGTGTATTCAATGGTCCATCCATTGCAAGAGTCGAATATATATAAGCTCTCTGTGCAACCCCCTGCTTACAGGACTCTCCATACTAAATTTTGATGGAACATGATAAAGCACCTCAATTATACATCTCCCATGCTAATGCAACTGACCTTTAGGCTGATTATTCAGTTGGGCTGAACCCGTTTATTTTTCTATATCAAAAAGGAAGTCTATATACATAACACCAAGTGTATTTCTGGCTTCACATATTAAAGAAGCCTAAATTATCTTGAACATCTATGTAAAGGAAGTTATACAAACACACCCTAAGACATTTAGAAGGCGACTATAAAAAAAAGGCATATATTTGAGATATGTAGATAACATACGTTACCAGTCCTCTCGGTGTCTTTAAAATATAGGTTATTTTTTCGAAATTGTAGGCCATTATAGGTTTTTGAATGCAGGTTTTTCTGCCAACTTCTCATACTTTGAAAGATTAAGACTTACTTTTTTGTAGAATAATCAGTTTGCTATTGTTACCTGCAGCATCCATCAGATGTTAAGAATGTATGATACATCTTTTATTTCCGAGATTTTTATACTTTTTAAACCATTTGAAGAGCATAATTACAATGCTCCCTGCATTATACAACTTTTATCTCAAATATCGCAAACACCAATCAGCAAGCATCTCCAGGTTAACTTTAGCACTCCCCACTCATCACTGATGCTTTTATATTGTGGCATTGCAGAAAGCTGTTCAGCCACCCAGGAGAAGTGAAGAAATTATGTAAGCCTAGAAAAGCTCTGGCTGCTCTTTTCCACTTATTCATGATCATTCTGTCTAATAAAGCTGCAATGCTAATTATGGCTTCTCCGGCTCTATGCCACGAAATTGCATCAATACGCATTAAAACATTTTGCTCAAGTCTTCTGGCCATTGTGTAAGTACACAAAAAGTGTGACTCACAATGATGCATGATGCAGTCTTGGCATAATGCAGGGATTGTATAATGCAGGGACCACTGTATATGTCGATGAAATGTTTACACCAGTTTTTTAAGGCCATTAGGGGCAATGGAACCAACCTAGACAGTCACTTTTAATTTCAATCAGTTGCCATCTTCTTCAGATTGTCCTGTGCTGTTTTCAATGGAGCACATCAGCATGATGAATGGCAGCAATCGGGAGACCTACTCTGTTCCTCCGTTGTGTCTCGAAAGATGTTACACTTGTATCTATATTTGCAAGACACATGTTTTGGCCCATGCTGGTGCCTGGGAATGTGGCCCCCTATCATGTCCACGCGCAATATAAATGAACCGCACAGTTTTATATTGAAATTGTTGTTTTACAAACTCTCAGAGATATAGAACATACATGCATCATAATTTTGAGATACTTCTAGTCTTGATTTTAAAATGTAAGAAATCTAAGATGGCACATGTAAGTATATTGCTTTAATCCATACGAAAATGTGACATTTAGCCCCAGTGTACCTCTATATAAGTCATAATTTCCAAATGCGCCTAATATTTTTGAAAACCCCTGTAGGAAATACAGGCTGGAAACGAGACCCAATGGAGTGGCCTCCAAGACTGTCCCGAGGCTAACCGAATGGATGTGCGCACATCCATACCAGGGTGTAAGAAGTGTTGGGCAGTATACCTATACTAATATGCTTATTCAAGGCTCTATATTCGGTCCACCTTAGGGATATACATGATATACCTACCCAGGTTACCACAGTAAAGAAATACGCCCAGTTGATTTACTGCACCTGTGTCTGTGATTCACAGCTCTACGACTACAGTGTATGGACGCAATGGCTATACTACCACAACAACCAAGTGATTTAGGGTGGGTGGGGTGGCGGTCTATAGGGGAACATGGTGGAGATGCGTGAAGCGTGGTTGGGGCTCGTGAAGCATACAGCCGGGTAGATTGGGTTGGAGGTAGGAGTGCTCGAAGCCTGGTTGGGGCGTGTGAAACATACAGCTGGGTCGATTGGGTTGGAGGCAGTTGGAGGTGCGCCTCGGCTTCATTACTGGAGGCTATGAACCATTTTAGCATCAACATGTTGTAAAAAATTTAGTGACGCAATTTGAGGTGTGGTGAGGCAACCATGCCGCCCAGCGTCCTCCCGCCGCCTGCCGTCATTCACCGCCCCCCACCTAGCCATGAATCCATGGCTATAGTTGAAGAATCATAGCCATGTAGCATTCTATAGTGAGAAATCAACTTCACATGACAAATTGAATTGTTTAAGTACAGCTATCATAATTAGTTTCAACAAGGTAAAAGTACTTTTCTACATATAATTACTGATGTATGAACTCTTCCAAAGTTGTTGGAACTCTTCAAAAGGAGCCATAATGGCCTACTGGCATAAAAATGGACAACAACATGCCACCATTTTTTTTACAGGAAGTTGATCACTGCACATGTGCAAGGTCATCACAAGATATTATAAGCCATGCTAATTGGTTTATTGTTCAGGGACCCAGTCATTGGGTCAGTGAAAACACAGGTTTTCATATGAATTTCTGGTGACAGACTGGAATATAGTTTGCCTTTCAAGAAAGGTTACTTGTGTGATTAGTCATTATACTTGTCAAGAAGTAATAAGAAAAGGATTAAGGTTTGTTTCTGTTATAAAACTTTTCCCACAGCAAAGGAGAATCAGTTATCAGAGCTACACTCGCTCAAAGTCAAACAACCCTGAAATGGGGTTGTTCCAGACCAGAATTTTACTATGGAATGCTACTAGGCTGTTTCAGCCCACACAGCCTAGGGTTCTGGGCTACCCCACCCATGCTAGGGGGCGGGGAGACCATACGCCATGATCAGAGGCCGTTCCGTCTATAGACCACGACTACGAATACGAGGCCGATTTACGGCGCCTGTGCCGTGGCGTCAGCCATCGGTTGTTCTCAGTCTCAAAGCCAATTTTAATGACTTACATAATCCCTCGCCTACTCTAAGCGTTGTGAGTATTATTCACAGTATATTCTGCTGTCTCACTCGGCAGCTTTGCTTCAGGGGTTTGCTTCTTGTAAAGTGTTCTTTCACTAAAGTTTCAGTGAACTTTCGTCGAACTTGCATGGATTTTTAACTTTGGCGCAAGTAAAGAGATTGCAACGAGTGTACGCACGCGATGAATTTCCGATGTTATGGTTATCAGGTTACATCAACTCTACGTCTCTGCATGTCCATGATCGTCCCTCCTCGTCTCACCCGAATACTCGTATATATATCACAATAGCTTGTTTGTATTTCTTCTTGGCTTTTAATGCCCCTCGCATATTTTCATTACTTAATGAATGTAAACACAAAAAAGTCCGGTGTTAAATTAGACGATGCCAGTAGAAAAATGGGAAGGCAACCTGAAATTTGGGGCAAAGAAGTGGTGAAAAGACGACAGTCGAAATCAGTTTGAATCAGTTGTTAATTCTTCTTAAGAACCTGACCGATGAGTATGTATAGTACAGTTGATTAGGAAAACGAATTTATTTATCCGTGATTATAATATATATAACTTAACTTACCCTTGAGTTAAATTAGAACTAATTAAGCTTATTAACACATTTATCGTTACACGACTAACACTGATTTAGAAAGGTGAGTGGTCGTTTATATGTTTAATGCAATGTAGCACAGACACACATTATGTCTACAATAAATATTTTGTTTGTGAAACTATAGATCCTGTCTGGTGATGATGGCCCTTCAGTCCTCAGCACGCGGCCTTATACCTGCTTACGGACTCGCTTACGACAGTGTAAAACCGAGTTCGTTCGGAAGGGCGCCACCTAGCGAATGAGAAACAAGGCGTTGCGTGCGTATACCTCCACTTATGAGGAAGTCACTTGAAGGAAGAAGAAAGAGACTCAGAAAACCTGCGTCGACACCAGAAACATGTTTCTATGTGTAGTTTTAATTAGTTACGCGTTGTTTGGCTATGGCGGAACGTCAGTTTCCCCTTTTCGCAATACTTCATTGCCATGGAAAACGCGTGTCAATTACTTAGTTGAGCGACTGACTGTGTCTGAAATGGTTGACCAGTTGACGTATGGTGGTGGCGGGGCAAAGAAACCTTGCCCTGGGATAGAGCGATTTGACATATATCCTTATAATTTCGACACAGAATGCCTTCATGGAGTCATGAATAATCCATCAACAACATTCCCGCAATCTGTTGGTTTAGCTGCTACGTTTAGGTATGCTTTGGTGATATTATAAATTTGTCAATCTATATTGTAGATCTATAAGTAATTTAAATCACTAGAGAAAACTGGCTCTGGAAGGGGTAAATAGCGACACACCACATAAGCATATTTGAAAAATCGAAATGCAACATTGACCTTCAAATTCCGACATGAATGATCTAAAAAAGTACACAGATTTTTGAAAAACTGACCTTCTGAATTTATCTCAAAAGTGGCACAAAAAGTAGTGACACTGATAATTTCAAAAAATAGACACTTGACACTGGACCCCTCTTCCAGACCTTTATAATGAGCAATCACTATATATCCTATTACTGTGTATATAAAGATATATCCCATTATAAATACTATATTGTAATACCTAAATAATATGTAATAACAACTATTGCAATTTAATCGATAGATGGTGTAATATAACTACTTTTAATTGTTCAGTTAATTTTTTTGGATGATTGCCTGATTTAACAAGGCCTACAACCCAGGCAAGCATGTTTCTATCTCTATCTCAACCTTGATTGGTAAAATTATATATAATTACCTATTTAATCAATTGATATATTTGTTTAAAACTGTAAAAAAAAAATACAACCTTGATATATATTTTTTTTATTAATTGTTATATGATGATAAGTATATAATAGAATATATGAATAGATTGGAGTATAGATTACAGATTATGCATATTATTATTAACTTATTTTAATAGTTAAATTGATTACAGCTAATATGGTTCAGTAGCCAGTCCATATATATCATGTAAATTATTATCATATATATAATGTCTCCATGTGTCACTCACATGTAACCTGGACTTGAGATATTGGACTGACTGATACATTATTTTTATTAACTGATTTGTATAAAAATATTGTTTAACTTATAGTCCTGAACTGATAAAGAATGTTGCTGAGGCCATATCAGTAGAAGCACGAGCCATTTTCAACAATGCTTCAAGCCATGGTGACTATGGCAACACAAAAAGCATCAGCTGTTTGGCCCCCTTCATTAACATCATGAGGCATCCCCTGTGGGGGCGTGTGCAGGTAATGGTATATGACTATATAATGCTTTATGATAATGAAATGAAGACTTTGATGATGAAAATCAAACTAATTTGGTATATGTTTATATCACTAAAGAAAGTATGGATTTTATAAGCATTAAAGATATCTGCCTATATCCTATGTGGTATATTACAGGTATAATTAAGGAATTTTCTAGATAGTCATCAGCAATCAATTATGTATTTAAAATCTCTTATTAAATGAATGGTGTGCATACCCTAAATATGCATTATATCCTTAATATTTGTATGTGGATTCAATGATGAGTGACTTATGGCTGCAGGAGGTCTATGGAGAGGACCCATACTTGAGCGGTGAGCTGGCGGCAGCCTATGTCAAAGGGCTCCAGGGTAATCACTCGCGCTATGTCAGAGCTAACGCCGGCTGCAAAGTGGTTGACGTGCACTCCGGACCGGAGAACATTCCTGTGTCCAGAATGAGCTTTAATGCTGTGGTGGGTTCGTTGATTTATTAACAGTAAATAAACCACTGCTGCTGAAAAGCACACAACGACTGTGACTAGTCTTTATATTAAATAATACTTATTATAAAAGGAAAGGCTATCGAGCATCATAACGTGGTCAAATAGATTTCAATTTGAAATACCAGTAAGCTTACAAAATAAAACCTTGTCCTCTGTCCCACCAGCAGCTGGTGTAAGTAACTTTATACTTCTTGATATTTTCTTCAGAAAGAAGAGGCGACGTTTCATATTATTGAGATCGATATACATTTATCATGCAATCATTAGGTTGTGTTCCAAAGTGATTACCTTGTTGCATGGACCCTGAGAGAAATAATTATTTTCGATCTCCTTGAGCAATGCTTGCAATGAAAATATAAAACGTGATTATACCTAAGATGCGCTCTGCTGTGTTTCAGGTCTCGCAGCGAGACATGCGCCTCTCATACCTGCCGAACTTCAAGGCCTGTGTCGACGCTGGTTCTTATAACCTGATGTGCAGTTATAACAGGTTCACTTCGGCAATTTTTCACAGATTATCGAAAATTACTCCATGTATATGACAACCAAATGTAATCGTGCCAACAGTATGTTTTTGTTCTATTTCGTGAAACTGATACATCAATATTTAAACACGTATACATATATCCTCTATATTTCTACCACTGACAGCATCAATGGAGTACCAGCCTGTGCCAACAAGTGGCTCCTCACAGACTTACTCCGTGAGGAGTACGGCTTCAACGGGTACGTTATCAGCGACGAAGGTGCCATAGAGAGGATCTACACGGCCCACAAGTACGTTAACTCCTCGTTAGAGGCGGCTGCCGCGGCCGTCAACGCTGGATGTAACCTGGAGTTGACACCTCCGCCCAGCCACTCGAAACCCATCTATCAACTGCTCTCCAAAGCGGTGGCGAAGGGACTTGTAACGACAGAGACTATTGCTAAGATGGTTTACCCGTTGTTTTATACCAGGATGAGGTTAGGTGAATTTGACCCCCCGGCGATGAACCCCTACAGCCGGATAGGGTTGTCGGTGTTGCAGAGTCTCGAGCACAGAGACCTGGCTGTGGAGGCTGCCTCGCAGTCGTTTGTACTGCTGAAGAACTCCCAGGATACCCTGCCGCTTATCATGGCCATCAACACGCTATCGGCAAGTTCATTTCATAGAAAGACATCTTAACTAGAAATAATTTCGCTAGATATGTCTTTTGAGAAAATTTGGCGTTTTTGGGTACTATAAATCACAAAAACTAGGCCATCGTTGCCATATACGTGCTTTTGACATAAAGATAGAGATATGGTGACGTCGCATTGACGATGTCTGATAATGTAAATCCAGTAAATTTAAGCAAACAAATGTTCTATCGGTGGAATTTTGCTGTATGTATTGCAAACACGCGTTCCGGCTGGCGGTCAGGCGTGTCCAAAACCTGCCTACCGGGAGATTCCGTAACACATTAAATGAGGTATTAGTATCTCGGTAATCTATTTGCGTTGTTGGGTGGACAGAACAACGGACTAATAAGCTGTAAAGCCTTTCAACGTGTTTCTTCTGCGATCAAGTTTGACTACGACATGAAAGTTTCCCCGTGTAATTTTATTGAGTATTTATTGAATAAAAAGATGTCCTATATATTATTACAGATGATTGGCCCCATGGCAAATAACTTAGAGGTATTATATGGCAATTATCACCCGACCATCATGGCGCAGTATGCGAAAACCCCCTATCAGGGGCTGCGTGACATTGCCAATTACACCATCCTGGCACCGGGTTGTCATGACAACCTGTGTCTTAGCTACGACCGGAAAGCCGTCGAGAACGCAGCAGTGAAGGCAGATGTCATCATAGTCTGCCTGGGAACAGGTATGTCAAGACGTGAAGCTCATCGTATGCCGTTCAATTCCCCAGCCACGTATGTTTGTGAAGAATTGTTATTTCTAAATATATTGACTTGTTGAATTTGATTCTGATGCTTATTGGTGTCTATGTTTGGTCATATGTGCGTAATTTGATTCTGATGCTTATTGGTGTCTATGTTTGGTCATATGTGCGTAAAACACGTGGCCGCGACCACCAATGATATCGACCAAGAGGCGTGTTAATTTCCCGGAGACGGGTGCTTCGCTATACACTATAACTTCTTTGTTGGTATCCGGATTTTAAACACAATATTTTCATCAAGTCATTATTCGACAAAGTGTCTTGGAGATATCCCATGTCCGGAATTATGTATAAGAGATGTATGGTATCGGTGGACAAGCTTGGTTTTTTTTTAAATGTCCGTATAAATGCTGTATAACTTTGGTCAAAGGTCCATGGTACAACTCTGACATTTACAAATTATTTGGTAACAGAGCGCCTCACGCTTAGTTAAGCATAAACTGACTCTCGCCATGATCCCGTCAACAGGTATCGAAGTTGAGGCTGAAGGCCGAGACCGCAAAGATCTGGACCTTCCTGGCAAACAGCTGGACCTTCTGAAGACTGCGGTGCAATATGGTAGCGAGGCGAAACGCCATTAGTAGGCGAATCACGCATGCTTTATTTGACCTATACTTTCATTGGCAATTAAAGTGCCATGCCTATAACTTTCATTCCGATAAAGAACTTGTCCTTTAATGGCACATTTATGAAATGCTTCTTGACATCGCTTTGTATAGTATTGAATAGGGCATATTTATATATATATATATATATGTATATATAAGCAGGCTGGGCTGCAGATCAACATATCATTGGTTTGCACCTCGATACATGCATCTGGGGCAAGTTTCATCTAACCCTACTTTATTGTTCTAGGCGGAGGTAGCGGCGTATAATTCCGGAGTCTTATATTGCGTGTTAAAGCTCATACGAAATCCTATATCTCGGCCTTTGTCCCCGGAGGTGGCGGGGTGCCGGTGATTGTGTTGCTGTTCTCGGCGGGGCCCGTGGACATCCAATGGGCCAAGGATGAGCCTGGGGTCCATGCCATCGTGCAGTGCTTCTTCCCGGGTCAGGCGACGGGCACAGCGCTGGCCAGGGTGCTGGCGGCGGGTCGCGGCGGCCACGTGGTCAGCCCGGCGGGCAGGCTGCCCTACACGTGGCCGGCGTCTCTGGCACAGGTGACTCCAGATCGAGGCTTGGTGTAGTGCAGATAACGATATTCTGCGGTGGCGTCATATGTTAGTGACGAGGGTGAACGGCATATGGTGCGGGTTTCTTCAAGTTATACAAACAGGTAGCGATACTAAAGCTGTAGCTGTAAGCTGTATCTGTAGCTGTAAGCTGTAGCTGTGATTGTAAGCTGTAGCTGTAAGCGGTAGCTTTAAGCTATGGCCGTAAGCTATAGCTCTAAGCTATAGCTGTAAGTTGTAGCTGTAAGCGATAGCTGTAAGCTGTGGCTGTAAGCTGTAGCTGTATCTGTAGCTGTAAGCTGTAGCTGAAAGCTGTAGCTGTAAGCGGTAGCTTTAAGCTGTAGCCGTAAGCTGTAGCCGTAAGCTATAGCTTTAAGCTGTAGCTGTAAGCTATAGCTTTAAGCTGTAGCTGTAAGCTGTAGCTGTAAACTGTAGCTGTAAGCTGTGGCTGTAAGTTGTAGCTGTAAGCTGTAGCTGTAAGCTGTAGCTGTAAGCTGTAGCTGTAAGCTGTAGCTGTAAGCTGTAGCTGTAAGCTGTAGCTGTAAGCTGCAAAGCTGCACCAATAGGTATAGGAATGTGGGGTGAGGTGGCGTGTAATGGGAAACTGATAGACTGCGTGTAAATATATATATTTATATTTACTCACGAACTTTTGGAGCAATGCGAACTAAGAGGAAAAGCATGACAAAATGACCTCGTATGTTACGCCGTATAGAAGGTCTAAGATCTAATGTGCGGGTAGTATATCCAACTGATGTGTTTCACTGGTTATATATGTTTTGTTCTAGCTATATGCTGATATCGGTGTTCTTTCTATGCTGTATCGGCTGTGTAGGTACCCCCGATGACAAACTATTCCATGGCTGGACGAACGTACCGTTACGCCACAGGGGTACCCATGTACCCCTTCGGTTACGGACTCTCTTACACCGCATTCACCTACCAGAACCTCAAGGTCATTCCCTCCGCGGCCAAGGTCGGAGATAATGTAACCGTCACGTTCTCAGTGGAAAACACGGGATCCCATAATGCGGATGAGGTAAAGGTTTCAATTACGCATCAGTGTTTGCGTGAGTGAACATCGTAATTGGCTTCATTGTTCCCTTCGTCAGATTAAAAATGAAGGCGTTAAAAAAGGTGGCTTTCATGGCATGCAAAGGAATAGTAGCTAGTATTTATATATATATATGTTTATATATTATAAAGCCAATGTAGCAAGTGTGTTCTGCGTTTAATAATAGTCGTTTAAATCTATTTCATGAGATGAAAATCTAATATGACGGTCATATTATATTGTCAGATATATTTGGTTTCAGGTCACGCAGCTATACATATCTTGGGTGAATTGTAAGGAGGAAATGCCACAAAGACAACTCGTGGGCGTTCGAAGGATACACGTGAACGCAGGCGATGTCGTCACCGTTACCATGACAATTAGGCCCAACCAGACATCCGTCTGGAATGACGTTGAGGGCTTCATTCCACACATAGGTGAATACATTTGTGTCTTTTGTGTACTTTTATGTAAAACAGGCATATCTGGGACGATAATTGGTAGGACGGACCGACCATGTGGAATGCTATTTATAATAATACCATCATAGAAAATGTGATGTCGTTGATCCCGCCTGTATTCTTGTAATTAAGCCATGCCGAAGCCAAGGTGTGCGTCCCAGACCAAAGACTGATAGTATGTCCCGAACCTTCTGATATCAAAAAAGAAACGATTTCTCCTTGATAATTTATGGCGGATTCGATAGTAACTCGGGCTGTTGTCTACCATATGGCATGTGTTGCTATTTATTTCTCAGGAGCCGTGGATCTATCCGTTGGAGGCCAGCAGCCAGACCAAGTCACGAAGACCAGATCCAATGTTCTCCGTGGCACCTTTACGATCTCCTGAATATATCTGTGACAAATGTCTGTGGCTATAACCTGGAATGTGTGATAATATATATGAATAAAATGTGCTTTACCCGCAGTATGAGCAATCTGGATTAATATGATTCCATGTATATATCCGTATTGTACGATATACTACGCAAATGATGACAATGGCAAAAAGGGTACCTGACTATCATTATTCGTGTTGCTCTGCGTATATAGCCAAGTTGTTTACTATTTACAATCTTATATACAATTAATATTGTTATAAACTTAATTAATATAGTCAATTAATATAACTTAATTCCGTATTTACATTAATATTATTTTGTATCGCAGTAAGTTTTGGGTCTGTATTTATGCTACTGCCCTTTTAATTTTGTTATCACGATAAAAGTCCCTGAGTTTTGGCCTGTGATCTATGTCTGTTCTGCTTTAGTTAAGTTGTGATGCTTGTACACATGTCCACAAATAATTATTTATGCTATTGATTTTGGTATATACTGGGAATGTTGGCGTTCTCGTATATACCACTTCATCAAAAGAAGACTGTGTTTTCGTGTTCTTACCCCTATGTAACGTGGATATGTATTTGGTGATGAAGATAAACCAGTCTCAATCTTGCAATTTTCTCTCAAATTTATATATTTTATAATAAACTTACGCATCAAATGTTATACGATTGTTAGGATATCATTTGCATGCAGAATATTAAGTTATATGGTTTTAAGGTGTAAGGCTGGGGACTTAGGTCACGTGTATGCACAGGAAGGCTCTATACTGAGCCAAAAAACGTTCCGGGGACAATGAAACAGGGTTATATGACTGAGCCATGGAGGCTTCCTGAAAGGTGCGCATGACGGAAAAACGAGAAACCCTATTGAATCGACCAAGACTGAAACAAATTCACTCGCTTGTTTTCAAAATGTGCCCGAAAGTTGGAGACGGGATTGACTACGTGATAGACAACCATAAGCCGACCATCGCTATTCCCAGGTAGATTATCGTTATGTCTGTTATATATCGACGTCTCGAGTAGGGGGTTACCCCCGGGGACATGGCACCACTCTCCCTTCCTTCTCCCATTATCGCTATATGACCAAATGTGGTTAAAGCGTCCTGATTACACAACCAACCAACCCGACGTCTCGTCTCGTCAGTCGGACAGTCCCCGCCAGCGGTCAGCGACCGTTAAGGCCGAGATCGAGGTCGTCAATTCATATACAACGCTACAGCCCTGGGACTTTTTTTAACCTACTTCCAGTGGGGTCTAGCCGAATCTCCTCCTTCTTCCGTTACTTTTATTTATTTTCGGCCATTAGGTAAAGTACGTCGGGGGATCGGCTCCTTGGTGGCACGTTTCCATTACGGTCATTATTGGACGGCCTGTCTCCGATTGAACCACCCCTGCTTTCAATGTTGCCATAGTAACCATTAACGATAATGGAGGTAACTGTCGTCGTTGGCTCAGCTTCCATCATTTACAATTTGCGCTGGCGGGACAGATCTTGGAGTGAATCTATGCCCATACAGGACTGCCCATTCATCCGCCATCTTGGAAAACAAGCATAACTGGCTCAGAATTCCAGGACAAATTGTTCGGTTTTCAGAGTAATGGCATAGAATATATCAACTTAATAAATTGGTCTAAATTACATCCAGAAGAAACACATTTTGCTTCACATAGACGACAATATAGATTGTTTAATGGTCTGTACAGAATATGTTTTCATCAAAGACCAAAATAATACCGAGAATGCATTGTACATGTAGAGTAGCGCCTCACAGTGCAATAAATCTGAACTATGCTTCCGCAAGGGTGGTGATGTGGGGCAGGTTTGATGGGGGATGGTAACTACAGCTTTTGGGGGAACAGTTCTAATGCTGACCATAAAAAATGAGAATCGGAGCCACATAATGTTATGAAAATGAAAATAACGAAAATGAACAACAACATTTTTGGTTTGGTTACATTGTTTTCATATTTATTCTAAATGTATTAGATCTACAGGCATGAAAGCTATCTTATACAACTGACAACGTCTATTGTCTGTTATGTATATGACACCAGTTCCCTAAAAAAATGCATTTGATGCGTTTGATGCAGCGGAAAATATGTATCTCAATATAGTTTGCATAAAACTAAACAAAGTATTTGCCCTGGTAACGTAACTGCGCGCAATTCAGGCGCATATCGCAGGACATGCATTACAAAGAAAAAACGAAATCTCCATCACTTACTCATTGTCTATGTCCAACTGCTTATGTCAACATACCATAAGAAGCAGTATAAAAAATTCCGTGACCGATGGTACAATATCAAAAGGTCATCACGTATGCAACACCTTGCTTGGCAGGAACATCCCTGTAATAGTTCAACGTTCAACGATCGAAAAGTAGAGTAAATTTTCAGTAAAACTCCACAGCACGCAAGCAGATATAACTCAACAAATGTATAGCAAATGGTCAAATATAATTTTGAGCAACTGCACTAGAACGATGCGACGTCTTGGCACTTCAAATAGACATAAAACCTTTAGCCGTCTACGGTCTGTGTGACAGTTCATTTGAACGCCGTATATTCGAAATGTACTTAACTTTCAATAAACCCGGCAACGGAATTCCATGTCGTTACTTTCCACCCGTCCAGCGAATTCACTACTGGCTCACTATTCCAGTTTAGTCATACAGATATACCGCGTCGTCCTTTTTACAGAGTTCACAATAGCAATAGATATATATATTAAACAGATGACGAGAACCCTGCCATATTTATAGCAATTCATATCAAACTGTGAGTCTCGTATCTAGCTTTCACAACCATGACAGACTCATCACCTATGGGGGCTGATATGAAATGAATCGAAGTCTCAGTAAAGCAAAAAGCTATGATTTCATGTAGGCCAGAAGGACATTTCAACATAATCTACATAGATGCAGATTTACAGATTAACGTTTAATGTCAGAACGAGCATACACCTCCACAGACGACTTGATGCATACAACACATCATTACTTGTGATTGACTCCCCCATTAAATCATATTGAACCATTTCTTAGAATAAACAGAAAGGTAGACGAATACCAAGTACAAACACATTCATTGTTAAACTGCACACGTCACAATCTAATGGCGTATATCGCGTACACAACTATCATATAGCTGGTTTCAACCGCAATGCTGGACAACAATCACGAAACAAATATCAAGAGTGGGTATAAAATTCTTCTTCTTACCGTACAGTAACAAATACATATCAGTTCCCTAAATCACGTCATCAGGTGCTTTGCAAGCCGCGATGAATGAGTAAATCAACAGTATGTTTATGCAAAACTCAAGGCCACCAAACCAGGCATCTCACCAAATAATGCAACACTCCATTATTGGTTACACAATAAGACATTTCCACATACATGTACTGGTAAAGCATCAATACTCCTTCAACTTACACGGCCTGACATTACCGGGATACTCCGACCAATATCTTATATATACTGGTAAAATGTTTTCGCATATTCTTTACATATAAATTGTATGTTGCATGATTCCTGCATTGACATAAAGCCATTGTTTTCGTTTCCTTGTCCAGAGACCAGAAACATGTACAACAAATGATGATGACATTAATTAAAGCAAAACTGCATTTAACCACATGCTATCACCAACAACTGCTTGTATCCAGCTGGGACGAACCGGAAATGACGTCTTTACATCTCCATGAACAGCATCAGCGCCTTCTGGTGAACGATAGTGCAGACAAGGATTCCGGGTCCTGTGACAGCGCCGCCTACCGACTCATACCCAAGTGCATTGCCTTCCGGAACAGACCGGGTCCATGCCAATAGCCCCTGCAGGAAATACACACATCGATCAAATACATGGCATCCATTCAGCCGCGTATAAATAACAAACAACTCGGGAACGTGGCATACTAGACAGGGAACCAGCGTATGAGACACGCGAGAGGGGTGCAAGAGAGGCGAGGCGTACTAGACAGGAAACCAGCACAAGCGGCACAAAATACCGGTTAATTTCCACCAAACAGTATATCGGACAAGACCACAAGTTTTGAATGAGGGACACAACGAAAGATGCGAGACGCTGACTCTGATACCCACACATCCTTGTCAGAAGATATTTACAACTGAATCAGGGGTCAGTTTCACCATCCGTCAGAGCATCTCCAGCTCGTGGCGATAGCGTTCCTGATCCCATGACGATGTTTAACTTTGGGTGCTTTCCTAATTCTACAAATTCATTTTTTTAGGAGACACTTTTCGTATTTCGCCGAGAAAACCAGAGCTGCTACTTAAGAGCTTAAGAAGTTTGGGCGGCGTTAACTAGGAATTATGAATAGCCAACTATAGTACAAACTCTAAAAACGAAGATTTTTAATTCAAACTCCCTACAGAAATACGGATGGCCCAAGGTTGAAAGACGAACGCCTTCGGTGAAAAGTGACATATGCTACAAAATACAAACGACGTACTTGATAAGCATGTGCCAGTACATCTGGGGGAAGATATCAGCCTTGAAGTGGAACATCGTTCGCCTCTCCTTGGCCTGGTTGATCGGGAAGGTCTCGAGGGGCTGGCCGTCCCAGTCAAACTCCGCCATGATCACAGTATTCTTACTCGTCACCAGGGGGCAGGACGTGTAGCCGTCGTACTGGGGGACGCACAGACAGACAGTGTTGTAAGATTCCGTGCGTGGGCTCCGCTTTGAAGTGTCGATATTGTTAATTAATACAAACTCTTACGTTGTTCTTCTATTAATACGTCTTTAATGAGCTCTCATTAAAAGGAAACTTCTGATGGCGAACATGTGAAAACTTACTTGCTTTCCAGCTATTTCATGGCCGTTCATGGCAGCGGCAAGGTTTTTCTTGAGGATGCCAGTTTGAGATGCTGGAAATGGCAAACACAAATGCATGAACAAACTGCACTATCCTAGTTATCGGCAATAAGTCAAACGAATATAAACACGTTATGAGTACGTGCAAACTAAATTTACATTTAGCCACATACCAACAGCGGTGGCCAGGTAGTACAGACACATACCCACAGCGGTGGCCAGATATTACAGTCACATACCCACAGCGGTGGCCAGGTAGTACAGCCACATACCCACAGCGGTGGCCAGGTAGTACAGACACATACCCACGGCGGTGGCCAGGTACAACAGCCACATACCCACAGCGGTGGCCAGGTAGTACAGACACATACCCACAGCGATGGCCAAGTAGTACAGACAAATACCCACGGCGGTGGCCAGACAGGTAGAACAGACACATACCCACAGCGGTGGCCAGGTAGTACAGACACATACCCACAGCGATGGCCAAGTAGTACAGACAAATACCCACGGCGGTGGCCAGACAGGTAGTACAGACACATACCCACAGCGGTGGCCAGGTAGTACAGACACATACCCACAGCGACGGCCAGGTAGTACAGACACATACCCACGGCGGTGGCCAGGTAGTACACAAACACATACCCACAACGGTGGCCAGGTAGTACAGACACATACCCACAGCGATGGCCAAGTAGTACAGACAAATACCCACGGCGGTGAATGGACAGGTAGTACACACACATACCCACAGCGGTGGCCAGACAGGTAGTACAGACACATACCCACAGCGGTGGCCAGGTAGTAGACACATACCCACAGCGACGGCCAGGCAGGTAATACAGACACATACTCACAGCGATGGCCAAGTAGTACAGACACATACCCACAGCGGTGGCCAGGTAGTACAGACACATACCCACAGCGGTGGCCAGGTAGTACAGACACATACCCACAGCGGTGGCCAGACAGGTAGTACAGACACATACCCACAGCGGCGGCTAGGTAGTACAGACACATACCCCCAGCGGTGGCCAGACAGGTGGTACACAGACATATACCCACAGCGGCGGCCAGGTAGTACAGACACATACCCACAGCGGCGGCCAGACAGGTGGTACACAGACATATACCCACAGCGGTGGCCAGACAGGTAGTACAGACACATACCCACAGCGGTGGCCAGACAGGTAGTACACAGACACATACCCACAGCGGCGGCCAGACAGGTAGTACAGACACATACCCACAGCGGTGGCCAGACAGGTAGTACAGACACATACCCACAGCGGTGGCCAGGTAGTACAGACACATACCCACAGCGGCGGCCAGACAGGTAGTACACAGACACATACCCACAGCGGTGGCCAGGTAGTACAGACACATACCCACAGCGGTGGCCAGGTAGTACAGACACATACCCACAGCGGTGGCCAGGTAGTACAGACACATACCCACAGCGGTGGCCAGACAGGTAGTACAGACACATACCCACAGCGGCGGCCAGGTAGTACAGACACATACCCCCAGCGGTGGCCAGACAGGTAGTACAGACACATACCCACAGCGACGGCCAGGTAGTACAGACACATACCCACAGCGGTGGCCAGACAGGTGGTACACAGACATATACCCACAGCGGTGGCCAGACAGGTAGTACAGACACATACCCACAGCGGTGGCCAGACAGGTAGTACACAGACACATACCCACAGCGGTGGCCAGGTAGTACAGACACATACCCACAGCGGTGGCCAGGTAGTACAGACACATACCCACAGCGGTGGCCAGGTAGTACAGACACATACCCACAGCGGTGGCCAGACAGGTAGTACAGACACATACCCACAGCGGCGGCCAGACAGGTAGTACACAGACACATACCCACAGCGGCGGCCAGGTAGTACAGACACATACCCACAGCGGTGGCCAGGTAGTACAGACACATACCCACAGCGGTGGCCAGGTAGTACAGACACATACCCACAGCGGCGGCCAGACAGGTAGTACACAGACACATACCCACAGCGGTGGCCAGACAGGTAGTACAGACACATACCCACAGCGGCGGCCAGACAGGTAGTACAGACACATACCCACAGCGGTGGCCAGGTAGTACAGACACATACCCACAGCGGTGGCCAGACAGGTAGTACAGACACATACCCACAGCGGTGGCCAGACAGGTAGTACACAGACACATACTCACAGCGATGGCCAAGTAGTACAGACACATACCCACAGCGGTGGCCAGACAGGTAGTACACAGACACATACCCACAGCGGTGGCCAGGTAGTACAGACACATACCCACAGCGGCGGCCAGACAGGCAGTACACAGACACATACTCACAGCGATGGCCAAGTAGTACAGACACATACCCCCAGCGGTGGCCAGGTAGTACAGACACATACCCACAGCGGTGGCCAGACAGGTAGTACACAGACACATACCCACAGCGGTGGCCAGGTAGTACAGACACATACCCCCAGCGGTGGCCAGGTAGTACAGACACATACCCACAGCGGTGGCCAGGTAGTACAGACACATACCCACAGCGGCGGCCAGACAGGTGGTACACAGACACATACCCACAGCGGTGGCCAGGTAGTACAGACACATACCCACAGCGGTGGCCAGACAGGTAGTACAGACACATACCCACAGCGGTGACCAGACAGGTAGTACAGACACATACCCACAGCGGTGGCCAGGTAGTACAGACACATATCCACAGCGGTGGCCAGACAGGTAGTACACAGACACATACCCACAGCGGTGGCCAGGTAGTACAGACACATACCCACAGCGGCGGCCAGACAGGTGGTACACAGACACATACCCACAGCGGCGGCCAGACAGGTAGTACAGACACATACCCACAGCGGTGGCCAGGTAGTATAGCCACATACCCACAGCGGTGGCCAGACAGGTAGTACAGACACATACCCACAGCGGTGGCCAGGTAGTACAGACACATATCCACAGCGGTGGCCAGACAGGTAGTACACAGACACATACCCACAGCGGTGGCCAGACAGGTAGTACACAGACACATACCCACAGCGGTGGCCAGACAGGTAGTACACAGACACATACCCACAGCGGTGGCCAGGTAGTACAGACACATACCCACAGCGGCGGCCAGACAGGTAGTACAGACTCATACCCACAGCGGCGGCCAGACAGGTAGTACAGACACATACCCACAGACAGGTAGTACAGATACATACCCACAGCTGTGGCCAGGTAGTACAGACACATACCCACAGCGGCGGCCAGACAGGTAGTACAGACACATACCCACAGCTGTGGCCAGGCAGTACAGACACATACCCACAGCGGTGGCCAGACAGGTGGTACACAGACACATACCCACAGCGGTGGCCAGACAGGTAGTACACAGACACATACCCACAGCGGTGGCCAGACAGGTAGTACAGACATATACCCACAGCGGTGGCCAGGTAGTACAGACACATACCCCCAGCGGTGGCCAGGTAGTACAGCCACATACCCACAGCGGTGGCCAGACAGGTGGTACACAGACACATACCCACAGCGGTGGCCAGGTAGTACAGACACATACCCACAGCGGTGGCCAGGCAGGTAATACAGACACATACCCACAGCGACGGCCAGGCAGGTAATACAGACACATACTCACAGCGATGGCCAAGTAGTACAGACACATACCCACAGCGGTGGCCAGACAGGTAGTACCCAGACACATACCCACAGCGGTGGCCAGGTAGTACAGACACATACCCACAGCGGTGGCCTGGTAGTACAGACACATACCCACAGCGGCGGCCAGACAGGTAGTACAGACACATACCCACAGACAGGTAGTACAGATACATACCCACAGCTGTGGCCAGGTAGTACAGACACATACCCACAGCGGCGGCCAGACAGGTAGTACAGACACATACCCACAGCTGTGGCCAGGTAGTACAGACACATACCCACAGCGGTGGCCAGGTAGTACAGACACATACCCACAGCGGCGGCCAGACAGGTAGTACAGACACATACCCACAGCGGTGGCCTGGTAGTACAGACACATACCCACAGCGGCGGCCAGACAGGTAGTACAGACACATACCCACAGCGGCGGCCAGACAGGTAGTACAGACACATACCCACAGACAGGTAGTACAGATACATACCCACAGCTGTGGCCAGGTAGTACAGACACATACCCACAGCGGCGGCCAGACAGGTAGTACAGACACATACCCACAGCTGTGGCCAGGTAGTACAGACACATACCCACAGCGGTGGCCAGGTAGTACAGACACATACCCACAGCGGCGGCCAGATAGGTAGTACAGACACATACCCACAGCGGTGGCCAGACAGGTAGTACAGACACATACCCAGAGCGGTGGCCAGGTAGCACAGACACATACCCACAGCGGTGGCCCGACAGGTAGCACAGACACATATCCACAGCGGTGGCCAGACAGGTAGTACACAGACACATATCCACAGCGGTGGCCAGACAGGTAGTACAGACACATACCCACAGCGGTGGCCAGGTAGGTAGTACAGACACATATCCACAGCGGTGGCCAGACAGGTAGTACAGACACATATCCACAGCGGTGGCCAGACAGGTAGTACAGACACATACCCACAGCGGTGGCCAGACAGGTAGTACAGACACATACCCACAGCGGTGGCCAGGTAGTACAGACACATACCCACATGTGTGACCAGGTAGTACACAGACACATACCCACAGCGGCGGCCAGACAGGTAGTACAGACACATATCCACAGCGGTGGCCAGACAGGTAGTACAGACACATACATACAGCGGTGGCCAGGTAGTACAGACACATACCCACAGCGGTGGCCAGGTAGTACAGACACATATCCACAGCGGTGGCCAGACAGGTAGTACACAGACACATACCCACAGCGGTGGCCAGGTAGTACAGACACATACCCACAGCGGTGGCCAGGTAGTACAGACACATACCCACAGCGGCGGCCAGACAGGTAGTACACAGACACATACCCTCAGCGGTGGCCAGGTAGTACAGCCACATACCCACAGCGGTGGCCAGGTAGTACAGACACATACCCACAGCGGTGGCCAGGTAGTACAGACACATATCCACAGCGGTGGCCAGACAGGTAGTACACAGACACATACCCACAGCGGTGGCCAGGTAGTACAGACACATACCCACAGCGGTGGCCAGGTAGTACAGACACATACCCACAGCGGCGGCCAGACAGGTAGTACACAGACACATACCCTCAGCGGTGGCCCGGTAGTACAGCCACATACCCACAGCGGCGGCCAGACAGGTAGTACAGACACATACCCACAGCGATGGCCAGACAGGTAATACACAGACACATACCCACAGCGGTGGCCAGGTAGTACAGACACATACCCACAGCGACGGCCAGGTAGTACAGACACATACCCACAGCGGTGGCCAGACAGGTAGTACAGACACATACCCAGATACAGACACATACCCACAGCGGCGGCCAGACAGGTAGTACAGACACATACCCACAGTGGTGGCCAGGTAGTACAGACACATATCCACAGCGGTGGCCAGACAGGTAGTACACAGACACATACCCACAGCGGTGGCCAGACAGGTAGTACACAGACACATACCCACAGCGGTGGCCAGGTAGTACAGATACATACCCACAGCTGTGGCCAGGTAGTACAGACACATACCCACAGCCTTGGCCAGACAGGTAGTACAGACACATACCCACAGCGGTGGCCAGGTAGTACAGACACATACCCACAGCGGTGGCCAGGTAGTACAGACACATACCCACAGCGGTGGCCAGACAGGTAGTACAGACACATACCCAGATACAGACACATACCCACAGCGGCGGCCAGACAGGTAGTACAGACACATACCCACAGTGGTGGCCAGGTAGTACAGACACATATCCACAGCGGTGGCCAGACAGGTAGTACACAGACACATACCCACAGCGGTGGCCAGACAGGTAGTACACAGACACATACCCACAGCGGTGGCCAGACAGGTAGTACACAGACACATACCCACAGCGGTGGCCAGACAGGTAGTACACAGACACATACCCACAGCGGTGGCCAGACAGGTAGTACAGACACATACCCACAGCGGTGGCCAGACACGTAGTACAGACACATACCCACAGCGGTGGCCAGACAGGTAGTACACAGACACATACCCACAGCGGTGGCCAGGTAGTACAGACACATACCCACAGCGGCGGCCAGACAGGTAGTATAGACACATACCCACAGCGGTGGCCAGACAGGTAGTACAGACACATACCCACAGCGGTGGCCAGGTAGTACAGACACATACCCACAGCGGTGGCCAGGTAGTACAGACACATACCCACAGCGGTGGCCAGACAGGTAGTACACAGACACATACCCACAGCGATGGCCAAGTAGTACAGACACATACCCACAGCGGTGGCCAGGTAGTACAGACACATACCCACAGCGGTGGCCAGGTAGTACAGACACATACCCACAGCGGTGGCCAGGTAGTACAGACACATACCCACAGCGGTGGCCAGGTAGTACAGACACATACCCACAGCGGTGGCCAGACAGGTAGTACACAGACACATACCCACAGCGGTGGCCAGACAGGTAGTACCCAGACACATGCCCACAGCGGTGGCCAGACAGGTAGTACACAGACACATACCCACAGCGGTGGCCAGACAGGTAGTACCCAGACACATACCCACAGCGGTGGCCAGGTAGTACAGACACATACCCTCAGCGGCGGCCAGACAGGTAGTACACAGACACATACCCACAGCGGTGGCCAGACAGGTAGTACAGACACATACCCACAGCGGTGGCCAGACAGGTAGTACAGACACATACCCACAGCGGTGGCCAGACAGGTGGTACACAGACACATACCCACAGCGGTGGCCAGACAGGTAGTACCCAGACACATACCCACAGCGGTGGCCAGACAGGTAGTACACAGACACATACCCACAGCGGTGGCCAGACAGGTAGTACAGACACATACCCCCAGCGGTGGCCAGGTAGTACAGACACATACCCACAGCGGCGGCCAGACAGGTAGTACAGACACATACCCACAGCGGTGGCCAGACAGGTAGTACACAGACACATACCCACAGCGGTGGCCAGACAGGTAGTACAGACACATACCCACAGCGGTGGCCAGGTAGTACAGACACATATCCACAGCGGTGGCCAGACAGGTAGTACACAGACACATACCCACAGCGGTGGCCAGGTAGTACAGACACATACCCACAGCGGTGGCCAGGTAGTACAGACACATACCCACAGCGGCGGCCAGACAGGTAGTACACAGACACATACCCTCAGCGGTGGCCAGGTAGTACAGCCACATACCCACAGCGGCGGCCAGACAGGTAGTACAGACACATACCCACAGCGACGGCCAGACAGGTAATACACAGACACATACCCACAGCGGTGGCCAGGTAGTACAGACACATACCCACAGCGACGGCCAGGTAGTACAGACACATACCCACAGCGGTGGCCAGACAGGTAGTACAGACACATACCCAGATACACACATACCCACAGCGGCGGCCAGACAGGTAGTACAGACACATACCCACAGTGGTGGCCAGGTAGTACAGACACATATCCACAGCGGTGGCCAGACAGGTAGTACACAGACACATACCCACAGCGGTGGCCAGACAGGTAGTACACAGACACATACCCACAGCGGTGGCCAGGTAGTACAGATACATACCCACAGCTGTGGCCAGGTAGTACAGACACATACCCACAGCGGTGGCCAGACAGGTAGTAGAGACACATACCCACAGCGGTGGCCAGGTAGTACAGACACATACCCACAGCGGTGGCCAGGTAGTACAGACACATACCCACAGCGGTGGCCAGACAGGTAGTACAGACACATACCCAGACACAGACACATACCCACAGCGGCGGCCAGACAGGTAGTACAGACACATACCCACAGTGGTGGCCAGGTAGTACAGACACATATCCACAGCGGTGGCCAGACAGGTAGTACACAGACACATACCCACAGCGGTGGCCAGACAGGTAGTACACAGACACATACCCAGAGCGGTGGCCAGGTAGTACAGACACATATCCACAGCGGTGGCCAGACAGGTAGTACACAGACACATACCCACAGCGGTGGCCAGACAGGTAGTACAGACACATACCCACAGCGGTGGCCAGACAGGTAGTACAGACACATACCCACAGCGGTGGCCAGACAGGTAGTACACAGACACATACCCACAGCGGTGGCCAGGTAGTACAGACACATACCCACAGCGGCGGCCAGACAGGTAGTATAGACACATACCCACAGCGGTGGCCAGACAGGTAGTACAGACACATACCCACAGCGGTGGCCAGGTAGTACAGACACATACCCACAGCGGTGGCCAGACAGGTAGTACACAGACACATACCCACAGCGGTGGCCAGGTAGTACAGACACATACCCACAGCGGTGGCCAGACAGGTAGTACACAGACACATACCCACAGCGATGGCCAAGTAGTACAGACACATACCCACAGCGGTGGCCAGGTAGTACAGACACATACCCACAGCGGTGGCCAGGTAGTACAGACACATACCCACAGCGGTGGCCAGGTAGTACAGACACATACCCACAGCGGTGGCCAGGTAGTACAGACACATACCCACAGCGGTGGCCAGACAGGTAGTACACAGACACATACCCACAGCGGTGGCCAGACAGGTAGTACCCAGACACATACCCACAGCGGTGGCCAGACAGGTAGTACACAGACACATACCCACAGCGGTGGCCAGACAGGTAGTACCCAGACACATACCCACAGCGGTGGCCAGGTAGTACAGACACATACCCTCAGCGGCGGCCAGACAGGTAGTACACAGACACATACCCACAGCGGTGGCCAGACAGGTAGTACAGACACATACCCACAGCGGTGGCCAGACAGGTAGTACAGACACATACCCACAGCGGTGGCCAGACAGGTAGTACACAGACACATACCCACAGCGGTGGCCAGGTAGTACAGACACATACCCACAGCGGCGGCCAGACAGGTAGTACAGACACATACCCACAGCGGTGGCCAGACAGGTAGTACACAGACACATACCCACAGCGGTGGCCAGACAGGTAGTACAGACACATACCCACAGCGGTGGCCAGGTAGTACAGACACATATCCACAGCGGTGGCCAGACAGGTAGTACACAGACACATACCCACAGCGGTGGCCAGACAGGTAGTACACAGACACATACCCACAGCGGTGGCCAGACAGGTAGTACACAGACACATACCCACAGCGGTGGCCAGGTAGTACAGACACATACCCACAGCGGTGGCCAGGTAGTACAGACACATACCCACAGCGGTGGCCAAGTAGTACAGACACATACCCACAGCGGTGGCCAGACAGGTAGTACACAGACACATACCCACAGCGGTGGCCAGACAGGTAGTACACAGACACATACCCACAGCGGTGGCCAGACAGGTAGTACACAGACACATACCCACAGCGGTGGCCAGACAGGTAGTACAGACACATACCCACAGCGGTGGCCAGGTAGTACAGACACATACCCACAGCGGTGGCCAGGTAGTACAGACACATACCCACAGCGGTGGCCAGACAGGTAGTACACAGACACATACCCACAGCGGTGGCCAGACAGGTAGTACACAGACACATACCCACAGCGGTGGCCAGGTAGTACAGACACATACCCACAGCGGTGGCCAGGTAGTACAGACACATACCCACAGCGGTGGCCAAGTAGTACAGACACATACCCACAGCGGTGGCCAGGTAGTACAGACACATACCCACAGCGGTGGCCAAGTAGTACAGACACATACCCACAGCGGTGGCCAGGTAGTACAGACACATACCCACAGCGGTGGCCAGACAGGTAGTACACAGACACATACCCTCAGCGGCGGCCAGATAGGTAGTACAGATACATACCCACAGCGGTGGCCAGACAGGTAGTACACAGACACATACCCACAGCGATGGCCAAGTAGTACAGACACATACCCACAGCGGTGGCCAAGTAGTACAGACACATACCCACAGCGGTGGCCGGGTAGTACAGACACATACCCACAGCGATGGCCAAGTAGTACAGACACATACCCACAGCGGTGGCCAGACAGGTAGTACAGACACATACCCACAGCGGTGGCCAGACAGGTAGTACACAGACACATACCCACAGCGGCGGCCAGACAGGTAGTACACAGACACATACCCACAGCGATGGCCAGACAGGTAGTACAGACACATACCCCCAGCGGTGGCCAGGTAGTACAGACACATACCCACAGCGGTGGCCAGACAGGTAGTACAGACACATACCCACAGCGGCGGCCAGACAGGTAGTACAGACACATACTCACAGCGGTGGCCAGACAGGTAGTACACAGACACATACCCACAGCGGTGGCCAGACAGGTAGTACAGACACATACATACAGCGGTGGCCAGACAGGTAGTACAGACACATACCCACAGCGGTGGCCAGGTAGTACAGACACATACCCTCAGCGGCGGCCAGACAGGTAGTACACAGACACATACCCACAGCGGTGGCCAGGTAGTACAGACACATACCCACAGCGGTGGCCAGACAGGTAGTACAGACACATACCCACAGCGGTGGCCAGACAGGTAGTACAGACACATACATACAGTGCTGGCCAGGTAGTACAGACACATACCCACAGCGGCGGCCAGACAGGTAGTACACAGACACATATCCACAGCGGTGGCCAGACAGGTGGTACACAGACACATACCCACAGCGCTGGCCAGACAGGTAGTACCCAGACACATACCCACAGCGGTGGCCAGACAGGTAGTACAGACACATACCCACAGCGGCGGCCAGACAGGTAGTACACAGACACATACCCACAGCGGCGGCCAGACAGGTAGTACAGACACATACCCACAGCTGTGGCCAGGTAGTACAGACACATACCCAGAGCGGTGGCCAGGTAGTACAGACACATACCCACAGCGGTGGCCAGACAGGTAGTATAGACACATACCCACAGCGGCGGCCAGACAGGTAGTAGACACATACCCACAGCGGTGGCCAGGTAGTACAGACACATACCCACAGCGGCGGCCAGACAGGTAGTACAGACACATACCCACAGCGGTGGCCAGACAGGTAGTACACAGACACATACCCACAGCGGTGGCCAGACAGGTAGTACACAGACACATACCCACAGCGGTGGCCAGGTAGTACAGACACATACCCACAGCGGTGGCCAGGTAGTACAGGCACATACCAACAGCGGCGGCCAGACAAGTAGTACAGACACATACCCACAGCGGTGGCGAGACAGGTAGTACAGATACATACTCACAGCGATGGCCAGACAGGTAGTACAGACACATATCCACAGCGGTGGCCAAACAGGTAGTACACAGACACATACATACAGCGGTGGCCAGGCAGGTAATACAGACACATACCCACAGCGACGGCCAGACAGGTAGTACAGACACATACCCACAGCGACGGCCAGGCAGGTAGTACAGACACATACCCACAGCGGTGGCCAGGTAGTACAGACACATACTCACAGCGGTGGCCAGACAGGTAGTACAGACACATATCCACAGCGGTGGCCAGACAGGTAGTACACAGACACATACCCACAGCGGTGGCCAGACAGGTAGTACAGACACATACCCACAGCGGTGGCCAGACAGGTAATACAGACACATACCCACAGCGACGGCCAGACAGGTAGTACAGACACATACCCACAGCGGTGGCCAGACAGGTAGTACCCAGACACATACCCACAGCGGTGGCCAGACAGGTAGTACAGACACATATCCACAGCGGTGGCCAGACAGGTAGTACAGACACATACCCACAGCGGTGGCCAGGTAGTACAGACACATATCAACAGCGGCGGCCAGACAAGCAGTACAGACACATACCCACAGCGGTGGCCAGACAGGTAGTACAGATACATACTCACAGCGATGGCCAAGTAGTACACAGACACATACCCACAGCGGTGGCCAGGTAGTACAGACACATACCCACAGCGGTGGCCAGGTAGTACAGACACATACCCACAGCGGCGGCCAGACAGGTGGTACACAGACACATACCCACAGCGGTGGCCAGGTAGTACACAGACACATACCCACAGCGGTGGCCAGGTAGTACAGACACATACCCACAGCGGTGGCCAGGTAGTACAGACACATACCCACAGCGGCGGCCAGACAGGTGGTACACAGACACATACCCACAGCGGCGGCCAGACAGGTAGTACAGACACATACCCCCAGCGGTGGCCAGGTAGTACAGCCACATACCCACAGCGGTGGCCAGGTAGTACAGACACATACCCAAAGCGGTGGCCAGGTAGTACCGACACATACCCACAGCGGTGGCCAGGTAGTACAGACACATACCCCCAGCGGTGGCCAGGTAGTACAGCCACATACCCACAGCGGTGGCCAGACAGGTGGTACACAGACACATACCCACAGCGGTGGCCAGGCAGGTAATACAGACACATACCCACAGCGACGGCCAGGCAGGTAATACAGACACATACTCACAGCGGTGGCCAGGTAGTACAGACACATACCCACAGCGGCGGCCAGACAGGTAGTACAGACACATACCCACAGCGGTGGCCAGACAGGTAGTACAGATACATACCCACAGCTGTGGCCAGGTAGTACAGACACATACCCACAGCGGCGGCCAGACAGGTAGTACAGACACATACCCACAGCGGTGGCCAGACAGGTAGTACACAGACACATACCCACAGCGGTGGCCAGACAGGTAGTACACAGACACATACCCACAGCGATGGCCAGACAGGTAGTACACAGACACATACCCACAGCGGTGGCCAGACAGGTAGTACAGACACATACCCACAGCGGTGGCCAGACAGGTAGTACACAGACACATACCCACAGCGGTGGCCAGGTAGTACAGACACATACCCACAGCAGTGGCCAGACAGGTAGTACAGACACATACCCACAGCGGTGGCCAGGTAGCACAGACACATACCCACAGCGGTGGCCAGGTAGTACAGACACATACCCACAGCGGTGGCCAGACAGGTAGTACAGACACATACCCACAGCGGTGGCCAGACAGGTAGTACAGACACATACCCACAGCGGTGGCCAGACAGGTGGTACACAGACACATACCCACAGCGGTGGCCAGACAGGTAGTACCCAGACACATACCCACAGCGGTGGCCAGACAGGTAGTACACAGACACATACCCACAGCGGCGGCCAGACAGGTAGTACAGACACATACCCCCAGCGGTGGCCAGGTAGTACAGACACATACCCACAGCGGTGGCCAGGCAGGTAATACAGACACATACTCACAGCGATGGCCAAGTAGTACAGACACATACCCACAGCGGTGGCCAGACAGGTAGTACCCAGACACATACCCACAGCGGTGGCCAGGTAGTACAGACACATACCCACAGCGGCGGCCAGGTAGTACAGACACATACCCACAGCGGTGGCCAGACAGGTAGTACACAGACACATACCAACAGCGGTGGCCAGGTAATACAGACACATACCCACAGCGACGGCCAGGCAGGTAATACAGACACATACTCACAGCGATGGCCAAGTAGTACAGACACATACCCACAGCGGTGGCCAGACAGGTAGTACCCAGACACATACCCACAGCGGTGGCCAGGTAGTACAGACACATACCCACAGCGGCGGCCAGGTAGTACAGACACATACCCACAGCGGTGGCCAGACAGGTAGTACAGACACATACCCACAGCGGCGGCCAGGTAGTACAGACACATACCCACAGCGGCGGCCAGACAGGTAGTACAGACACATACCCACAGCGGCGGCCAGACAGGTAGTACAGACACATACCCACAGCGGCGGCCAGACAGGTAGTACAGACACATACCCACAGCGGCGGCTGTCTTGGCCGTCGGTATATCCGTGTTGTCACCGATGCCGAAGACATTAGGGTACTTGGTGTGCTGCAGGGTCTCCCTCTTGACGGTGACGTAACCACTCTCGTTCACCAGCGGGCTGTTCCACAGCGCCTCGGGCGTCGACATAGGGGGCACCACGTGCAGCATGGCGTACTAGACAGGGAACCAGCGTAAGGGACACGTGAGAGGCATGCAAAGGATGCGTGGCGTACTAGACAGGGAACCAGCGTAAGGTACATGTGAGAGGCATGCAAGGGAAGCGTGGCGTAATAGACAGGGAACCAGCGTAACGGATACGTGAAAGGTGTGCATGGACAGCATGACGTAGACAGGGAATCTGAATCTCTAAGGAGCAGTTACATCTCCGCCAAACACACAAATATGGGACATAATGTCTTTTAGCTTAGTTAGAGAGGAAACATTCCTCATCGACTTTATTCCCAAACTGATAAATGGAAACATTACTGAATCATTAAGTGACATAAAGGTGAATATTAATATACGTACATCGAATACTTTCTGTTCCTTCGTGTCCAGATGCTCAAAGACTGCCTCCTTCTTGTCTGGCCTTACTTCAATGAGGTTGTGTCGAAAGTTCACCTGAATATTTCTGAAAAGAGCAGTTATTTTCTCTTAGTTTGGCCTAAGACCGAAGCCAAATAACATGTAACACTGATCTATCAATGAACGACCTATAAACCATAAGAACGCAATCTACTCGACAAAACACAACCCATTTTGAGGAGATTAGACATACCACATAATTTCAGGAATCCATTCAGCTTTCTTCGCTGACAGCAGGTTACAGACACAAATGAAAACGGATTTCCGTATGTCCATATGAAGACTATATATACATCGCTATATATACAGAGTCGTGTGGAATTTAGTAGCTCGGACCTACCTTTCTTGGACGATTTTGGTAAGAGCTTCAGCGTACTTCTTCACTCCGAAGACAACGCCAAGGGAAGTGTTATAGATCACGTTGGTCTTGTCCCTCTTACCGGACTAGAAACCGAAAAGAACAATGATAGGCTACGATTAACTCATCCGATTTAGATACTTGAACACGGATTATAAATATCTCACAATAACGAACATCATTTATATGCATTACGTTGCACGCTCGATACCAGATTCAAAGGCATGTAAATAAATATATCGGGTGCTACATCGTAGTGAAAAAATGGGGTCTGCATATTTTGTTACAAACGCGATATACCGGTGGCTACATGTAGAAGGACATGCGTATCTATCTTGTAAATAATACAAATCTTAGATCACCTTTCGAGAACCAGAAAAATCACTACATCATCCATCTTTAATATTTCAATGCCAATACTAAAGTTCATAGAACTACCTGTCTCAGGTACTCTTCTGTCAGATACATGATTTTTTGCGGCGCGCCGGCACATTTGACGGGCGAGTTGGGGAAGGTGAAGATGACATTCCCCTCGGTGACAGCTTCCATGGCTGGCCTCGTCTTGATCACGGTCTTGTCCCAGTAGTTTGAACACAGACTTGGGTCGACGTCGAAGGCTTCTGGCAGCCCCTTTATCTGTCGGCCCACACACCATAGGTATCTTGATATATCAATGTGCGGATGATGATATTGGTGTGAGATCATGATGGAAATATAACAAATACTAATGGCACACTACATGCTAGTATGGGATGCTTCCCCAGCAACCCAGCTTGGGTTTTAGTTGGAGTCTCCCAAACCAAGTGTGTACTTTTCTATTTATTTATTTTTGTTTCTTCCTTGGCTTGTTTTATGTCAGCTAGATTTTGGTACACTTGGTTTGAAACATGATATTTAATCGGGGTTGTTAAATTATAATTTTTCCGAAGAAAATAAATAAAATTAATTTGAATTAAATTAGATTTCAATTAAAGAAATTAATCATTCTCATTACAGTTTCTATTACATCGGGGTCATACACTGCTAACCATTAGACATATATATGCTTGGCTCTACCTAACGGTACATGATTGTGTAGCATCGAATAACTATCACAATACGAGTTAAGCTGAGTTTTACTGTTCCAACTCACCGAGTGGTAGTTGAGCTGTAACCCCATGGCGCATACAAGGAAGTCGTATTTCACCTGAATGACAAACACAGACAAGAAATTAATTTTCGCCTAATGTACAAAAGTGGAAATAACAGGTGCATCTTGGAAATGCAACATTTTCACGTTGGGCGATACAGCTGATAATAAAAGTTACCGCAGTAAGCAATCAGTGGTTAGACCTCTAGTGGAACTTATTAATGAGAGGGGAGAGTGTCTACAGACGGCCCATTACGGAGAACTTTCGCATTTCATACACACGAAAATTAAAATTATATATCGTCTGCCTCTTACAGATATATAAATGCCGACATTTGATAATGGTCGTTTTGCGTCAGCTCATAATAGCACACCTCGTATCCATGTTTGGTGAAGACGGTGTTGTTGTCTGGATCAAACTGGACGGCTGAGTCCTTGATCCAGTCACAGGCGCCGGGCAGGACCTTGTTCATGGGCTGGGCCGACTGATCCAGCTTGCGCAGGCCGCCACCGACCAACGTCCACAGAGGCTGATAGTAGTGGGTCTGCAGGCAAACATTACTATCACGGTGACTACACGTGTCAATATTAATAGAGGTCTATTTTCGCTGTGTCCTTTACACAAAGGTAGTACAGGAATGTAAACAGTCCTCAAGCACACGAAATGGTTTTTATTATGCTGTATTACTTTGACAGTGTTTGGTCCCTAATCTGTCTCATTCACTACGCACAGATAGATGAACTGAACAGTGTGTTGTCCATGCGAAAAAAACCCAGACAATTTAATATGATGCACATGAAAGTCATATACTGTACCAGTGGAAGCTGCGCAAACCGCATGCGATTATAAACGACTGATACATGAGCTTCCACAACGAGGTAAAATAAAGAGATTAACCATACCATCAGCCACGCACTACTTCCAAATATGAATGATTAAAATGAGTCCTAATGAGATGAGAGTTACTTGAGCTTACGTCGGCCGGCTCGATGACGGCCACGTTGCCCTTGCCGAGCTTCCTGGAGAACATGTGAGCAGCAGCGCATCCTCCCGTGCCGCCGCCAACCACCACCATCTTGTAGTTCATCTTCTTGGCGGTCTCCAGCGGGGCCGAGCTGCTGAAGGAAGCGACGTGGGGGGCCACGGCAGCCCTGGCCGCCTGGGCGGGGAGCTGCTGGCACATCAACACCCGGCCCGTCAGGACCAGGGAAGCCTTGCGTGAGGCCATGCTGACAATTACTCGCTGCGGTGGAGTGGAGAACTGTTAACGTAGCGCTCTGTAAAGAGGAACATTAATAATCAGATTAGTGTGCGAGATACGGTCCAATATGGCTAATATTATCCGACACCTTCAGCAAAGGTTGAGGGCTAAAACTTATCGAACCGATGAGTTCGATATTTGTCGACGATAATGTGAAGGAAAAGGATGCCCCTTAGAAGGCATATTTGTACGTGTTCACAGTTTCAACATATTAATGCCGGACGTTTAAACAGCCTAACAAGGCAGAGCATTTACCCTCCCCACCGTCATTAGCGTTTGGTTATTAGTCTTTCCTCCACCCCCAGCCCCGCACACCCACTCGATTTTTGACGATTCAGCTGACTGTCGATCGAGTGACTGAACTCTGTCAAGCCCAACACCGCCTCTGGAGTTGGACGGTTACGTCTCTCTGAACGAATGTCCAGGTTTGCGGGAGGCGTAGATACAACGTTCTTTAAGAGACTATGTAGGGGCGAGGGTGGGGGTGGGGGATCACCCCTGGGGACAATGGCTCGGCGCCGCGGGGGTGGGGGTGGGGGTGGGGGATCACCCCTGGGGACATTGGCTCGGCGCGGACTCCCTTTCATAATTCCCATTAACTTGAACAACATCTCACTCGTTAAAGTCTTTACAACTAACCAATCAACAGACATACCCGGGTGCGATGCTCCAGGTCGTTTACACTCGCTATTATACCGCCTCAGTGGAGTGTTTTACACATAGCCTAAAATGTATTATCACAGGACGCTCCTTGCAGCGTGTGTATATCATGTACATGTATAGGTCATCTCACACCTTACATGCCTGGTGATTAGATAGCCCGCTCGGCTTTATGGATTGAACCCTAGCTGCCAGCCACCAATCGTGCTCGAGTTCGGGGGTTCGCGCCCAGCTGTGTGAATGTATATTTTTGTCAACTCAAAAAGAGTTTGGAGTTACCCCCGGGACATGGCTCAGGTTCCGCCCAACCCATGTTCTACCATACGCGTTGAACGATCAACTACTCGACCTCATCTTAAATAAGCACATGTCACAGGCAAAACTAGTCAAACTCGTGTTTGAACATGCAAATGATAAATCAACATAGCCAACGCTAATCCCCTCGGGCTATGTCTGTGTTTTAAGTTTTATAACATGGTTTGAACCTAAAACTAGCATCTAGGTGGCGTGCTCACTCCGATTTGAGAGCGCGGTTGGTCGTATATTCAGGACGCTTTATCTAATTCTGGTCGTATGCCGTCAAGGGAAGCAATAAGGGAATCCATGTCCCCGGGGGTAGCCCCCTACTCTTGGCGACGAAGGATAATATGGGAGCTTTATCCTGCGACCACACAGACATGGTCACAGAGGGGCTCGAACCACCGATCCACGTGCCGTTAGGCTCTCAGGTGGCCAGAGCGCTCAATGCGAACCCTCTAACCCACTGAGCTACAGGGCGGCCCTGTGCAGGCTGCAGAATCGGGTGGCAGTCTGAGTGAAGAGTGGGTGCATTATTCGCAGGCAAATGGCCTTAGACTATAAAGCATGGCACCTGAGATTTGAGGAACATGCCGGGCGAAGTGGGGGTGGGGGGTTGGTGTAAGGCCTACCCCCCCCCCCCCCAAGTGCGACAAGGCAGTGGGATCGCCCTTTGGCTTAATCACTGATATATGCCCCAGTCTACTCAAGTGCTCACTGTATGTCTGTTCACTTCAGAGGCGAATACTGTAACTGCTCTGTAGGTGTTCATTGTACCTATTCACTCTGTAGGAGTTCACTGTACCTATTCACTCTGTAGGTGTTCACTGTACTTCTTCACTCAGTAGGTGTTCACTGTATCTATATTCACTCTGTAGGGGCTCACTGTACCTATTCATTCTGTAGGGGCTCACTGTACCTATTCATTCTGTAGGTGTTCACTGTACCTATTCACTATGGAGATGTTCACTGTGCCTATTCATTCTGTGAATGTTCATTGTACCCATTCACGCTGTAGGTGTTCACTGTACCTATTCACTTTAAAGATGTTCACTGTACCTATATTCACTCTGTAGGTGCTCACTGTACCTATTCACTCTGTAGCTGTTCACTGTACCTATTCACTGTAGATGTTCACTGTACCTATTCACTCTGTAGATGTTCACTGTACCTATTCACTCTGTAATGTTCACTGTACCTATTCATTCTGTAGATGTTTATTGTACCTATTCACTCTGTATGTGCTTATTGTATCTATTCACTATGTAGGTGTTCACTGTACCTATTCACTCTGTAGATATTCACTGTACCTATTCACTCTTTAGATGTTCACTGTACCTATTCATTCTGTAGGTGCTCACTGTACCTATATTCACTCTGCAGGTGCTCACTGTACCTATTCATTCTGTAGATGTTCATTGTACCTATTCACTCTGTATGTGTTCATTGTACCTATTCACTATGTAGGTGTTCACTGTACCTATTCATTCTGTAGATGTTCACTGTACCTATTCATTCTGTAGCTGTTCACTATACCTATATTCACTCTGCAGGTGCTCACTGTACCTATTCACTCTGTAGGTGTTCAATGAACCTATTCATTCTGTAATGTTCATTGTACCTATTCACTCTGTATGTGTTCATTGTATCTATTCACTATGTAGGTGTTCACTGTACCTATTCATTCTGTAGATGTTCACTGTACTTATTCATTCTGTAGATGTTCACTGTACTTATTCATTCTGTAGCTGTTCACTGTACCTATTCACTCTGTAGATGTTCACTGTATCTATTCATTCTGTAGATGTTCATTGTACCTATTCACTCTGTATGTGTTCACTGTACTTCTTCACTGTCAGTGTTCACTGTATCTATATTCACTCTGTAGGTGTTCACTGTACCTATTCACTCTGTAGGGGCTCACTGTACCTATTCATTCTGTAGGGGCTCACTGTACCTATTCATTCTGTAGGTGTTCATGGTACCTATTCAGTCAGGACTTTGTCCATTGTATCTATTCAGTCTGCAGGTTCTCACTACATACCAAGTTACTTCAAAGCCTATTTTCTCGAAAGATGAACACTACCTATTCACTCTGTGGGTGTTTACTGTACCTATTTACAGTGTAGGTGTTAACTGTACCTATTCACTGTATGTGTTCACTACCTATTCACTAGATGTAGGTGCATACTTTATACATGTACCTATGTTTCTTCAGAGATGCCTACTATATCATTCTGCTTACCCAAAAGTGCTCTATCTATTCTGGACATATTCACTGTGCTTACTGTATAGTTGCTTACTGTATGTATTCACTGTGTAGTTGCTTACTGTATGTATTCAGTGTAGTTGCTTACTGCATGTATTCAGTGTGTCATTGCTTACTGTATGTATTCACTGTGTAGTTGCTCACTATAAAAATTCACTCCCAAGGTGTTTACTGTACTTATTCATTTTAAAAGTATTTACTGGATATAGTGAATATATACACTGTATATATATTGACTCTAAAGGTTCTTACTCTACCTATGCAGTCTAAAGGTACTACCATAACAATTCACTCTAAAGTTACTTACCATACCTATCAGGGTATTATCCATTAGAGTTATTTTGTTGCCAGCCAAAATTTTGCCTGGTAGAAAAGAGTGTTCAGTAACACACAACATGGCGCCAGCCAATCAGGTCACATTTCGAGCTCTCAATTTACAATTCTATAAACAAAAGTAGTTATCGATGTGATAGAAAGTTGTGATTTTCTTCTAAACCTCTTAACAAAAAGAAAATACCTATGCAGTCTAAAGGTACTACCATAACAATTCACTCTAAAGTTACTTACCATACCTATCAGGGTATTATCCATTAGAGTTATTTTGTTGCCAGCCAAAATTTTGCCTGGTAGAAAAGAGTGTTCAGTAACACACAACATGGCGCCAGCCAATCAGGTCACATTTCGAGCTCTCAATTTACAATTCTATAAACAAAAGTAGTTATCGATGTGATAGAAAGTTGTGATTTTCTTCTAAACCTCTTAACAAAAAGATTTGAAATTGAAATCTGCCCGCCAAAATTGAAACTGCCCACCCATCCGGTGGGCAGGCCAGTCTTTGGCTAATACCCTGACACCTATTCACTCTACAGATGTGTACTGTATGTATTCACTCCATAGGTGCTTAATGTACCTATTCACTAAGTAGATGCTTATGGAGCCTATTCACTCTACATATGCTTACTACATCTGCTTACTGTATCTATCCCATTATTATATTATTATACTTATTCACTCTGTAGATGCTTACTGTACTTACCAGGCCTGTCTCCAACGCATCACGGGGTGCCGTTAGAGCCAGGCAGCATTTGCCGTCTTTGTGATGTTGCAGCACATATTTTCGCGTATAGGGCGCACAGTTTTTTACTAGCCGACAAAATATGGATCTTTCCAGAATCATTATGCAATTTACTGACCTGGCGGAAGGAAAATACTTTGATTTATTGTCCTAACTTGCAATGTCAGGGCTTTCTCTGGGCACATTTATTCGATCAGCGCCAGCCCGCGCCATTATGCGCTGCAACACCGCAAAGGCTGCCTGGCTCTTACGGCACCCTGTGATGCGTTAGAGACAGGCCTGGTAATTACTGTACCTACTTACTCTATATAAGGGGGGGGGGGGGGGCATTTAAAAGCCCTTAAATGAAGCTACTCAAAGTCACCCCCCCCCCCCCTCCTATGTATTCTGCAGCAACACCTATATACTGCAGCGCTAATAGTCTAGTCTAATAGAGTGTAATTAATAATAGAGCTAGCAAGTATATAAGCTTATTCTCATATCATCTGAGACAGTCGTTGCTACACACAACTACCAACGTCACATGGGGCTAGCAAGTATATAGAAGGTTGACCAGTGATTGCGCAGGTATCAGTGATTGCACACTTGCCAAAATACACTTTCATTATTTTATTCATATGAAATTTTGTCTAAACTTTACCCAGACAGGTTTTTCATGTGTGACAGCTAACTTGATGTCTATTTTGTTAGTCTCTTCCCCAGCCATCCATCACTGCAACAGCACGGAGTACCTGGCAAGCGTGAGGCAGCGTACCACAGACTATCTATTTTGTAAGATTCCAAGCCATCTACAGATAATTTTAACCATCTTTTGCTTTGTGCGCAATCAATCGTACCTGCATAATTACTGGTCTGATAACTATATACAAGATCTATGAGAAATAACTCAAATTGAGTCATAATCTCATGTCTGCACTGTTTCATATAAGACTAATATATACTGGCTAGCACTACCGTATTTCACGTATGTTTTCGGACACTTAAAAATAATTGTTTTTCTGGCTGTCCGAATATTTACAGTCAATAAAATCTCCCGCATCCATTGTCCGAAAACATACATACATAACAAAATATCGATTAAGAATTACTACATTGCGAGTCGACTGATGCCGATTATATCACTTAACACCCAGGTGTTGCGGCTTCACACCTTAACAGCGGGTAAGGTGATCAAGAGTATAATATTGTTTTGAAGATACTTGGAGTGCAATCTGCAAGCGTCAAATCTCTCATCTGTTTCAGGAGATAAAATATACTCGATAACTTTAATATCAATGAAGATATGGCTTTAGGCAAACAGTGGTTATGAATTGCAATCAGTGACAATGAACTGCAATTATTGTGCCAAATATAACGGTAACTTCTGAGAGATAAAACACAGTTACAAGAACAAAGGGGATTAATTCCCATCCGAGAGGTGCCATATATATAGCTGCGCATTCGATCCTGTGACAGTTGTTCGGAAAACGATATAGAGCATGGATCAATTCTTGAGAAACTTTGATTCTGCAGCCGACGCGCTGCAGTCTTCGGTGAAATAAATTAATCAAATACTTTCATGCATTCCGTGATTTAAGGCTTGTTTACTTTCGCGGTTTATAAACAACTCCTCCGCCGACTGACTCGCCCGCCGGGCAGCACAATGGAGACCAAAGCCCAGCTCATTACTTAGCAACCAAGGTGTTTCTCTTTTACACCTGATACAAGGCACAAATAACCCCTAGATAGGGACTTGCCCCTCTCGCCGAAAGCCTGCAATCACAAGCAGTGAAGTGCAATCATGGGGGCCGGCACTACGCAATAACAAAGGAGCCTAGACGCATTGTTAATTTAGGTTCGATAGTGTCCGAAAATATACATACACTTGAAAAATTATCTGCGTTGGGTGTCTGAAAACTTACAGTACACTAAATTCATCCTATTTCTGCCTTTGAGGGGGTGTCCGAAAACATACGTGAAATACGGTATTAGAAATATAGGTGCAAGTGCATGCCAGCAGTTAGCCTGCTTCTCAAGAACTAAGCTTATATGTCCTAGCCTAGGTCCAGGAGGAGAATAATATTACAATCAGACATATGTAATATTAGTTCCATGGATGTAATGTAGTCCGCTCAGATATGGGGCCAGTCGCGGCGGTAGCCACAGTGGCTTGCTTGCAGGACTAATGTAATATCAGTGCATGTGACCAGGTGACATGAACAGTAATTATCAACAGAAACTCAATTAGGCCTTCTTCCTAATTAAGCTTATTACATGTTTGGACTTTGGTTATGCAATTTGAATGAAGTTGGCCCAATGAAGTGGCCGGCTTGGTCATGCACAGCTGGGACACATGAACGATATCTCGTCACTTGTCACAATGCTGTCAAGTGTCATGCAGTGTCACAAATCACTGATGATGTCTGATCATTATCATTGACAATGACAATGGCCCTGAATGGGCGGCATCCGTCATTCATGATATTTTCGTTATATAATCAAGATAATCAAGTCAAGTGAGCTTAGCAAGTTACCTGAGTTAGGCCTACACAGTACAAAAGAGGACCAGAGTCATGCCCCTGGGGAGGCACAAATGCGTTCCTCACCTGCCGGTTGCGTGACGTCCTTGCGCCTTAGAAGGAAAGGACACTCAAAATCCACGCACCACGTCTCTGCCCTGGAAAAGTAGAGGCTCTGACAAGATGCGTTCGTGCGCTATCTGGTCGTTTTGCCTGATGTGCCAAAACTTTTATCCTAAGTCAGCTGTACAGCGACCGCATACGGCACGTTTCTCGTCTGGGTAGTCACGCCAATAAATTCATCACCGACCGTGGCCGACTAATGCGACAAAAAGTCATCCATATCTTCCATTGAACAATAATAAGCTGTCATTTATGTGTTATCCACCTACTTAGTAATTTTTCCATTAGTTTGAATTTTTTTGTTGTAATTGTGAGTGTTGGACGACAATAAACATCGTCGCGAAACTCGGGCTAGTTACTCGACACGTGGACGGTAACATATTCATGATATTGTTTATTGACATCAGAGGTACCAAGTCTTACGAGAGGGGGCAGCACTCTATGGTTGTATGGGTGCGAAATCGTACCATAATCCTCTGAAACAAGTTCCGGTCGTACGCAGTGTAATTTCCAGGAATTTCCGAAAAGGGGTGCGCCATTTGTTTAAGTAAGCTTACTATCTAGGCAACGGGTTTTTCCGTTTTAAAACGGATTGGTGGGAGTAAAATTAACCAATCTAGATTCCCGTCGAATTCTGGCTAACAGATTATGTTTTTGTAGGGGAACATGGGGCAAAATGACCACCTTAACTTTCTTTGTATTTTTTGGAGGACAAGCAGTGATATAAAAAGAGCCCAATTTTGGTAAACCGACAACAGTTGTATTGTAAATAACATAGGTGTTTAAGCCTCGGTCACAGATACATGCGAGTGACACGAACAACATTTTTACTAGCGCAAAAAACACGTTTTATGTCACAGTGGGTCATTTTTGCCCCCCTAATGGGGCAAAATGGTCAGCACATTATTTCAGCATGTTAATGAGTGAACGGAACAGCCTAAGAAGACAAACTCCTAACTCTCTGGAACAGTTTGACCCAGAAGGATCACACACAAGAATTCCCCAAAAAACTTTTACGTCAGCAGAGGCGGATCGGGCGCGGGGGGGGACACACCCTTTCCCCACTTTTTGCCATTTTCAGTGCAAAATTTAGGCCATCTGAGGCGCGGAACTCTCGCTTTCAGGCGAAGTCCTACTGTTGAACAGACCCGGGGCAGGGGCGGATCCAGGGGGGGGGGGGGTAAAAATACATTGCTGGGTTTGGGGGGTTCCGGGGTAAAGCCCCCCCTTTTTCAACCGTCAAAATCCGCTCTATGAACGCACATTTTCAAAGCCCCCCCCCCCCACGATCGCAAGTTTGAAAATATTTGCTCTATATTGGTATCTTCATCATAAATGTCCGCTCTATACGGGTATCTTTTTCATCACAAATATCCACTCCCTCAGGCATCAAAGCACCCACGGACCCCCCCCCCCCCCCCCCCCACCAGATTTGTATAATAGTCCCCCCACCCTCCCCATCTGCGTTTTATCCTGACGAGCTGTACGTATCGAATGGAGACACGATGTCGCGTGCCGCCTGGCTCTGCCTCAATCAACGCTTCCGGCTCCCAGGGGCACACAACTCTCCCTTCTTCAAGTTCCCTGTGACGCACATCGATTTCTTCTTCAAGCATATTCATGATCATCAAAGATGTTCCGATTCAATAATCATATAATCCAGTTTGCTAAAGATAATCGTTTCTGTTAGAGTAGGCTATACATATTAATTTGGACGTGGGTAAAACGGTCCACTGGGTCATTCTGCCCCAAGCAGCGTGGGTCATTTTGCCCCTGTTAGTAACCTTAATATTTGACCGCTGTATGAAAAATACGGCACAGTATATTCCGCATCTGAATTACGTTTGGGGCTTGACTTGGACTTATCTTTAATCGTGTTAATTTATTAAAATTTCAGTCCCCCCAAGCTAGTATTCACTGAGCTCTACTTTCTTCCAGTGTTTACCACAAATGAAAACAGCCCAGAATCTTTTACTTCGGTAACGAAGGTCAGCTGTCTGCTTCAGCGCCCATGTAGATTTGTTAAGGTATCACGTAACAAACAGGAATAAATATAAAACGCTTCAATACAGGTGGCAGCACCGCAAGTGCGCGATATTGTTGTGGGCCATTTGACCCCGATGGGTCATTTTGCCTCATGTTCCCCTACAATATATTCGCTGTAGCTTAGAACCTATATAACGTGAGCGTAATTTGCAATCACTCAACTGAATAGCGAAGAAATATCGAGATATCGCAGCCACTATTACTTTTATACTGCCAACCCTACACTGTCACATGAATCGTGACTATATTTAAAATGAAAGTTTGGCTTGCCATATTTGGGTGCACGACACCCGCTGGAGGCAACGGCAACGGAATTCCATGTCGTTACTTTCCACCCGTCCAGCGAATTCACTACTTGCTCACTATTCCAGTTTAGTCATACAGATATACCGCGTCGTCCTTTTTACAGAGTTCACAATAGCAATAGATACATATATTAAACAGATGACGAGAACCCTGCCATATTTATAGCAATTCATATCAAATTGTGCGTCTCGTATCTAGCTTTCACAACCATGACACTCATCAGCGATGGGGGCTGATATCGGTTCCAGGGGGGGGGGGGGGGGTACTCGTCATCTTGTGACGTCATCACAGTAATGTGCCATATGGGAAAGTCCCACACACAGATACAGTCATACACGTTGACGCTGGTTTAAGTGTTGGAGTATATTTATACACGGTACCTAAACGCGCCACTATAACGTACAGGGTTGCCTTCCTGTGGCTTGAGCAGGAGAGAAACGTAATAAGATATTATTCACCTGACTCAGTCACATGGAGGCTCAGAGTAGTCGGAGATTACCTGATTACCAGAGACGTTCAGACTGTTACCAGATCTAGTCTACTTCTATCCACATCCAACAAATAACCTAACCAGTCAGGCCGTGAGTTCCCCGTTAACGGTTTTAAGGAACGGTTCTTGCTAGGCCAAGAAACCTTCATCAAGAAACGACAATGTTTGATTTTCCCTTTCTTGATCAGTTCCAGTCATTGGTAAAGAAAACAATCCACGAATGTCACGAGTTAACTTCAACACATAATGCATGTATATATATGTATTTCACACTGCCCGGAATAGTCTTCCTTGTTAGTCTTCTATACCCTGAATTTTCTGAGCAAACATGAAATGAATCGAAGTCTCAGTAAAGCAAAAAGCCAGGATTTCATGTAGGCCAGCAGGACATTTCAACATAATCTACATAGATACAGATTTACAGATTAACGTTTAATGTCAGAACGAGCATACACCTCCACAGGCGACTTGATGCATACAACAAATCATTACTTGTGATTGACTCCCCCATTAAATCATATTGAAACATTTCTTATTAGAATAAACAGAAAGGTAGACGAATACCAAGTACAAACACATTCAATGTTAAACTGCACACGTCACAATATAATGGCGTATATCGCGTACACAACTATGATATAGCTGGTTTCAACCGCAATACTGGACAACAATCACGAAACACATATCAAGAGTGGGTATAACAATTTTCTTCTTACCGTACAGTAATAAACACAGATCAGTTCCCTAAATCACGTCATCGGGTGCTTTGCAAGCCGCGATCAATGAGTAAATCAACAATATGTTTATGCAGAACTCCAAACCAAGCCACCAAATCAGGCATCTCACCAAGTAATGCAACACTCCATTATTGGGTACACAATAAGACATTTCCACATACATGTGCTGGTAAAGCAGCAATACTCCTTCAACTTACACGGCCTGACATTACCGGGATACTCCGACCAATATATTCTATATACTGGTAATATGTTTTCGCGAAATTTGTTCGGTTAAAGATGTTGCAAACTATTTCGCGATATATACTTCACATACAGGACATACAAACTACACTAATGCCCGACATATTCTTTACATATAAATTGTATGTTGTATGTTTCCTTCATTGACATAAAGCCATTGTTTTCGTTTCCAGGTATATCGAGACCCGAAACATGTACAACAAATGATAATGCCATTAATTAAAGTTGCATGTGGAGTGGTTTCGCTGTTTTTGAATGCCAAATTTGCGTATAAGAACACAAACCTAAGGCCTTAAGGTTCATTACAGACAATAAACACCTACCATATCGCTCACCAATTATCTGCCAATGAGCAAAACATTTCAAATTCATGAATTGTCCGCCACAAAAATGAAAACTTGTGCTGATTTGAAACGTCATAAACGTGTGTACACAAGTCGTTTACCGGTGCCACCGACAGGGGGCCCAAGCGCTAAATTATATGAGACAATAGAAGCGTCCGGAGCGCCACTTTTTCTTTGGCGGTGGCCGTTGACACTGCTTGTGGTCAAAGGTAACATTTCCTGTTTCTGTTTATTTTGGTACAGCCGTTGCAACGGTCAGCTCCACATGTAACTTTAAAGCAAAACTGCATTTAACCACATGCTATCACCAACAACTGCTTGTATCCAGCTAGGACGAACCGGAAATGATGTCTTTACATCTCCATGAATAGCAGCAGCGCCCTCTGGTGACCGATAGTGCAGACAAGGATTCCGGGTCCTGTGACAGCGCCGCCTACCGACTCATACCCAAGTGCATTGCCTTCCGGAGCAGACCGGGTCCATGCCAATAGCCCCTGCAGGAAATACACACATCGATCAAATACATGGCATCCATTCAGCCGCGTATAAATAACAAACAACTCGGGAACGTGACATACTAGACAGGGAACCAGCGTATGAGACACGCGAGAGGGGTGCAAGAGAGGCGAGGCGTACTAGACAGGAAGCCAGCACAAGCGGCACAAAGTACGGGTTAATTTCTACCAAACAGTATATCGAACAAGACCAAAGTTCTGTATTACATATGAGGGACACAACGAAAGATGCGAGACGCTGACTCTGATACCCACACATCCTTGTGAGAAGATATTTACACTTGAATCAGGGGTCGGTTTCACCATCCGTCAGAGCATCTCCAGCTCGTGGCGATAGCGTTCCTGATCCCATGACGATGTTTAACTTTGGGTACTTTCCTAATTCTACAAATTCATTCTTTTAGGAGACACTTTTCGTATTTCGCCGAGAAAACCAGAGCTGCTTCTTTAGAGCTTAAAGTTGCATGTCGAGTTCTTTCCCGCCAAAACTAAGCCTAGGCGAAATTTATATCAAAATTTGCAGAAAACTCGATTGTTTCATTCTATAAATTCAGAAACCTGATGCACATCATCGTTTCGGCTGTGGTGTGGCGAACGTGTCTATCCCGGGACACCACAGAACTCTGTCGTGGCACTGCTACTTATACCAAAGCATCGCGAAACACACAAACTGATGACATTTACCACTAGAATGAAAACTTGTAAATTGATATCACGGGCAAGGCTAAGAGACACTATTTGGCAGTCTGGCATGGCTGGAGTATAGACAAAGAAATCGTGAATGATTCAAGGAGTGATTCTTATTTGTATTTTGACCGCTTTAGTTTTGGCGGGAAAGAGCTCGACATGCAACTTTAAGAAGTTTGGGCGGCGTTAACTAGGAATTACGAATAGCCAACTATAGTACAAACTCTAAAAACGAAGATGTTTAATTCCCTACAGAAATACGGATGGCCCAAGGTTGAAAGACGAACGCGGTCGGTGAAAAGTGACATATGCTACAAAATACAAACGACGTACTTGAGGAGCATGTGCCAGTACATATGGGGTAAGATATCAGCCTTGAAGTGGAACATCGTTCGCCTCTCCTTGGCCTGGTTGATCGGGAAGGTCTCGAGGGGCTGGCCGTCCCAGTCAAACTCCGCCATGATCACAGTATTCTTACTCGTCACCAGGGGGCAGGACGTGTAGCCGTCGTACTGGTGGGGGACGCACAGACAGACAGTGTTGTAAGATTCCGTGCGTGGGCCCCGCTTTGAAGTGTCGATATTGTTAATTAATACAAACTCTTACGTTGTTCTTCTATTAATACGTCTTTAATGAGCTCTCATTAAAAGGAAACTTCTGATGGCGAACATGTGAAAACTTACTTCCTTTCCAGCTATTTCATGACCGTTCATGACAGCGGTAAGGTTTTTCTTGAGGATTCCAGTTTGACATGCTGGAAATGGCAAACAAAGATGCATGAACAAACTGCACTATCCTAGTTATCGGCAAAAAGTCAAATAAATATAAACACGTTATGAGTAAGTGCAAACTAAATTTACATTTAGCCACATACCCACATCGGTGGCCAGGTAGTACAGACACATAACCACAGCGGTGGCCAGGTATTACAGACACATACCCACAGCGGTGGCCAGGTATTACAGACACATACCCACGGCGGTGGCCAGGTATTACAGACACATACCCACAGCGGTGGCCAGGTAGTACAGACACATACCCACAGCGGTGGCCAGGTAGTACAGACACATACCCACAGCGGTGGCCAGGTAGTACAGACACATACCCACAGCGGTGGCCAGGTATTACAGACACATACCCACGGCGGTGGCCAGGTAGTACAGACACATACCCACAGCGGTGGCCAGGTAGTACAGACACATACCCACAGCGGCGGCCAGACAGGTAGTACAGACACATACCCACAGCGGCGGCCAGACAGGTAGTACCCAGACACATACCCACAGCAGTGGCCAGGTATTGCAGACACATACCCACAGCGGTGGCCAGACAGGTAGTACAGACACATACCCTCAGCGGTGGCCAGACAGGTAGTACAGACACATACCAACAGCGGTGGCCAGGTAGCACAGACACATACCCACAGCGGTGGCCAGACAGGTAGTACAGACACATACCCACAGCGGCGGCCAGACAGGTAGTACAGAGACATACCCACAGCGGTGGCCAGACAGGTAGTACAGACACATACCCACAGCGGCGGCCAGACAGGTAGTACATAGACACATACCCGCAGCGGCGGCTGTCTTGGCCGTCGGTATATCCGTGTTGTCACCGATGCCGAAGACATTAGGGTACTTGGTGTGCTGCAGGGTCTCCCTCTTGACGGTGACGTAACCACTCTCGTTCACCAGCGGGCTGTTCCACAGCGCCTCGGGCGTCGACATAGGGGGCACCACGTGCAGCATGGCGTACTAGACAGGGAACCAGCGTAAGGGACACGTGACGCAGACAGGGATTCTGAATCTCTAAGTAGCAGTTACATCTCCGCTAAACACATAAATATGGGACATAATGTCTTTTAGCTTAGTTAGAGAGGAAACATTCCTCATCGACTTTATTCCCAAACTGATAAATGGAAACATTACTGAATCATTAAGTGACATAAAGGTGAATATTAATATACGTACATCGAATAATTTCTGTTCCTTCGTGTCCAGATGCTCAAAGACTGCCTCCTTCTTTTCTGGCCTTACTTCAATGAGGTTGTGTCGAAAGTTCACCTGAATATTTCTGAAAAGAGCAGTTATTTTCTCTTTGTTTGGCCTAAGACCGAAGCCAAATAACGTGTAATAGTGATCTACCAATAATTAAACGACCTATACACCATAAGAACGCAATCTACTCGACAAAACCCATTTTGAGGAGATTAGACATACCACATAATTTCAGGAATCCATTCAGCTTTCTTCGCTGATAGCAGGTTACAGACACAAATGAAAACGGATTCCGTATGTCTATATGAAGACACCCTGTGTCGCTATATATACAGAGTCGTGTGGAATTTAGTAGCTCGGACCTACCTTTCTTGGACGATTTTGGTAAGAGCTTCAGCGTACTTCTTCACTCCGAAGACAACGCCAAGGGAAGTGTTATAGATCACGTTGGTCTTGTTCCTCTTACCGGACTAGAAACCGAAAGAAACAATGATAGGCTATGATTAACTCATCCGACTTAGATACTTGAACACGGATTATAAATATCTCACAATAACGAACATCATTTATATGCATTACGTTACACGCTTGGGAGCGGATCAAAGGCATGTAAACAAATATATGGGGTGCTACATCGTAGTGAAAAAATGGGGTCTTCATATTTTGTTACAAACGCGATATACCGGTGGCTACATGTAGAAGGACATGTGTATCTATCTTGTAAATAATACAAATTCTAGATCACCTTTCGAAAAGAACCAGAAAAATCACTACATCATCCATCTTTAATATTTCAATGCCAATACTAAAGTTCATAGAACTACCTGTCTCAGGTATTCTTCTGTCAGATACATGATTTTTTGCGGCGCGCCGGCACATTTGACGGGCGAGTTGGGGAAGGTGAAGATGACATTCCCCTCGGTGACAGCTTTCATGGCTGGCCTCGTCTTGATCACGGTCTTGTCCCAGTAGTTTGAACACAGACTTGGGTCGACGTCGAAGGCTTCTGGCAGCCCCTTTATCTGTCGGCCCACACACAATGGGTATGTTGATATATCAATGTGCGGATGATGATATTGGTGTGAGATCATGATGGAAATATAACAAATACTAATGGCACACTACATGCTAGTATGGGTTGCTTCCCCAGCAACCCAGCTTGGGTTTTAGTTGGAGTCTCCCAAACCAAGTGTGTACTTTTCTATTTATTTATTTTTGTTTCTTCCTTGGCTTGTTTTATGTCAGCTAGATTTTGGTACACTTGGTTTGAAACATGATATTTAATCGGGGTTGTTAAATTATAATTTTTCCGAAGAAAAGAAATAAAATTAATTTGAATTAAATTAGATTTCAATTAAAGAAATTAATCATTCTCATTACAGTTTCTATTACATCGGGGTCAAACACTGCTAACCATTAGACATATATATGCTTGGCTCTACCTAACGGTACATGATTGTGTAGCATCGAATAACTATCACAATACGAGTTAAGCTTTTACTGTTCCAACTCACCAAGTGGTAGTTGAGCTGTAACCCCATGGCGCATACAAGGAAGTCGTATTTCACCTGAATGACAAACACAGACAAGAAATTAATTTTCGCCTAATGTACAAAAAGTGGAAATAACAGGTGCATCTTGGAAATGCAACATTTTCACGTTGGGCGATACAGCTGATAATAAAAGTTACCGCAGTAAGTAATCAGTGGTTAGACCTCTAGTGGAACTTATTAATGAGAGGGGAGAGTGTCTACAGACGGCCCATTACGGAGAACTTCCGCATTTCATACACACGAAAATTAAAATTATATATCGTCTGTCTCTTACAGATATATAAATGCCGACATTTGATAATGGTCGTTTTGCGTCAGCTCATAATAGCACACCTCGTATCCATGTTTGGTGAAGACGGTGTTGTTGTCTGGATCAAACTGGACGGCTGAGTCCTTGATCCAGTCACAGGCGCCGGGCAGGACCTTGTTCATGGGCTGGGCCGACTGATCCAGCTTGCGCAGGCCGCCACCGACCAACGTCCACAGAGGCTGATAGTAGTGGGTCTGCAGGCAAGCATTACTATCACGGTGACTACACGTGTCAATATTAATAGAGGTCTATTTTCGCTGTGTCCTTTACACAAAGGTAGTACAGGAATGTAAACAGTCCTCAAGCACACGAAATGGTTTTTATTATGCTGTATTACTTTGACAGTGTTTGGTCCCTAATCTGTTTCATTCAATACGCACAGATAGATGAACTGAACAGTGTGTTGTCCATGCGAAAAAAACCCAGACAATTTAATATGATGCACATGAAAGTCATATACTGTACCAGTGGAAGCTGCGCAAACCGAATGCGATTATAAACGACTGATACATGAGCTTCCACAACGAGGTAAAATAAAGAGATTAACCATATGAACAGCCACGCACTACTTCCAAATATGAATGATCAAAATGAGTCCTAATGAGATGAGAGTTACTTGAGCTTACGTCGGCCGGCTCGATGACGGCCACGTTGCCCTTGCCGAGCTTCCTGGAGAACATGTGAGCAGCAGCGCATCCTCCCGTGCCGCCGCCAACCACCACCATCTTGTAGTTCATCTTCTTGGCGGTCTCCAGCGGGGCCGAGCTGCTGAAGGAAGCGACGTGGGGGGCCACGGCAGCCCTGGCCGCCTGGGCGGGGAGCTGCTGGCACATCAACACCCGGCCCGTCAGGACCAGGGAAGCCTTGCGTGAGGCCATGCTGACAATTACTCGCTGCGGTGGAGTGGAGAACTGTTAACGTAGCGCTCTGTAAAGAGGAACATTAATAATCAGATTAGTGTGCGAGATACGGTCCAATATGGCTAATATTATCCGACACCTTCAGCAAAGGTTGAGGGCTAAAACTTATCAAACCGATAAGTTCGATATTTGTCGACGATAATGTGAAGGAAAAGGATGCCCCTTAGAAGGCATATTTGTACGTGTTCACAGTTTCAACATATTAATGCCGGACGTTTACACAGCCTAACAAGGCAGAGCATTTACCCTCCCCACCGTCATCAGCGTTTGGTTATTAGTCTTTCCTCCACCCCCAGCCCCGCACACCCACTCGGTTTTTGACGATTCAGCTGACTGTCGATCGAGTGACTGACCTCTGTCAAGCCCGACACCGCCTCTGGAGTTAGACGGTCACGTCTCTCTGAACGAATGTCCAGGTTTGCGGGAGGCATAGATACAACGTTCTTTAAGAGACTATGTAGGGGCGAGGGTGGGGGTGGGGGATCACCCCTGGGGACATTGGCTCGGCGCGGATTCCCTTTCATAATTCCCATTAACTCGAACAACATCTCACTCGTTAAAGTCTTTACAACTAACCAATCAACAGACATACCCGGGTGCGATGCTCCAGGTCGTTTACACTCGCTATTATACCGCCTCAGTGGAGTGTTTTACACATAGCCTAAAATGTGTTATCACAGGACGCTCCTTGCAGCGTGTGTATATCATGTACATGTATAGGTCATCTCACACCTTACATGCCTGGTGATTAGCTAGCCCGCTCGGCTTCATGGATTGAACCCTAGCTGCCAGCCACCAATCGTGCTCGAGTTCGGGGGTTCGCGCCCAGCTGTGTGAATGTATATTTTTGTCAACTCAAAAAGAGTTTAGAGTTACCCCCGGGACATGGCTCAGGTTCCGCCCTACCCATGTTCTACCATACGCGCTGAACGATCAACTACTCGACCTCATCTTAAATACGCACATGTCACAGGCAAAACTAGTCAAACTCGTGTTTGAACATGCAAATGATAAATCAACATAGCCAACGCTAATCCCCTCGGGCTATGTCTGTGTTTTAAGTTTTATAACATGGTTTGAACCTAAAACTAGCATCTAGGTGGCGTGCTCACTCCGATTTGAGAGCGCGGTTGGTCGTATATTCAGGACGCTTTATCTAATTCTGGTCGTATGACTTCAATGGAAGCAATAAGGGAATCCATGTCCCCGGGGGTAGCCCCCTACTCTTTGCGACGAAGGATAATATGGGAGCTTTATCCTGCGACCACACAGACATGGTCACAGAGGGGCTCGAACCACCGATCCACGTGCCGTTAGGCTCTCAGGTGGCCAGAGCGCTCAATGCGAACCCTCTAACCCACTGAGCTACAGGGCGGCCCTGTGCAGGTTGCAGAATCGGGTGGCGGTCTGAGTGAAGAGTGGGTGCATTATTCGCAGGCAAATGACATTAGACTATAAAGCATGGCACCTGAGATTTGAGGAACATGCCGGGCGAAGTGGGGGTGGGGGATTGGTGTAAGGCCTACCCCCCCCCCCCCCCCCCAAAGTGCGACAAGGCAGTGGGATCGCCCTTTGGCTTAATCACTGATATATGCCCCAGTCTACTCAAGTGCTCACTGTATGTCTGTTCACTTCAGAGGCGAATACTGTAACTGCTCTGTATGTGTTCATTGTACCTATTCACTCTGTAGGAGTTCACTGTACCTATTCACTCTGTAGGTGTTCACTGTACTTCTTCACTCAGTAGGTGTTCACTGTACCTACATTCACTCTGCAGGTGCTCACTGTACCCATTCACGCTGTAGATGTTCACTGTACTTATTCACTCTGTAGATGTTCACTGTACCTATTCACTCTGTATGTGTTCACTGTACCTGTTCACTATGGAGATGTTCACTGTGCCTATTCATTCTGTGAATGTTCATTGTACCTATTCACTCTGTAGGTGTTCATTTTACCTATTCACTCTGTATGTGTTCACTTCATTTCTTCACTCAGTAGGTGTTCACTGTACCTATATTCACTCTGCGTGTGCTCACTGTACCTATTCACTCTGTACGTGTTCACTGTACCTATTCTTTCTGTAGGTGCTCATTGTACCTATTCAGTCAGGAATTTGTTCACTGTATCTATTCACTCTGTAGATGTCCACTGTACCTATTCACTCTGTAGATGTTCACGGTATATATTCACTCTGTAGATGTCCACTGTACCTATTCACTCTGTAGATGTCCACTGTACTTATTCACTCTGTAGATGTTCACTGTACCTATTCATTCAGTAGATGTTCATTGTACCTATTCACTCTGTATGGGTTCATTGTACCTATTCACTATATAGATGTTCACTGTACCCATTCACTCTGTAGATGTTCACTGTACCTATTCATTTTGTAGATGTTCACTGTACCTATTGACTATGTAGGTGTTCACTGTACCCATTCATTCTGTAGATGTTCACTGTACCTATTCACTTTGTAGATGTTCACTGTACCTATTCATTCTGTAGATGTTCACTGTACCTATTCATTCTGTACATGTTCACTGTACCTATTCACTCTGTAGATGTTCACTGTACCTATTCACTCTGTAGATGTTCACTGTACCTATTCATTCTGTAGATGTTTATTGTACCTATGCACTCAGTATGTGTTCATTGTATCTATTCACTATGTAGATGTTCACTGTACCTATTCACTCTTTAGATGTTCACTGTACCTATATTCACTCTGCAGGTGTTCACTGTACCTATTCACTCTGTAGCTGTTCACTGTACCTATTCATTCTGTATATGTTCACTGTACCTATTCACTCTGTAGATATTCACTGTACCTATTCATTCTGTACATGTTCACTGTACCTATTCACTCTGTAGATGTTCACTGTACCTATTCACTCTGTAGATGTTCACTGTACCTATTCATTCTGTAGATGTTTATTGTACCTATTCACTCAGTATGTGTTCATTGTATCTATTCACTATGTAGATGTTCACTGTACCTATTCACTCTTTAGATGTTCACTGTACCTATATTCACTCTGCAGGTGCTCACTGTACCTATTCACTCTGTAGCTGTTCACTGTACCTATTCATTCTGTATATGTTCACTGTATCTATTCATTCTGTAGATGTTCACTGTACCTATTCACTCTGTAGATGTTCACTGTACCTATTCACTGTAGATGTTCACTGTACCTATTCACTCTGTAGATGTTCACTGTACCTATTCACTCTGTAGATGTTCACTGTACCTATTCATTCTGTAGATGTTTATTGTACCTATTCACTCAGTATGTGTTCATTGTATCTATTCACTATGTAGATGTTCACTGTACCTATTCACTCTTTAGATGTTCACTGTACCTATATTCACTCTGCAGGTGCTCACTGTACCTATTCACTCTGTAGCTGTTCACTGTACCTATTCATTCTGTATATGTTCACTGTATCTATTCATTCTGTAGATGTTCACTGTACCTATTCACTCTGTAGATGTTCACTGTACCTATTCACTGTAGATGTTCACTGCACCTATTCACTGTAGATGTTCACTGTACCTATTCACTCTGTAGATGTTCACTGTACCTATTCACTCTGTAGATGTTCACTGTACCTATTCACTCTGTAGATATTCACTGTACCTATTCACTCTTCAGATGTTCACTGTACCTATTCATTCTATGGGTGCTCACTGTACCTATATTCACTCTGCAGGTGCTCACTGTACCTATTCATTCTGTAGATGTTCATTGTACCTATTCACTCTGTATGTGTTCATTGTACCTATTCACTATGTAGGTGTTCACTGTACCTATTCATTCTGTAGATGTTCACTGTACCTATTCATTCTGTAGCTGTTCACTAGACCTATTCACTCTGTATGTGTTCACTGTATCTATTCACTCTTTAGATGTTCACTGTACCTATTCATTCTGTAGGTGTTAACTGTACCTATATTCACTCTGCAGGTGCTCACTGTACCTATTCACTCTGTAGGTGTTCACTGAACCTATTCATTCTGTAATGTTCATTGTACCTATTCACTCTGTATGTGTTCATTGTACCTATTCACTATGTAGGTGTTCACTGTACCTATTCATTCTGTAGATGTTCCCTGTACTTATTCATTCTGTAGCTGCTCACTGTATCTATTCACTCTGTATGTGTTCACTGTATCTATTCACTCTGTAGGAGTTCACTGTACCTATTCACTCTGTATGTGCTTATTGTATCTATTCACTCTGTATGTGTTCACTGTACTTCTTCACTGTACCTATATTCACTCTGTAAGTGTTCACTGTACCTATTCACTCTGTAGGGGCTCACTGTACCTATTCATTCTGTAGGGGCTCACTGTACCTATTCATTCTGTAGGTGTTCATGGTACCTATTCAGTCAGGACTTTGTCCATTGTATCTATTCAGTCTGCAGGTTCTCACTACATACCAATTTACTTCAAAGCCTATTCTCTCCAAAGATGAACACTACCTATTCACTCTGTGGGTGTTTACTGTACCTATTTACAGTGTAGGTGTTAACTGTACCTATTCACTGTATGTGTGCACTACCTATTCACTAGATGTAGGTGCATACTTTATACATGTACCTATGTTTCTTCAGAGATGCCTACTATATCATTCTGCTTACCCAAAAGTGCTCTATTTATTTTGGACATATTCACTGTGCTTACTGTATAGTTGCTTACTGTATGTATTCACTGTGTAGTTGCTTACTGTATGTATTCACTGTGTAGTTGCTTACTGTATGTATTCACTGTGTAGTTGCTTACTGTATGTATTCAGTGTAGTTGCTTACTGCATGTATTCAGTGTGTCATTGCTTACTGTATGTATTCACTGTGTAGTTGCTCACTATAAAAATTCACTCCCAAGGTGTTTACTGTACTTACCGTATTTCACGTATGTTTTCAGACACTTAAAAATAATTGTTTTTCTGGCTGTCCGAATATTTACAGTCAATAAAATGGACTCCCGCATCTACTGTCCGAAAACATACATACATAACAAAATATCGATTAAGAATTACTACATTGCGAGTCGACTGATGCCGATTATATCACTTAACACCCAGGTATTGCTGCTTCACACCTTAACAGCGGGTAAGGTGATCAAGAGTATAATATTGTTTTGAAGATACTCGGAGTGCAATCTGCTAGCGTCAGATCTCTCATCTAGCGTCAGATCTCTCATCTGATAAAATAAACTCGATAACTTTAATGTCAATGAAGATATGGATTAGGCAAACAGTGGTTATGAATTGCAATCAGTGACAATGAACTGCAATCATTGTGCCAAATATAACGGTAACTTCTGAGAGATAAAACACAGTTACAAGAACAAAGGGAATTCCCATCCGAGAGGTGCCATATCTGGGCTTGCGCTAGGATATTGTTTTCATTAGCCAATTTGGCTAATTCCGTGGAAAAACATTAGCCAAAATTAACCAAATATGTGTTCGAGGATTTTCTGGTTCCATTTGTTGAAAAAAAACATGAATAAAAATGTGTTTCTAGTTAAATTTTATATTCGCCATTTTGGCGAGTGTCCAGGAAGTTCTTATCGCCAAATCCCGAATTTTCTCGCCAAATGGCTATTGGCGAATGCTAACGCGAGCCCAGCATATATATAGCTGCGCATTCTATCCTGTGACAGTTGTTCGGAAAAAGATATAGAGCATGGATCAATTCTTGAGAAACTTTGATTCTGCAGCCGACGCGCCGCAGTCTTCGGTAAAATAAATTAATCAAATACTTTCATGCATTCTGTGATTTAAGGCTTGTTTATAAACAACTCCTCCGCCGACTGACTCGTCCGCCGGCCAGCACAATGGAGACCAAAGCCCAGCTCATTACTTAGCAACCAAGGTGTTGCTCTTTCACACCTGATACACGGCACAAATAACCCCCTAGACAGGGACTTGCCCCTCTCGCCGAAAGCCTGCAATCACAAGCAGTGAAGTGCAATCATGGGGGCCGGCACTACGCAATAACAAAGGAGCTTAGATGCATTGTTAATTTAGGTCCGATAGTGTCCGAAAAGATACATACAATTGAAAAATTATCTGCGTTGGGTGTCCGAAAACTTACAGTACACTAAATGTATCCTATTTCTGCTTTTGAGGGGGTGTCCGAAAACATACAGTGTCCGAAAACATACGTGAAATACGGTATTAATTTTAAAAGTATTTACTGGATATAGTGAATATATACACTGTATATATATTCACTCTAAAGGTTCTTACTCTACCTATGCAGTCTAAAGGTAGTACCATAACAATTCACTCTAAAGTTACTTACCATACCTATCAGGGTATTATCCATTAGAGTTATTTTTTTGCCAGCCAAAATTTTGCCTGGTAGAAAAGAGTGTTCAGTATAAACACACAACATGGCGCCAGCCAATCAGGTCACATTTCGTGCTCTCAATTTACAATTCTATAAACAAAAGTAGTTATCGATGTGATAGAAAGTTGTGATTTTCTTCTAAACCTCTTAACAAAAAGATTTGAATGTGAAATCTGCCCGCCAAAATTGAAACTGCCCACCCATCCCGTGGGCAGGCCAGTCTCTGGCTAATACCCTGACACCTATTCACTCTACAGATGTGTACTGTATGTATTCACTCCATAGGTGCTTAATGTACCTATTCACTAAGTAGATGCTTATGGAGCCTATTCACTCTACATATGCTTACTACATCTGCTTACTGTATCTATCCCATCATTATATTACTATACTTATTCACTCTGTAGGTGCTTACTGTACTTACCAGGCCTGTCTCCAACGCATCACGGGGTGCCGTTAGAGCCAGGCAGCATTTGCCGTCTTTGCAGCACATATTTTCGTGTATAGGGCGCACAGTTTTTTACTAGCCGACAAAATATGGATCTTTCCAGAATCATTATGCAATTTACTGACCTGGCGGAAGGAAAATACTTTGATTTATTGTCCTAACTTGCAATGTCAGGGCTTTCTCTGGGCACATTTATTCGATCAGCGCCAGCCCACGCCATTATGCGCTGCAACACCGCAAAGACAGCAAAGGCTGCCTGGCTCTTACGGCACCCCGTGATGCGTTAGAGACAGGCCTGGTAATTACTGTACCTACTTATTCTATATAAGGGGGGTGGGGGCATTTAAAAGCCCTTAATTGAAGCTACTCAAAGTCATACCCCCCCCCCCTCCTATGTATTCTGCAGCAACACCTATATACTGCAGCGCTAATAGTCTAGCCTAATAGAGTGTAATTAATAATAGAGCTAGCAAGTATATAAGCTTAGTCTCATATCATCTGAGACAGTCGTTGCTACACACAACAACTACCAACGTCACATGGGGCTAGCAAGTATATAGAAGGTGGACCAGTGATTGCGCAGGTATCAGTGATTGCACACTTGCCAAAATACACTTTCATTATTTTATTCATATGAAATTTTGTCTAAACTTTAACCAGACAGGTTTTTCATGTGTGACAGCTAACTTGATGTCTATTTTGTTAGTCTCTTCCCCAGCCATCCATCACTGCATCAGCAAGGAGTACCTGGCAAGCATGAGGCAGCGTACCACAGACTATCTATTTTGTAAGATTCCAAGCCGTCTACAGATAATTTTAACCATCTTTTGCTTTGTGCGCAATCAATCGTACCTGCGTAATTACTGGTCTGATAACTATATACAAGATCTATGAGAAATAACTCAAACTGAGTCATAATCTCATGTCTGCACTGTTTCATATAAGACTAATATATACTGGCTAGCACTATTAGAGATATAGGTGCAAGTGCATGCCAGCAGCTAGCCTGCTTCTCAAGGACTAAGCTTATATGTCCTAGCCTAGGTCCAGGAGGAGAAGTGGGCTTTTCCTGGTTGTAATAATATTACAATCAGACATATGTAATATTAGTTCCATGGATGTAACGTAGTCCGCTCAAATATGGGGCCAGTCGCGGCGGTAGCCACAGTGGCTTGCTTGCAGGACTATTACCAGGCCTGTCTCCAACGCATCACGGGGTTCCGTTGGAGCCAGGCAGCATTTGCTGTCTTTGCGGTGTTGCAGCGGATAATGGCGCGGGCTGGCGCTGATCGAATAAATGTGCCCAGAAAAAGCCCTGACATTGCAAGTTAGGACAATAAATCAAAGTATTTTCCTTCCGCCAGGTCAGTAAATTGCATAAGGATTCTGGAAAGATCCATATTTTGTCGGCTAGTTCAAAACTGTGCGCCCTATACGCGAAAATATGCGCTGCAACATCGCAAAGACAGCAAATGCTGCCTGGCTCTAACGGCACCCCGTGATGCGTTAGAGACAGGCCTGGTAAGCAGGACTAATGTAATATCAGTGCATGTGACCAGGTGACATGAACAGCAATTATCAACAGAAACTCAATTAGGCCTTCTTCCTAATTAAGCTTATTACATGTTTGGACTTTGGTTATGCAATTTGAATGAAGTTGGCCCAATGAAGTTGGCCCAATGAAGTGGCCGGCTTGGTCATGCACAGCTGGGACACATGAACAATATCTCGTCACTTGTCACAATGCTGTCAAGTGTCATGCAGTGTCACAAATCACTGATGATGTCTGATCATTATCATTGACAATGACAGGCCCTGAATGGGCGGCATCCGTCATTCATGATATTTTCGTTATATAATCAAGATAATCAAGTCAAGTGAGCTTAGCAAGTTACCTGAGTTAGGCCTACACAGTACAAAAGAGGACTGGAGTCATGCCCCTGGGGAGGCACAAATGCGTTCCTCACCTGCCGGTTGCGTGACGTCCTTGCGCCTTAGAAGGAAAGGACACTCAAAATCCACGCACCACGTCTCTGCCCTGGAAAAGTAGAGGCTCTGACAAGATGCGTTCGTGCGCTGTCTGGTCGTTTTGCTTGATGTGCCAAAACTTTTATCCTAAGTCAGCTGTACAGCGACCGCATACGGCACGTTTCTCGTCTGGGTAGTCACGCCAATAAATTCATCACCGACCGTGGCCGACTAATGCGACAAAAAGTCATCCATATCTTCCATTGAACAATAATAAGCTGTCATTTATGTCTTATCCACCTACTTAGTAATTTTTCCATTAGTTTGAATTTTTTTGTTGTAATTGTGAGTGTTGGACGACAATAAACATCGTCGCGAAACTCGAGCTAGTTACTCGACACGTGCACGGTAACATATGCATGATATTGTTTATTGACATCAGAGGTACCAAGTCTTACGACAGGGGGCAGCACTCTATGGTTGTATGGGTGCGAAATCGTACCATAATCCTCTGAAACATTGTGTTGGGTGGTCGTACGCAGTGTAATTTCCAGGAATTTCCGAAAAGGGGTGCGCCATTTGTTTAAGTAAGCTTACTATCTAGGCAACGGGTTTTTCCGTTTTAAAACGGATTGGTGGGAGTAAAATTAACCAATCTAGATTCCCGTCGAATTCTGGCTAACAGATTATGTTTTTGTAGGGGAACATGGGGCAAAATGACCACCTTAACTTTCTTTGTATTTTTTGGAGGACAAGCAGTGATATAAAAAGAGCCCAATTTTGGTAAACCGACAACAGTAGTATTGTAAATAACATAGGTTGGATACATGTGAGTGACACGAACAACATTTTTACTAGCGCAAAAAACACGTTTTATGTCACAGTGGGTCATTTTTGCCCCCCTAATGGGGCAAAATGTTCAGCACATTATTTCAGCATGTTAATGAGTGAACGGAACAGCCTAAGAAGACAAACTCCTAAGTCTCTGGAACAGTTTGACCCAGAAGGATCACACACAAGAATTCCCCAAAAAACTTTTACGTCAGCAGAGGCGGATCGGGCGGGGGGGACACACCCTTTCCCCACTTTTTGCCATTTTCAGTGCAAAATTTAGGCCATCTGAGGCGCGGAACTCTCGCTTTCAGGCGAAGTCCTACTGTTGAACAGACCCGGGGCAGGGGCGGATCCAAGGGGGGGGGGGGTAAAAATACATTGCTGGGTTTGGGGGGTTCCGGGGTAAAGCCCCCCCTTTTTCAACCGTCAAAATCCGCTCTATGAACGCACATTTTCAAAGCCCCCCCCCCCACGATCGCAAGTTTGAAAATATTTGCTCTATATTGGTATCTTTATCATAAATGTCCGCTCTATACGGGTATCTTTTTCATCACAAATATCCACTCCCTCAGGCATCAAGGCACCCACGGACCCCCCCCCCCCCCCACCAGATTTGTATAATAGTCCCCCCCCCCCTCCCCATCTGCGTTTTAACCTGACGAGCTGTATGTATCGAATGGAGACACGATGTCGCGTGCCGCCTGGCTCTGCCTCAATCAACGCTTCCGGCTCCCAGGGGTGCACAACTCTCCCTTCTTCAGGCTCCCTGTGACGCACATCGATTTCTTCTTCATGCATATTCATGATCATCAAAGATGTTCCGATTCAATAATCATATAATCCAGTTTGCTAAAGATAATCGTTTCTGTTAGAGTAGGCTATACATATTAATTTGGACGTGGGTAAAACGGTCCACTGGGTCATTCTGCCCCAAGCAGCGTGGGTCATTTTGCCCCTGTTAGTAACCTTAACATTTGACCGCTGTATGAAAAATACGGCACAGTATATTCCGCATCTGAATTACGTTTGGGGCTTGACTTGGACTTATCTTTAATCGTGTTAATTTATTAAAATTTCAGTCCCCCCAAGCTAGTATTCACTGAGCTCTACTTTCTTCCAGTGTTTACCACAAATGAAAACAGCCCAGAATCTTTTACTTCGGTAACGAAGGTCAGCTGTCTGCTTCAGCGCCCATGTAGATTTGTTAAGGTATCACGTAACAAACAGGAATAAATATAAAACGCTTCAATACAGGTGGCAGCACCGCAAGTGCGCGATATTGTTGTGGGCCATTTGACCCCGATGGGTCATTTTGCCTCATGTTCCCCTACAATATATTCGCTGTAGCTTAGAACCTATATAACGTGAGCGTAATTTGCAATCACTCAACTGAATAGCGAAGAAATATCGAGATATCGCAGCCACTATTACTTTTATACTGCCAACCCTACACTGTCACATGAATCATGAAAGTTTGGCTTGCCATATTTGGGTGCACGACACCCGCTGGAGGCAGGGGGGGGAATCAACCGCCGCAGCGCCCTCTATATTCCGCAAGATATATGCAGCGCGAAAACTCGATTTGCGTCAGTGTGCAAGATGTCGGCGTACGGTTCGCGCTGAGTTATCTCAGACATTTGTTTGGTCTGGTGTGGCGCGAAGCGGTATGTTTGAGTGGAATCTACAGTTTATCATCGATCTATGTGTTACCATTATTATTTCTGTTAAACCAGTAAGTTGTTAATGTCAAGCATAATCTAGTTTTAATGTCATTATTTCTTAAATCTCTATTATCGCTCACCGTAGTGTCGGCTCAACACTTGTCAAATTCAATAGGGACCAGGACTAGACGCGTAGGGTAGGGATAGTACTAGCCTATCCGCCCGTATGGTGTTTTTAGCAATACTTTTCCAGTTGAGGAAAAAATATTATGAAATTCTTGGTGCAAGTGCCCCCTTACTGGCCTTAGCCCCTTTGGCTTAGGTGTAAGCCAAATAGAATTCATACAGAAGCAACAATATTTCCAGTTAACCTTTGCCTTGGTACTGGTAGATCTAGTATACAATTAGTATCCTAGCAAAACCACCAATAAATATCGCTGCTGTTGAATGAAGCTCTTTGCATTTGGTTGGTTGACTTGTATGTCAATTGTGGGTTCAAATCCCACCTGGGTTATCAATAGCCGCCCGAATCAGCGAATAGGCAGGCAGCTTCAACTTTGGCAGGTAGATTTTCAGTTTGGCAGGCATTCAGATATCGCTTACCCACCCAAACAGGGCATTTTGGTCCATAGATTTAGAAGCAAATCAAAATTTTATCCTATCAACAATTATTTTTAGTTATAGAAATATTTAATTTGCAAGCTCAAAACGTGACCTGATCAGCTGGCGCCATGTTGTGTGTGCATACTAAATACTTTATTTATTTACCAGCTAAAATGTTAGCTGGCAAAAAAAAAGTCTGGCTCATACCCTGGCCTCAGTGGGAAAATTGGACTACTGTAATGCTATAATGCTCTCTATATTTTGCAAGATATAGGAAACACAATTAATGTCAATAAATTTATATCTGTTACTCGACAATTAACAGTGGGACAAAGCACAATACATAGTTTTTGTCACTTCAAAACATCCCCCTGGAACTAAATTGTATAATTGTTTTCAATGTCATCTTTATTTGCAAGTTGTGACATTGAATTCTGACTGATGCTGTATGCATTATTTCTGAATTAAATGCATGTTATGACTTGAATGCACCACTGGCATGTATTATGGCCCATTAACTTCACTTCACAGCTCCTGGCTGCAACTTGTCAGTTTAACCTGCATTGATAGACATCCCCCATAGCCATGTTAAAGTCCATGTGATTTTTTACTATAAAAGTCATAATCCTTTACAATTGTAGCCAACCTGCAAATATGCTGAGAACACCAGGAAAAGGAAGTTCTTTCAGTGTAACATATGCTTCAAAGAGTCCTGCTAACAGCCCTGCTAATCAGGTATATATCAAAGCTGCTCACACAGCAAAGCGCTTTAATTCATTGATGAGTACAGCCCGGCAGATGTCCTTCCCATCTACAAACTGAATATGCCAAATTTATGTATATTTAGCTGTACTAGCTCCAGTTGACTGTTTGATAAATGTTCCCTAATTACTGACACCATAGACTACTCTGATCAGTAAGAATTGCTTAAAGAATCCAGTATAAACTTGATATGATATGATACAATTCTTCTTATATATTTGACTGTTGATCTAAATTGGGCTATAGAAGTGTTGGAATATATATTGGTATAGATTAGACTCAAGAAAATGTTGGTATATATATATATTGAAAGCATTGGTATGTACACTAGAAGACTTGTACCAAACAACATGCAATTTAAATAAATATTTAGATGCATCTAGAAAAAAATCACTGACACACAAATCTGCACTGCTTTCCACCTAGATCCACTGGGGGGCCAAAAGGGACAAAAGCTCAGGGGTCACTGAGGCCTTGGCAATGAGTACCAGGTGTCTGAACCCCAATTTTTCAGGAAAAGATACATGGGCCTCATGAACCTTCACAGCAAAACAGGGGCAGGATTCCAGAGCATACTCAGCTGAGTCATGTGAAATACATGTCAAATAAAGCAAAGCTTTACTTGGCATCCTTGCAGAAGAGCTGGCAACTGATATTACTGAAGACTCTCCACAAAATCCTGAAAAAAGAGACTAGCTATAACTAATACAAATATCTGTAACATTGTCAGTGTAACAAAATTGTAGAACGCAGAACTCTCAGGAAAATTTAAATATTTAAGGCAACCCAGCCTGCTCCAATCACTTGCTGTGTATGGTGTGGCATATAGATGATCTATATAGGCAGTTCTATAATGCCAGACAACTAATTAGACCACATTGTGAATTTAAGAATAACTGCATGGTGTTTTATGAGAGTAGCAGCCAGAATTTTTTTTTACCAGCACTGCTTGCTAGCATTTCTGGTACATGATATATATGCATGAAATATGAAGAAATAACATTACATGTTTCACCGTCCCCCTTTGCTTTACATATAAGCCTTGTAAATAAACAGTATCAGTACTCATTATCATTTAAAATTGAAACAATAGAATTTTTAGTTGTCATATCAAGTAACTACCTGACCGAAATTTCACCCACTGAGTTGCTTATAAAAATATACCATGTACATGTAACACCCTGCATCTTATAAAGTGGTATTAAATTTTTGTTGGGATACCCATTAGATATATCAATAAAAAAAGCCTACATGATGTTTTTATTGGGATTTTATACTTTGAGTTCAAAGAAGTACCAGTATGTAAATATATCTGGGGCGGATCCAGAAAATCTGGATACTAGGAGGTGCCGATTTCAGGGTTGGAGCCCTGACCCATACATAGACCTACTACTAAAAAAAAAATATTGTTATAATTAACATATAGCCGAAAATTAACAATCAGTCCTTGCAGCAAAAAAATTTACCTAAAGAATATTATTTTGGCATTACTTGGCACAATATTTACTTATACAACAATAAAATTCATACAAGTTGCTCTGTAATTTATTTGAAATAAATAATAAATCTAACAATAATATATTTTACTAAAACTTTAATAAATTACTACTTTTAACCAGTGACTGATATGATTGTGAATAAATCCTAGCTATCTAAAGGAGTCGGAATTAGGCAAAAGTTGTTGAAAAGTTACAGAATTTCAAAAACCCCACCCACCAGCCTTGGGGCCCCCCAAACTCTAGTGCTAAATCAGCTGATCAGTGGCCAGGGTGATTTAGCACTACCCAAACTCCTGTACCTTGACTGTTTCATGGCACGATCAGGCTGATGGGGCCTACGTTTGAAAGGCGGTGAAATAGTAAATGTTGGAGAGGAGTTGAGCGGGTTTGACATTTTATAAAATAGATATCCATTTCTAATAATTCCCGGAGTCTTATCGATATCGCTTCAATGGTTAACCAGGACGATGGCCTCAAATGTCGCTAAAGTTTGACCATTTTGACGATAATGGCGGCAATAGTCGTCAACGCTTCGATCTACGTTTTTCGTAAGGAAAATGGATATAACATCGCAAAACGTGTTAAATATTAGAAACAAGAGTGGTTGGCTAAATAGGTTTTATTGTCCTTTCCTCCCTTGTACTCACTATAATATAATAATACGCATAAGAAGCATCAGCTCGCTTGAAGTTTCTGACAACGCCAGACGAATGTTTACATTGCCCTATTTTCGCCCATTGTAGGTGGCGCTGCGGCGGTTGATACCCCCCGATGTCGTTACTTTCCACCCGTCCAGCGAATTCACTACTTGCTCATTATTCCAGTTTAGTCATACAGATATACCGCGTCGTCCTTTTTACAGAGTTCACAATAGCAATAGATACATATATTACACAGATGACGAGAACCCTGCCATATTTATAGCAATTCATATCAAATTATGCGCCTCGTATCTAGCTTTCACAACCATGACAGACTCATCAGCGATGGGGGCTGATATCGGTTCCAGGGGGGTACTCGTCATCTTGCGACGTCATCACAGTAATGTGCCATATGGGAGCGTCCCACACACAGATACAGTCATACACGTTGACGCTGGTTTAAGTGTTGGCGTATATTTATACACGGTACCTAAACGCGCCACTATAACGTACAGGGTTGCCTTCCTGTGACTTGAGCAGGAGGGAAACGTAATAAGATGTTATTCACCTGACTCAGTCACATGAAGGCTCAGAGTAGTCGGAGATTACCTGATTACCAGAGACGTTCAGACTGTTACCAGATCTAGTCTACTTCTATCCACATCCAACAAATAACCTAACCAGTCAGGCCGTGAGTTCCCCGTTAACGGTTTTAAGGAACGGTTCTTGCTAGGCCAAGGAACCTTCATCAAGAAACGACAATGTTTGATTTTCCCTTTCTTGATCAGTTCCAGTCATTGGTAACGAAAACAATCCACGAATGTCACGAGTTAACTTCAACACATAATGCATGTATATATATGTATTTCACACTGCCCGGAATAGTCTTCCTTGTTAGTCTTCTATACCCTGAATTTTCTGAGCAAACATGAAATGAATCGAAGTCTCAGTAAAGCAAAAAGCCAGGATTTCATGTAGGCCAGCAGGACATTTCAACATAATCTACATAGATACAGATTTACAGATTAACGTTTAATGTCAGAACGAGCATACACCTCCACAGACGACTTGATGCATACAACAAATCATTACTTGTGATTGACTCCCCCATTACATCATATTGAACCATTTCTTAGAATAAACAGAAAGGTAGACGAATACCAAGTACAAACACATTCATTGTTAAACTGCACACGTCACAATATAATGGCGTATATCGCGTACACAACTATCATATAGCTGGTTTCAACCGCAATACTGGACAACAATCACGAAACACATATCAAGAGTGGGTATAAAAATTTTCTTCTTACCATACAGTAATAAACACAGATCAGTTCCCTAAATCACGTCATCGGGTGCTTTGCAAGCCGCGATCAATGAGTAAATCAACAATATGTTTATGCATAACTCCAAACCAGGCCACCAAATCAGGCATCTCACCAAGTAATGCAACACTCCATTATTGGGTACACAATAAGACATTTCCACATACATGTGCTGGTAAAGCAGCAATACTCCTTCAACTTACACGGCCTGACATTACCGGGATACTCCGACCAATATATTATATATACTGGTAATATGTTTTCGCGAAATTTGTTCGGTTAAAGATGTTGCACACTATTTCGCGATATATACTTCACATACAGGACATACAAACTACACTAATGCCCGACATATTCTTTACATATAAATTGTATGTTGTATGTTTCCTTCATTGACATAAAGCCATTGTTTTCGTTTCCAGGTATATCGAGACCAGAAACATGTACAACAAATGATAATGCCATTAATTAAAGTTGCATGTGGAGTGGTTTCGCTGTTTTTGAACGCCAAATTTGCGTCTAAGAACACAAACCTAAGGCCTTAAGGTTCATTACAGACAATAAACACCTACCATATCGCTCACCGATTATCTGCCAATGAGCAAAACATTTCAAATTCATGAATATTGTCCGCCACAAAAATGAAAACTTGTGCTGATTTGAAACGTCATAAACGTGTGTACACAAGTCGTTTACCGGTGCCACCGACAGGGGGCCCAAGCGCTAAATTATATGAGACAATAGAAGCGTCCGGAGCGCCACTTTTTCTTTGGCGGTGGCCGTTGACACTGCTTGTGGTCAAAGGTAACATTTCCTGTTTATGTTTATTTTGGTACAGCCGTTGCAACGGTCAGCTCCACATGTAACTTTAAAGCAAAACTGCATTTAACCACATGCTATCACCAACAACTGCTTGTATCCAGCTAGGACGAACCGGAAATGATGTCTTTACATCTCCATGAACAGCAGCAGCGCCCTCTGGTGACCAATAGTGCAGACAAGGATTCCGGGTCCTGTGACAGCGCCGCCTACCGACTCATACCCAAGTGCATTGCCTTCCGGAGCAGACCGGGTCCATGCCAATAGCCCCTGCAGGAAATACACACATCGATCAAATACATGGCATCCATTCAGCCGCGTATAAATAACAAACAACTCGAGAACGTGACATACTAGACAGGGAACCAGCGTATGAGACACGCGAGAGGGGTGCAAGAGAGGCGAGGCGTACTAGACAGGAAGCCAGCACAAGCGGCACAAAGTACGGGTTAATTTCTACCAAACAGTATATCGAACAAGACCAAAGTTCTGTATTACATATGAGGGACACAACGAAAGATGCGAGACGCTGACTCTGATACCCACACATCCTTGTCAGAAGATATTTACACTTGAATCAGGGGTCGGTTTCACCATCCGTCAGAGCATCTCCAGCTCGTGGCGATAGCGTTCCTGATCCCATGACGATGTTTAACTTTGGGTACTTTCCTAATTCTACAAATTCATTTTTTTAGGAGACACTTTTCGTATTTCGCCGAGAAAACCAGAGCTGCTTCTTAAGAGCTTAAAGTTGCATGTCGAGTTCTTTCCCGCCAAAACTAAGCCTAGGCGAAATTTATATCAAAATTTGCAGAAAACTCGATTGTTTCATTCTATAAATTCAGAAACCTGATAAACATCGCCGTTTCGGCTGTGGTGTGGCGAACGTGTCTATCCCGGGACACCACAGAACTCTGTCGTGGCACTGCTACTTATACCAAAGCATCGCGAAACACACAAACTGATGACATTTACCACTAGAATGAAAACTTGTGGTAAATTGATATCACGGGCAAGGCTAAGAGACACTATTTGGCAGTCTGGCATGGCTGGAGTATAGACAAAGAAATCGTGAATGATTCAAGGAGTGATTCTTATTTGTATTTTGACCTCTTTAGTTTTGGCGGGAAAGAGCTCGACATGCAACTTTAAGAAGTTTGGGCGGCGTTAACTAGGAATTACGAATAGCCAACTATAGTACAAACTCTAAAAACGAAGATGTTTAATTCCCTACAGAAATACGGATGGCCCAAGGTTGAAAGACGAACGCGGTCGGTGAAAAGTGACATATGCTACAAAATACAAACGACGTACTTGAGGAGCATGTGCCAGTACATATGGGGTAAGATATCAGCCTTGAAGTGGAACATCGTTCGCCTCTCCTTGGCCTGGTTGATCGGGAAGGTCTCGAGGGGCTGGCCGTCCCAGTCAAACTCCGCCATGATCACAGTATTCTTACTCGTCACCAGGGGGCAGGACGTGTAGCCGTCGTACTGGTGGGGGACGCACAGACAGACAGTGTTGTAAGATTCCGTGCGTGGGCCCGCTTTGAAGTGTCGATATTGTTAATTAATACAAACTCTTACGTTGTTCTTCTATTAATACGTCTTTAATGAGCTCTCATTAAAAGGAAACTTCTGATGGCGAACATGTGAAAACTTACTTCCTTTCCAGCTATTTCATGACCGTTCATGACAGCGGTAAGGTTTTTCTTGAGGATTCCAGTTTGACATGCTGGAAATGGCAAACAAAGATGCATGAACAAACTGCACTATCCTAGTTATCGGCAAAAAGTCAAATAAATATAAACACGTTATGAGTAAGTGCAAACTAAATTTACATTTAGCCACATACCCACATCGGTGGCCAGGTAGTACAGACACATAACCACAGCGGTGGCCAGGTATTACAGACACATACCCACAGCGGTGGCCAGGTATTACAGACACATACCCACGGCGGTGGCCAGGTATTACAGATACATACCCACAGCGGTGGCCAGGTAGTACAGACACATACCCACAGCGGTGGCCAGGTAGTACAGACACATACCCACAGCGGTGGCCAGGTAGTACAGACACATACCCACAGCGGTGGCCAGGTATTACAGACACATACCCACGGCGGTGGCCAGGTAGTACAGACACATACCCACAGCGGTGGCCAGGTAGTACAGACACATACCCACAGCAGTGGCCAGGTATTGCAGACACATACCCACAGCGGTGGCCAGACAGGTAGTACAGACACATACCCTCAGCGGTGGCCAGACAGGTAGTACAGACACATACCAACAGCGGTGGCCAGGTAGCACAGACACATACCCACAGCGGTGGCCAGACAGGTAGTACAGACACATACCCACAGCGGCGGCCAGACAGGTAGTACAGAGACATACCCACAGCGGTGGCCAGACAGGTAGTACAGACACATACCCACAGCGGCGGCCAGACAGGTAGTACATAGACACATACCCGCAGCGGCGGCTGTCTTGGCCGTCGGTATATCCGTGTTGTCACCGATGCCGAAGACATTAGGGTACTTGGTGTGCTGCAGGGTCTCCCTCTTGACGGTGACGTAACCACTCTCGTTCACCAGCGGGCTGTTCCACAGCGCCTCGGGCGTCGACATAGGGGGCACCACGTGCAGCATGGCGTACTAGACAGGGAACCAGCGTAAGGGACACGTGACGCAGACAGGGATTCTGAATCTCTAAGTAGCAGTTACATCTCCGCTAAACACATAAATATGGGACATAATGTCTTTTAGCTTAGTTAGAGAGGAAACATTCCTCATCGACTTTATTCCCAAACTGATAAATGGAAACATTACTGAATCATTAAGTGACATAAAGGTGAATATTAATATACGTACATCGAATAATTTCTGTTCCTTCGTGTCCAGATGCTCAAAGACTGCCTCCTTCTTTTCTGGCCTTACTTCAATGAGGTTGTGTCGAAAGTTCACCTGAATATTTCTGAAAAGAGCAGTTATTTTCTCTTTGTTTGGCCTAAGACCGAAGCCAAATAACGTGTAATAGTGATCTACCAATAATTAAACGACCTATACACCATAAGAACGCAATCTACTCGACAAAACCCATTTTGAGGAGATTAGACATACCACCTAATTTCAGGAATCCATTCAGCTTTCTTCGCTGACAGCAGGTTACAAACACAAATGAAAACGGATTCCGTATGTCCATATGAAGACACCCTGTGTCGCTATATATACAGAGTCGTGTGGAATTTAGTAGCTCGGACCTACCTTTCTTGGACGATTTTGGTAAGAGCTTCAGCGTACTTCTTCACTCCGAAGACAACGCCAAGGGAAGTGTTATAGATCACGTTGGTCTTGTTCCTCTTACCGGACTAGAAACCGAAAGAAACAATGATAGGCTATGATTAACTCATCCGACTTAGATACTTGAACACGGATTATAAATATCTCACAATAACGAACATCATTTATATGCATTACGTTACACGCTTGGGAGCGGATCAAAGGCATGTAAACAAATATATGGGGTGCTACATCGTAGTGAAAAAATGGGGTCTTCATATTTTGTTACAAACGCGATATACCGGTGGCTACATGTAGAAGGACATGTGTATCTATCTTGTAAATAATACAAATTCTAGATCACCTTTCGAAAAGAACCAGAAAAATCACTACATCATCCATCTTTAATATTTCAATGCCAATACTAAAGTTCATAGAACTACCTGTCTCAGGTATTCTTCTGTCAGATACATAATTTTTTGCGGCGCGCCGGCGCATTTGACGGGCGAGTTGGGGAAGGTGAAGATGACATTCCCCTCGGTGACAGCTTCCATGGCTGGCCTCGTCTTGATCACGGTCTTGTCCCAGTAGTTTGAACACAGACTTGGGTCGACGTCGAAGGCTTCTGGCAGCCCCTTTATCTGTCGGCCCACACACAATGGGTATGTTGATATATCAATGTGCGGATGATGATATTGGTGTGAGATCATGATGGAAATATAACAAATACTAATGGCACACTACATGCTAGTATGGGTTGCTTCCCCAGCAACCCAGCTTGAGTTTTAGTTGGAGTCTCCCAAACCAAGTGTGTACTTTTCTATTTATTTATTTTTGTTTCTTCCTTGGCTTGTTGTATGTCAGCCAGATTTTGGTACACTTGGTTTGAAAAATGAAATTTAATCGGGGTTGGTAAATTATAATTATCCCAAAGAAAATAAATAAAATTAATTTGAATTAAATTAGATTTCAATTAAAGAAGTTATTCATCCGAATTACAGCTTCTATGAAATCTGGGTCATACACTGCTAACCATTAGACATATATATGCTTGGCTCTACCTAACGGTACATGATTGTGTAGCATCGAATAACTGTCACAATACGAGTTAAGCCGAGTTGTACTGTTCCAACTCACCAAGTGGTAGTTGAGCTGTAACCCCATGGCGCATACAAGGAAGTCGTATTTCACCTAAAAAGACAAACACAGACATAAAAAATTAATTTTCACCTAATATATAAAACTGGAAATAATAGGTGCATCATGGGAATGCAACATTTTCACGTTGGGCGCCACAGCTAATAATAAAAGTTACCGCAGTAAGCAATCAGTGGTTAGACCTCTAGTCGAACTTATTAATGAGAGGGGAGAGTGTCTACAGACGGCCCGGTACGGAGAACTTTCGCATTTCATACACACGAAAATTACAATTATATATCGTCTGTCTCTTACAGATATATAAATGCCGACATTTGATAATGGTCGTTTTGCGTCAGCTCATAATAGCACACCTCGTATCCATGTTTGGTGAAGACGGTGTTGTTGTCTGGATCAAACTGGACGGCTGAGTCCTTGATCCAGTCACAGGCGCCGGGCAGGACCTTGTTCATGGGCTGGGCCGACTGATCCAGCTTGCGCAGGCCGCCACCGACCAACGTCCACAGAGGCTGATAGTAGTGGGTCTGCAGGCAAACATTACTATCACGGTGACTACACGTGTCAATATTAATAGAGGTCTATTTTCGCTGTGTCCTTTACACAAAGGTAGTACAGGAATGTAAACAGTCCTCAAGCACACGAAATGGTTTTTATTATGCTGTATTACTTTGACAGTGTTTGGTCCCTAATCTGTCTCACTCACTACGCACAGATAGATGAACTGAACAGTGTGTTGTCCATGCCAAAAAAACCCAGACAATTTAATATGATGCACATGAAAGTCATATACTGTACCAGTGGAAGCTGCGCAAACCGCATGCGATTATAAACGACTGATACATGAGCTTCCACAACGAGGTAAAATAAAGAGATTAACCATATCAACAGCCACGCACTACTTCCAAATATAAATGATCAAATTGAGTCCTAATGAGATGAGAGTTACTTGAGCTTACGTCGGCCGGCTCGATGACGGCCACGTTGCCCTTGCCGAGCTTCCTGGAGAACATGTGAGCAGCAGCGCATCCTCCCGTGCCGCCGCCAACCACCACCATCTTGTAGTTCATCTTCTTGGCGGTCTCCAGCGGGGCCGAGCTGCTGAAGGAAGCGACGTGGGGGGCCACGGCAGCCCTGGCCGCCTGGGCGGGGAGCTGCTGGCACATCAACACCCGGCCCATCAGGACCAGGGAAGCCTTGCGTGAGGCCATGCTGACAATTACTCGCTGCGGTGGAGTGGAGAACTGTTAACGTAGGGCTCTGTAAAGAGGAACATTAATAATCAGATTGGTGTGCGAGATAGGGTCCAATATGGCTAATATTATCCGACACCTTCAGCAAAGGTTGAGGGCTAAAACTTATCGTGTCGACGATAATGTGAAGGAAAAGGATGCCCCTTAAAAGGCATATTTTTACGCTGCACAGTTTCAACATATTAATGCCGAACGTTTACACAGCCTAACAAGGCAGAGTATGCCGCCCCACTTGAGACCGATCCACTCGAGACAAGACTATTAGTACGTAAGGAGCATGTTCCAGATTGAGACTTATAGACGGACGGGTAAATAGATGCACCGGTTGGAGTGTTAAGTCACCTTACTTTGGGCCTTGGATTTTGTCTACATCGGATTTTCCATTTCTGACGCGAGGGGGCAAATGTAGGGGTGGGGGGAGGTAACCCTGTGGCCAAGTGGGTAGCGCGATCGATTACTGTCGAGCGTGCTCTGCTGGCACATGCTATAGGCCAGTCGGTGCATTGTTCGAATCCCATCTATGCAAATTATGCAATGAGCTATACACAGGTTATAGCGTCCAACTTAAACCAGCCACGTGCGGTGTCCATATACGATTACGGCTATCGACGTGAGCGAGGGGGGGGGGACCCTATCAACTGACAAAGGACGCCATGACGACGAGTGGGCCGGGCGAGAGGGTAACATTGCTCGATGTGTGACGCACGTTCATTTCTGTGTTTTGCGCGAGAGCCAACAAGCAGCCAGGCTTTATCCCAACTTGGCTTATATTTTTTAGTATGCCTGCGTGATGTGAAACACGTCGGGCCGCTGGAAAGGGCATAGCCGCCGCCGCCCCCCCCCCCCATTTACCCTTCTCACCAACATCAGCGTTTGGTTATTAGTCTTTCCTCCACCCCCAGCCTCGCACACCCACTCGGTTTTTGACGATTCAGCTGACTGTCGATCAAGTGACTCACCTCTGTCAAGCCCAACACCGCCTCTGGAGTTGGAAGGTCACGTCTCTCTGAACGAATGTTCATGTTTGCGGGAGGCATAGATACAACGTTCTTTAGGAGACTATGGAGGGGCGAGGGTGGGGGTGGGGGATCACCCCTGGGGACATTGGCTCGGCGCCGCGGGGGTGGGGGTGGGGGTGGGGGATCACCCCTGGGGACATTGGCTCGGCGCGGATTCCCTTTCATAATTCCCATTAACTCGAACAACATCTCACTCGTTAAAGTCTTTACAACTAACCAATCAACATACAAACCCGGGTGCGATGCTCCAGGTCGTTTACACTCGCTATTATACCGCCTCAGTGGAGTGTTTTACACATAGCCTAAAATGTGTTATCACAGGACGCTCCTTGCAGCGTGTGTATATCATGTACATGTATAGGTCATCTCACACCTTACATGCCTGGTGATTAGATAGCCCGCTCGGCTTCATGGATTGAACCCTAGCTGCCAGCCACCAATCGTGCTCGAGTTCGGGGGTTCGCGCCCAGCTGTGTGAATGTATATTTTTGTCAACTCAAAAAGAGTTTAGAGTTACCCCCGGGACATGGCTCAGGTACCGCCCTACCCACGTTCTACCATACGCGCTGAACGATCAACTACTCGACCTCATCTTAAATACGCGCATGTCACAGGCAAACCAGTCAAACTCGTGTTTGAACATGCAAATGATAATTCAACATAGCCAACGCTAATCTCCTCGGGCTATTTCTGTGTTTTAAGTTTTATAACATAGTTTGAACCTAAGACTAGCATCTAGGTAGCGTGCTCACTGCGATTGGAGCGCGCGGTTGGTCGTATATTCAGGACGCTTTAACCCATTCTGGCCGTATGGAGTCAATGGGAGAAAGAAGGGAATCCACGTCCCCCGGGGGTAACCTCCTACTCTTTGCAAAGAAGGAGATGGGATCTTTATCCTGCGACCACACAGACATGGCCACAGCGGGGCTCGTACCATCGATCCACGTGCCGTGAGGCTCTCAGGTGGGCAGAGCGTTCAATGCGAACCCTCTAACCCACTGAGCTACAGGGCGGCCCTGTGCAGGTTGCAGAATCGGGTGGCGGTCTGAGTGAAGAGTGGGTGCATTATTCGCAGGCAAATGACATTAGACTATAAAGCGTTGTACCTGAGATTTGAGGAACATGCCGGGCAAAGTGCGGGTGGGAGGGGGGGGGGGTCTGGGGTGTGGGGGGCAGGGGTGTAAGGCCTACCCCCCCCCCCCACTGAGATCAGCTGGTGCGTTCCATATGGCACACGTGACTTGCTTTGGGAGACATAATGTGGCCACATTAGATCATCAGATCATTGAAACTAACAGCATAGGAACACGCAACGTCGCTTTCCATGTCAAGAAAAACATACTTTCTTATATTTCTCCACCTTTCACAGCTCTGCCACACTCCTTGACAGATCGACAAAGAGAGAACAGGTGGGATTATCATAACTAGCGATAGGCCTACCCACAATTGGGCCAGATATGCCACCGCATAGCTAAGGTACAGACTGTAGATCTATACTAGACCCAGACTGTAAGTTGGGACAGACAGCGCATAAGAAAGTAACAATGATGGGCGAAATAGAGGGGAGATCCGCCAGATTGGCCACCGCACAGCTAAGATACAGACTGTAGATATTAGAACCAGACTGTATAAGTTGAGACAGACAGCGCATAAAAATGTAACAATGATGAGTGAATTAGTGGGGGGATGCGCTTCTAGACATGAGGGATGCATTAAGTTTAGTTATATATTTGCGACATTTCAGCCCAAAGTGCGACAAGGCAGTGGGATCGCGCTTTGGCTTAATAACTGATACATGCCCCAGTCTTCTCCAGGTGCTCACTGTATGTCTATTCACTTCAAAGGCGAACACTGTCACTAACTGCTCTGTAGGTGTTCACTGTACCTATCCACTCTGTAGGTGCTCACTGTACCTATTCACTCTGTATGTGTTTACTGTACCTATTCATTCTGTATGTGTTCACTGTACTTCTCCACTCTGTCGGTGTTGACTGTACCTCTTTATTTTGTATGTGTTCACTGTACCTATTCACTCTGTAGGTGCTCACTGTACTTCTTCACTCTGTCGGTGTTCGCTGTAAGTGTTCACTGTACATATTCACTCTGTGGATGCTCACTGTACCTATTCACTTTGTAGATGCTCACTGTACCTATTCAATCTGTATGCATTCATTGTAGCTATTCACTCTGTATGTGTTCAATGTACCTATATCCTCTGTAGGTGTTCATGGTACCTATTCACTGTAGGTGTTCACTACCTATTCACTATGCAGGTGCTCACTGTACCTATTCACTCTGTAGGTGGTCACTGTACCGATCTAATCTGTAGATGTCTATTGTACCTATTCACTCTGTAGATGCTAGCTGTACCTATCCACTCTGTATGTGTTCACTGTACCTATTCACTCTGTATGTGTTCACTGTACCGATTCAATCTGTAGATGTCCATTGTACCTATTTACTCTGTAGATGCTCGCTGTACCTATTCAATCTGTATGTGTTCACTGTACCTATTCACTCTGTATGTGTTCACTGTATCTATTCAAACTATATGTGTCCATTGTACCTACCGGTATTCACTCTAGGGGTTCACTGTACCAATTCACCCTCTAGGTGGTGTGCACTGTACCTATTCACTCTGTAGGGGTTCAGTGAACCCTTGGTAGGTGGTCTGATAACTATGTACAAGATCTATAAGACATAACTCAAACTGAGTCATAATCTCATGTCTACACTGTTTCCTATAAGACTAATATATACTGGCTAGCTCTATTAGACTGTTATAGGCATGGGCGCAAGTGCCTGCAGCAAGCCTGCTTCTCAAGGACTATATGTCCTAGCCTAGGTCCAGGAGAAGAAGTAGGCTTTTCCTGGTTGTAATAATATTACAATCAGACATATGTCATAGATCTATCAGTGCATGTGACATAAACAGTCATTATTAACAGAAACTCAATTAGGCCTTTTTTCTAATTAAGCTTATTACATGTTTGGACTTATGCAAGTCAATTTGAATGAAGTTGGCCCAATGAAGTTGGCCCAATGAAGTTGCCGGTGTCGCATGATAACCTGTCCGACGTGATAAGGCGTCTGGCTGACGTGTGCGCATACGTAGTGAATGGGCTTGCTATGTAAATAGCGCATTTATGTTAGGTTTATGGTTAGTTTAGGGTTGGGTTAGGACCAGGGTTAGGGTTAGAGTTAGGATTGGGGTTTTGGTTAGGGCTAGGCCTAGTTGCATGAAAGAAGCGAGGCCGGACACAATATCACGACCTGACAGGTTATTGTTACACCGGCTTGGTCACAGCTGGGACACTGCTGCCTGTGCTGCATGGATTGTTTTCAAGTCACAATCTCACATGAAATGTTCCTTGTCACTTGTCACAATCCTGTCATGCAGTGTCACAAATCACTGATCATTATCATTGACAATGACAATGGTCCTGAATGGGCGGCATCCGTCATTCATGATATTATCGTTATCAGGTTATATAATCAAGATAATCAAGTGAGCTTAGCCAGGGCAAGTTGCCTGAGTTTACAGTACAGAAGATGATGCACCGCGGCACAAATGTGTTCCTCACCTGCCGGTTGCGGGACGTCCTTGCGCCTTGGAAGGAAAGGACACCCAAAATCCACGCACCACGTCTTGGCTCTGGAACAGTAGAGGCTCTGACAAGATGCGTTCGTGCGCTGTCTGGTCATTTTACCTGATGTGCCAAAACTTTTATCCTAAGTCAGCTGTACAGCGACCGCATACGGCACGTTTCTCGTCTGGGTATTCCCGCGAATAAATTCATCACCGACTGTGGCCAACTAATGTGCCAAAAATCATCCATGTCTTCCATTGAACAATAATAAACTTTTATGTGTTATCCACCCACTTAGTAATTTTTCTTATTAGTTGGATTTTTGTTGTTGTAATTGTGAGTGCTGGACGACACTAAACATCGTCGCGAAACTCGAGCTAGTTACTCGACACGTGGACGGTAACATATTCATGATATTGTTTATTGACACCAGAGGTACCAAGTCTTACGACAGGGGGCAGCACTCTATGGTTGTATGGGTGCGAAATCGTACCAGAATCCTCTGAATCATTGTGTTGGGTGGTCGTACGCAGTGTAATTTCCAGGAATTTCCGCAAAGGGGTGCGCCATTTGTTTAAGTACTATCCAGGCAACGGGTTTTTCCGTTTTAAAACGGATTGATGGGAGTAAAATTAACCACTCTAGATTCCCGTCGAATTCTGGCTAACAGATTATGTTTTTGTACCGTGAATATATTCGCTGTAGCTTAGAACCTATATAACGTGAGCGTTAATTGCAATCACTTAAAGTTGCATGTCGAGCTCTTTCCCGCCAAAACTAATGAGGTCAGAATACATATCAGAATCAGTCCTTGTGTCATTCAAGACTTCTGTTATCTATACTCCACCCATACCAGACTGCCAAATAGTGTCTCTTAGCCTTGGCCGTGATATCAATTTGTCATCAGTTTGTGTGCTTCGCGATGCTTTGGTATAAGTAGCAGTGCCGCGACCGAGTTCTGTGGTGTCCCGGGATAGACACGTTTGCCACACCACAGCCGAAACGGCAATGTTTATCAGCTTTCTGAATTTATAGAATGAAACAATCGAGTTTTCTGCAAAGTTTGATATAAATTTTGCCTAGGCTTAGTTTTGGCGGGAAAGAACTCGACATGCAACTTTAACTGAATAGCGAAGAAATATCGAGATAACGCAGCCACTATTAAGGCAAAGTGGGCTAATCTCGATCCTTGGGTAACCTCGACCCCTATGTGCTATTTTTATTGATGATGTCACCAATCCATATTTTTTCGCCGATTTGATTTTTCGATAACAATCTTAGAGATGCCCCTGGTAACTAGACACAGAGAAGCTGGATTAAAATATGTATTTTTTTTTCCAATTTGAATGAAATAAGTCATGCAACCCTACCTTAACACGTGCTTTTGCAGCTTATCTCAAAAGTTAAGATGCATGAGTTTCAAAAGCAAGCAGTATGCCTGATTAACACTGAGGATGATAATTTATGAAATAAAAAAGAGTGACAGCAGACGATGTTTAGTACAGGTGTGACATCATGACAGTTCTTCCCCAGATCGACCTTGACCTTGTGAGAGATCGAGGTTGCCCCACCTTTTTCACGACCGTGGTCTAACCTCGATCCCCTCTTTAATTTAACGTCATTTTCTAACAATATGTTATAAAAATATATCATGTTTTAGCAGTGGATGGTCACAATTACATGGAACAATAACTGTCCGGCTCTGCTTCCGCATATTCTGACGTTGACTAATATTTAAATGAGTTGTAACATAAATGAGTTATTTTGGCTTCTTAACGCAGCTGTTCCAAATGGCATTCCCTTGGCGTGATGGCCCATGAAGTATTCTAACTTTGCGTTATGACTACCCGTGTAATAAGACTAATAAATATAGTTTCAAGGGATTGCTTTATCTATCGTTGGGCATAAGAGGCACAGTTATATGTGAATTAATATTGTTGCTTTCGCACACTAAGAATCACGATATGCAGATTAAATCACCCACCTATCCCAGGGGGTCGAGGTTAGACCACGGGGGTCAAGGTTCGACTATGGCCCCCACTGCCTTTCAGAAAATGAGCACTCCCCACAATCTGCCTAGGTTTTCGTTTTTTCTATAAAATCATATTATTTGAATACCATGGTTTACTGTTTGAACAAAAAATAAGTTAATTTTTTTTGTCTTAAGGGGTCGCGATTTGCCCACTTTGCCTTACTTTTATACTGCCAACCCTACACTGTCACATGAATCGTGACTATATTTAAAACTAGACAGCCGTAGGCTGAGGTACTGACATACGTGAATTCATCTTCATTTCACCATTTATGCGCCGAAAGTATGGTACAGGCGATGACATGCAGAACCACATATACTATAAGCTGATTTTGCCTCATGCTGGCTACATGATGCCTTCAGTGGGCATATTGGGTTAAACAGCTCCTTGAACGAACAACGTGGGCTAAATAGCGCTATAAACGGGCAAATTGGAATAAGTACGGCCTTCAGCGGCCAATTTGGGCTAAACATGGCCTTCAATGGCCAATTTGGGCTCAATAATGCCGATATCCGAAGGCGTTCTTGCCCACACTGCCCACTGAAAGCTGTGTTGGGCTCGCTGAAAGCGCAATTTGGCCCAAATTGGACCTCTACGATGCGGATGCTGGAATAGCACAATATAACGGCTGCTGTTCAACGCGGGCTGTTTTCCCAGATAGAGGGCGCCATTTTGAGTGAATTCGGCCAAATCCAGACTTTCTACGTGTGCTTGGTCCCGCCCTAATGCCTGTTCTCGCACTCATCATTGCTAAATTACGGAGCCCTCCAGCGTCAAAACTAAGCGTACTAGGCTAGAAGCGAATGCGGATTCCTCACCAAAGTCGACGTTTGCCCGTCCTTTGAAACCAGTCCCGACTCTCTAGCGTCGCTATTAAGCAAACGGCGGCCATCGCAAAAGCAGAGGCAGTGCCGGTCGATATCGCCGTTGACTCATAATGGGAGCTTCAGCAAAGGGGGGGGTGCACCTCTTGCGAGCGCTCTAGCGGCCAAACTAAGCGTCCTAGATCAAATATTAACCGAGTTATGGCCCTTTGAAGTTCAATACGCCGTTTAACGCGAGGTGCACGTCAGTTTTGACGCACACGTTTCGGTACCGCAAAAAAAGTTACGCGTCGCGGCAGTTGTCCCTTGATATAAGGTACAGCGTCAAATCAACCGGAAGTCGCTATGATGGATAATAGTCGAGTAATAGAGGTTATAAAATTATGACGTCATCACGTCCTGGTGACGTCATGGCATGACGTACGGCAAATATCCAAATATCTAAACGCAAACATTTGTGCCCTCAATCCAAAACGTTGATTAGAACGGCGGTAGGACTGTTAGTCCTTCAGATATAGCTTCACGTAATTACCGAAAATTGCTATTCTTCATCATTACGGATAAATGAAAAACGAGCAGTTGAAGAAAGGAGCCTGCAGCAAAGAGGAAAAAGATAATAATGCTTTACTGCCAATAGTAATCTGGATACATATCTTCCCTACCATTATACGGAAAGATCGAAGCTCTAGCTACGTTTTCCGATCTTCTAATTTTTCTAAATTAGAGGAAATTTGTATACTTTATCATTGGGAAAATCTTCGGTTGCCATGGAAACGAAACTGAGACACTCGTTTGCCGTCAGCCTACCCTGAGTCTTTTGTACGCATCCACATCTGGCACTGTGGTAAAGCGAAGTGAGATCGCTCCACCGGAGGTACGTCATATTGAAGTAAGTTTGATTATCTCCATAGGGTCCCATGTTAAACGCGTTCGACTATATACCAAAAAGTTACATGGCTATGTCCCCGTGTTTATAGTTAATGGCTCATCCTACTACTATCCTTCTACAACTACAAGCATAGAGTGATGGCTTCAATAGGACGCTCGTGGGAGCCCCTGCACGCGCCAAAAATACCTATCTTTTACAATGGGAAAAATTGCAAAAAAATCCTGTGACGTCATTTCTCGTCCGAATTTTATCTCGTAAGAACCATGGCTAATTGGTACCACGTTTAACAACAGAAAAATGTCCGAAACTGTTTCATGCAGGCACCGATGAAATACGGGGCAAACAAATTTCTCCAGCCTGAGAGTTTGAAGGCTTTAACATTGGAGGTCCCATAGGGAATTGCCGTTACCCCTGGAACCGGAAGTAAGATAGAAACATACTATTTTTATAATGCAGACGAACATCGGACCCCATTTTCTATAAAATGACGCCACTTTTGATTTTTTATGATTTTGTTCCGATTTTTGACGATTTTTTCCATGTACCAAAAGTGACGTCATCGTGACGTCATATGACGTATCCGAAAAATTTCACAGAGGCTATTCTTATTCATATTTCTATGAGAGTCTCGAACACCAAAGCGATACCTTCAACCCAAATAGGTCAAACCGAAGCAAAACGTTTCAAGGTCATCTTTTGGATTTTTCAGAAAACATAAAACGTCATGTAGCTCAAAAATTAGTAAGACGCGTCAAAAAATGATCAATAGCTAAAAGATGCGCATTGAATGGTGGCACATTCTGAAACTTACCGGAGGTCTCTATGTCTAATATTAACGGCGAGGAGTCCATGAATTCTGTGTATGATTCTGACGAGTGAGGGTGAAGGCGGTGGAAGGGATCAGTGCATAAGCCTGGTGGAAGGGAGTGGGGCGGACGGTCTATTTAGTGGTGTTCAACCTGCTCCCTTTCCATGACTGCGGCCGACGGCTCTCCCGATAAATCACATCACAATATATAAACAACACGGAGTCTTATCGCGAACCGTTGTCACTGCCTTCGCCAACAGGCGGTCTGGATCCGGTGCCCGACTTTAACATGGGAAGCCCCATAAGGGATGTTTGGCCCTCTAGCGGGAAAAGTAAAATAGAAAGTATGTTTTTTAACTAGGAAACAACTAGGCCGTAAAATTAGACGTCCTGTGACTCTAATCCGATCTCTCTATTCCCAATATTAATTATACAGTGAATTTACTTCGTATTTAAATATTTTATTTTTTTGACGTCGTATGACGTCATTCACGGCAAACTTTTCTTCGGGAACTGGGTCATACCAACTCCATTAAAACATCTTTGGATGTTGACGACGATTGAAAAATTAAAGTGGAAAAACAACGTGCATCTAGTTTGAACATAAGGACAAGGTGAACTATGACGTCATTTTGGGCGAAACTTCTTCCTACGCGCCAAAAAAATTATCTATATTAAAGTTGTTTCCCCTAATCAGTGGAACATTTTGACGCTAGTCGCATCTTTTTAGGACAAATATTAAGAAAGCCTTAGCACTTTTACGTTTTTCCTTTGACATTCCTTTGACCTTTGACATTGGAAAGTCCATCACTTGAAAATTAAAGAGGTTCGGACATGCCACATTTCCATAAATATTGGTGAACGATAGCTGTTGTCGTTAGGGCAGTAGAGGGTACGAAAAAATGCAAACAAACAAACATTGTTGTTAAAAAAATCGTCCTTCCGACATAAGACGACATATCTATGATATGTCATAGATATATCTATGACATATCTATGATATGTCGTCTTAACAAATTTACAAACCGAACATAGCAGTATACTGACAGAAGTTTTCAACTTCTGTCAGTAATGAATGTCTGGCTTGCCATATTTGGGTGCACGAATGGAGACAGCTATAGGGCCCCTGAGGGGGGATAGCCGTGTCACGTGTCGATTTTAAGAAAAGGTCCATGTCGCGTGTCGATTTTAAGAAAAGGTTCATGTCGCGTGTCGATTTTAAGAAAAGGTCCATGTCGCGTGTCGATTTGAAGAAAAGGTCCATGTCGCGTGTCGATTTTAAGAAAAGTTTCATGTCGCGTGTCGCTAAGTCTTATGTCGCATGTCGATTCTAAGACAACCCCAATGTCGCGTTGTCGATTTTAAAAATCGCCGTGTCGCCGTGTCGAAAAAGCCCCTCTGGGGCCCTAGCTATAGGCGACCGGTTGCACATTGGCTGTGCATGGGTTCATGCTGTCACGTTTGAGCCCTACCTCTGCCCTGGCCGGGGGCCCACTCAGAAATGTCTCATTTCCCCGGCTCCTACTAATGGCATGCGCTGCGGAAATTGGTTTAGACTTAACATTTTGACAATGCATTAATTGTTACTGCATGCATGCATGGTAGCCGCTGATGTCCCGCTTAATTATTTCAAAATCTTCCCCCTTGGGAACTTAAACATACACTGTAAAGGTCTGAAAATTGGGGTCTCCGTGCACCCCCCCCCCCTCCGCCCCGGTCGCAAGTGTTCAGAGCACCCCCACCCCCTTTACAAATTCCTATCCGATCCGTCCCTGCCATGGTATTAATTATCACAAGATCTGGCCGTAGAGTTGATATTTAGCATTTGCCTACAAATTATGCAAACGTTGGGTAAATGGCCGACTGCAGGCCAATAATTATTATAGGCCTAATTGCCCGGGGTCAAGATCGAGATTAATCTCGTGGAACAATTAATGAAATCGGACTGGATATATAAACCTTGACCGAGATCAGGTTCCACAGTTCGAACCCACGACCTGTTTATCAGACAATTTAGCTCAGACTTTCTGTATACACGTATTGATGAAATTGGGGCAGGCTTTATGTAGGCCTGTGCTATATAGGCCTACAACATATCCTATATATAGTTCTCCATTCTATATTTAGAACTGTTAATTATTAGCACGTAGGTTTTCAGGATTCTCCAGAACGCTCCTATACCTCCCCCACCCCTCCACCTCTTCTTCGCAGATGTGATAACATCCAAACACACACACAGACGCCCTATACGCGAAAATCTGCGCTGCAACACGGCACAGACAGTAAATGCTGCCTGGCTCTAACAGCACACACGCTGCTTAGAGGCAGGCCTGGTAAGCACAGACGATGTTTTTGGTCTTCTCCTGCCCAGTCATGTGTGGACTTCTGTCCTCATTTATCTTCACGGGGCCGTTATGACCGCGAGCGTTCCGCTCCGTTAAAGGGAACCGCCAGCCTGGCCTCTAACGCTGCGTTACCGATTCATATAATACCCAATTGTCTATCCTCCAAATTACAGAATTGTTCGTCCTATCTGTAGCTCACAATAAAATTTTGAAGTGACCGCCAGGCACTATTTCACCGCCTACCCAGGCGGCAGCCCTTTTTGAAGGCGTGTCTGTGATTGTCCAATCAGGAGGCGATACTCTAATTTATTCAAACCGGAAATTGCGCCTATTGTGTGAGCAAAACAAGAGAGCGTGATAATCGCTAATATAAATAGCTGCGATTCTAACTCCAATCATGGCATTGTTGCGGAGTCGATCGTCGCAAGACGTATATCAATTTGTTTGGACGGTACTTTTCCATGAAAGACTAAGATCTTGCGCTACTGCGCGACTTGGAACTGCCGCTGTTCATCTGTAAATCGCGGCCCTGATCTCTCTCTCCGCGAGTTATAACGTAAGGCGGCGTCCTATGAATAGTCACAATATGCGTCACTGCTCCCGGCAAAATGGCGCTCTGCTTGACATTGCTGGGAGCGGATTGCCTTAATTTCTTTCTCACTACCAGTCGGCCGAAACGAAGCGTTAACACTCACCAATTTAATTTTAAGATGTTAACTTTCGGTGCAGATCGCGATTAAATTAGGTTGGACAGCCGCTTTAAAGAGGAGAAGCCAATACCGGCCGTAAGGGCAGTGCCAACGAGACTATATTGTCTACGTCTATAGTCTATAAGATACATTCCATAAAAGAAAAAAGAAAGGAGCGGGAGCTATGATGGCGTACGTGTGCATGTAAATAGAGGCCAGGAGATATAGGAAGAGGTTTCTAGTTCTATGAGGAATTCACCAGCGGAACGTGCATATGTGGTTTTGTAAACGAACGAAAAGTAGAAAAGGGTCCGTCCCTAATCAAATAGTATAGTTTGCAGCCATAAACTGTTTAATGCCTTCGTCATTTACCACACTGGGTAACGATTTTTGGAGTGTCGACTGACGAAACGTTTAAATTTACGTTAGAAACATTAAAACTAATGTTTGGGTTGCGGTGGACTGAGGATGGTGTCTGTGGTTGGTCACCGGTTGAGAGGTTACGTACACCGTTTCACTTATGGCATGTAGGCCTGCTGGTAATAGGTAGCGCCACGAAGACCTCTGTTCTCACGTTACACGATCCAGCCCATATGCTTAATTGTGATAACATAAATATCCATATATCCTGAAGCCCTGCGGCTAATTCGATTGACGGCCGGTGAGTTGTTTTTTAACTTATGGGTCAAATAATTGAGGCCTGGTGCCTGGCTACAACAGCTGGCGGGCGAGGTGGGAAAATCGGACTAAGCTTCAGTGACGTCATCATCAGCTGCAATGCGCTACCTCTATGTCTGGGGCAGTGGTTAGCATTCAAGCGATGATTATTATTTCGTTACTAGATTAATAAAAAAATATGTCCTTCTGGGAATTAGATCCTTTGGTTTCAGTTTCAATAAAATAGCATTCATCGCTGGTCTTGGCTTCCCCTTTAATAATAATCATTACTGGGTCTGTCAGCACACGGCGGCCTTTGTATGTATGACTGGGGTGGTATCTTTGACTGGGATGGCTAATTATCAATAGCTATTTATATATTGACATGAAAGTAACTTTAAAGTTTAAGTTTAAAATCAGTTTGCCAACGATTCTAAACGTCTTCTAATAGGTTATATATAAGTTGATTTTAAAGGTAAGATAAGAAGGTTCGCAAATACTTAGCTATGAGTCATATCAAAGTCTTAGCGGTTGGTTAAAAATACTAATGAACGTGGGTGGTATTAGCTATTTATAAAATGTTTCCTGCATAATTTAATGAATGAAACATTAACATTCACGTTTAGCAGAACTGTAACATTTGCAAAATAACGTAACGGTAAATCTGACAGAAACAATATTTTTTACTTGACGGCTGATCGTAAGTCTCAGTGAAGCTACTTACACTACATCACAGGTTTGCGTGTATATCACTGGCACTAGTTTAGGTATGCTGAGTTGGCAGGTTATGAATTTTAGTGATCAAGTTGACAATTCTTGCACTAATCGGGCTATAAAATGTAACAACTTGACAAGGACAAGAACCTGGCATGATTTGGGTGGTAAACGACTTGAATAGCTTTAATTACCCGTTTTCAAACCCAAGATAAATTTGGTACTAATTATGTCGATTATATAATAATTTTATTCTGAAAAGCGTGTTCATATGCCCTTTCAAACAAGAGCTCAAATTAATATTATCGAAGACATCAATAACTTTCACACATTATATATCAATACAGATAATACAAGGAGGGCGCTAGAATACATTAGACTGTATGAATGCCCGATAGAGGGATTTTGTTTCTTGCGCAGATTCCTGACACTGCGTTTCCCGACTACCTACTTCTTCAGGATTGAGAGGATAATTAAAAGCGTCGAATGGTTGTCCCACATAGGTAGCGGTTTGGCCGAAGCGCCGCGGGAAAGGGTGAGAATTTGGCCACAGGTTACAAGATACGCTGTCATGGCAGTAAGTTCGATTTTTCAACGCTGACCACGCGATGTCCCTGAACAAGTCTGATTCTTCCAGGAACGTTCGATTACTTGCTGCCAAGGAACCCTTGGATATAGCTATTGTGTGGAGCAAATCGGCCACGGACCCTGCGGTCAACGCTGTCTGCACCTGTTGACGATGTCCGCCCCATAAGCTGCTCACCAAAGACGTAGCAGCGTGACTTTTACTGTCTCTCATGCAGTGAGCGACAGACGCGATTTCGCGCGCTTTGTCTTCTATCGTCTGCTGTCGCAAGACCAGCCGCATCCACTCGAAACCCGCACTGGCTTCTCGGTCGCTAAATCTCTCGTCCGCGTCGCGGATTAGAAAGAAGTCTACTTTCGGATCATCGATGACTAGAAGGCGCCACATTTTGGGATGCACCTCCTGCATTGTGGCGGGTACTCGAATCAGAGTCACTTCGGGACGGGTGTCCAGGAACTGAAGAATTCTGGGCGGAACCATATATTGTTTTTGTGTTGTTTCATTGGCGATGTAGATGTGCAGCATCCATCCCGGGAACACAACTGGCAGTAATTGAGCGTTACGGATGGCTCCCAAGGTGTAGCGCGGATCTCTACCGTACAGAGACATGGCGATAACCTTGGTCATATTCGGGAAAGTATCCACAATTTTATTTTGTCGATAGTCGATGTATCTGCAAGTGGAAAAACAACATTGTTGTAAGTAACGCAATATGTTCATAGTCACTATAGGACTTATAATATATATTCATATTTAGTCTACTAGTTATCATATTAATATTATTTCCATAAACAAGAAACAGTGATTTTATACAATCATGTTCCAAGGCTTCAACGCAATATGTTTATAAAGCATGAGAGACGGCAAATGGTCTTTTAAAGCGCGCCACAGGGCTGACACTAATGGGAAACCTATTTGGTGTTAAACACGACACGAAAGAAAATACGTAGTTTGCACATCTGCCACTCCCAAATCCTCAAGAAATCAATGAAACCAAAATGTATGTCGCCTATTATCGCTCAAAAGGCGCAAGTCGGATTTGTGTGTGGGACTATGCACTTCTTGTCCTGATTGAATTAATGCTTTGCCAAACACATGGGTTGAGACAAGTTTGTACATAAGAAGTACGTGTCTTGCGTATAATAAAATGTGGTTCTTTTTCCATTGATTTACTTTCAACTGACTAACAGAAGGAAATATTTACAGCAGGTGTAATCTAATCGCGATCTGCACCGAAAGTTTACATCGTAAAATTAAATTGGCGAGTTTTTGGTAACGAGAACAAAATTAAGGCAAACCGACCCCATCAATGTCGAGCTGCGCGCCAATTTGCCACAGGACATGACGTATATTGTGACCCTGCATGTGGCGGCGCCTTGCGTTATCTCGCGGAAGGAACTCGTCACAGTGGAGGTCGCATTCAGGGGAAACGCGTGACACGAGAGATCAGGGCCGCGATTTGCGGATGAATTGGGGCAGTTCCACGCCGGGCAGTAGACCATGATCTTAGTGTTTCATGGAAAAATAGCATCCAAACAAATTGGTATAATGTCTTATAACGATTGTCTCCGTCAAAGAAAAACCATGAATGGAATTAGAATCGCAGCTATTTCTATTTGCGATGATGACCCGCTCTTGTTTTGCTGTCGCTGTAGGCGTCACTTCCGGTTTGAATGTAATTATAGTATCGCCTACTGATTGGTCAATCGCTGACACACACTGGTTAAGCAGCGAAATCGTGGCTGGCGGTCACTTCTACATTTTATTGTGAGCTACAGAAAGGGCGAACACATCTATAATTTGGTGGATAGACATTTGGGTATTATTTAAATCGATATAGCAGCGTTAGAGGCCAGGCTGGCGGCTCCCTTTTAAGTTACGTATTAAATTAGATTGTTGTCTAAAGCAGAATGAGTTTGACAGCAATAAGACATGGATGCATTAGAGTATACTTATTGCGTTTCTTTTTATATTTCAAACAGAATACTAAAGCTCAGAAATATCAGAATAAAATCAATGTAAACATATAAATAAGAGGAGAATAATTTCATGGGCCCAACAAAACAATAGACGACAAGAAAAAACCCTATAGGTAGTGTTAAGTTAGGTGCTATAATGCATGTTACGTGAGACCATGTGCTATTGTATTACGTGCGACCATTTTTCTTTTTAATTTCCTTGTACTTTCAACGAGAAGCCAAAGAAGCAAAACTGGAGCCACACAACTTCTACAAGAGAAATACTTGTCGTTGGAACTGATTTCAGCCCTTGTATACATACCTGAGCAGCAAGGGAGCATCATGAAGCAGCTGACGCTTCAAGTCCCCGGATTCCGCCCTGTTGACCTTGACCCCATATCTCTGTCCCAATTTCTGCGTGTGCTTCAGCATCATTTCTTTGACCTTGGTGGACCGACCAGGCTGGTAAACGGTGGTAATCCAGTCATCCGCCCACCAATCGGTGAATACGCGCGGATAGTAACACCCGAAAATCTCCAGGTGAGTCCTGTGGACGAAGTCGTGAGTGAGGATATCGGTGTTGCCCGTGTCGAAGTACGGACCGACCACGCCCACGTTTGGCGGGTCGTAGCGACGCAGCGTGGAGATAAAGCTCTGGGTCCAGCCAGCCGTTAGGATGGAGGAGTCGTCATTCAGGCGATAGAAGTATTCGGCTCCGTCAAGGTAGGCCTCGAACATGGCGTCATTCTGAGCCCACGCCGGGTTGTGCGTGTGGTTGCACTGGATCATATGTAGCGAGATACTCATTTCCGGCGGACATAGACTCCGGAACGTCTTGTAGAAGACGTTGTGGAAGGACTCCACCATGCCAGGCCGCGTCAGTACTGGATCATCCACGTCGTACGCGTGGTAGAAGTGATAATCATATCCGAGAGACGCGGTCCGGCAAAAGGAAGGCAACAGTATCGAGAACTCAAGAAAGTTACTTTCCATATCGGGTACGGTGACGACCGATATGCCGCGTGACGTAATAGCACCTCCCACCGCTATTTTAATCCTTGATGGCAATCCGTGCACCGGAGCCAATGCGCTTTGTGTTTCCCCTGTGTGACCAAGGCCGGGGTCGTCTACATGTATATCCAACGACGTCGAGTCAGTCCTCCTCGCGCCAGCACCGTCCCCGACGCTATTGTGTGCGTCCGGTGGATGGTAATAGGCGCCATGATCGTCAACGGCGGTGTAAACGTCCGGCCAGTGAAGACGGAAGTACAGCGCCATCAGAGCAAAGATTCCAATACTAAAGAACATAATGACCTTCTTTTGTACCTTGATGGTTGGCTTGGGGATGAGGCCAGTCGGCGAAGCCAACGATATAGATATTCTCTTGCATTGTTCTGCCATTGTGGACACCGTTTGGAACATAGGTTGATTTCGAAATTGGGCAGATTGGTCGCGACTCCAGTTAAGGCGAATGTTTTAATAAAACTATAAATCGATACATTCGCGAAGATGTTCTCATACTATACGGTACATATTGCTACCAGTGTACTTCGAATGTCAATGAAACCCAGTGAACGTGAAATCATATCCAGGCTAGAAGTATACAGACTAATGCGTTGACGGGACCATTGGGGACCGAAGTGTGCCGCTACCAGGGGCGTTTTTATGCCGTGCTTTGTGGCAAAATAGAGGATCGTGATCGTCGTCAACTGCAAGGCCGCATACGGCGACGGGGAAACATCAGGCCGGCGCGTAGCATGTGAGTTCCTCGGCTGTAAGCACTTCACGTGTTAGTCAGTACCAAGTAACCAGGAACAGTTATAATTCCACATGCACAAACACAATTATTGTGCCGTGCAGATATACTTCTCCTGTACCTTTTGTTTGCGGCCAGTTTATCCTGTATGGGCCACGTACGTATGGCACGCCACTGGTGGAAACACCGTCCCAGCCACTGTAGAACGTATAACCTCCATACTTCCTGCACCATGCACGCAGTTTTGACGCTGTTCACCTGTCGCTCCCACTGTGATGAAAACAGACGAAACAACGACAAATCATTAGCATATGTTAGACGTGCTGGGGTAGACGTGTACATACGTAGACGTATATATATATATATATAGAGAGAGAGAGAGAGAGAGAGAGAGAGAGAGAGAAAAAAAGAGGGAGAGAGAGAGAGAGAGAGAGGGGGAGAGAGAGAGAGAGAGAGAGAGAGAGATTTCATTAACTGGAAAGTAAACATGGACGGCCAACGGAAGTTCACGAAAGGTTATATGTATCACGAATACAAATAGCTGCGCAATACCCGCATTGTACTGCAGTAGGCCTGTGTCAGAGGCCGGGCCAGAGGCAAGCGGACGCGGATATCATATGATATCATATCTGTCTGCACACATCTGGTGATGGCAGGTGATTTAGCCAGGCATTTAACGGCTGGCCACCACTTCCGTATAGACACATATCATCGATCGCACATTCAATACGATATTATATTATATTCTATTCTATCATATTATATTATATTATATTAATATATTATATTATATTATTATTATATTATATTATATATTATATTATATTATATTATATTATATTATATTATATTATATTATATTATATTATATTTATATTATATATTATATTATATATCAACGCAACGCCTTATGTGCGTCCATACCAATAATATGTATCAGATAAGATAAAGTTTTATTTAACGTCAATATGTAGAAGGCAACAAGAAACATCACCACAAGTGCTGTTGATCGACCGACAATGATAAAATGACATGAGATGTATGTAGATAAATTAATTATAGCATGACAACTATTGCATCAGCGCTCTCGTATATTTATATATCTAGTGCTGGGATATACAAAAAATACGTCAGCCCCCCCCCCCCCCTCCTCCCTCTCCTGCCCCTGAGCTGGGATCCCGAAGGTCGTAGCTAATGGTCACCGTAAGCCTTGCCTCAAGCCTCTTATGAACCGACACGGGTCGATGATTCCAATAAAATATGTGAGGTAACTGAGCGTTGGCTTGTTCATCCTTCTGTCAACACACCATTATATGGATTTGCAGACTGTTTATCAGTAAGTATTTGAGCTGTCCTGTACGTCTTCACATTTTGTTCGTTTTTGACATTGGTTTTATGAAAACTGCGGGTGGACCAGCTCCAGTTTAAATCCACCATGTCACTCCGTGGACCCACCCGGAATTATACAGTGATCGTATAATACCTTACATAATTTTTCATTATAACATCTGATCCCGGTCCCTATGAACTTGTGCACCGCCCTCCCACCCCCCCCCTCCCCCGCCCTCCACTCCCTACAAATCCTTCATTTTGGTGTAAGCCTGTATCGATTCAGCAGTCACAGGCAGGCCTACGTAGCTGCTGCTAATATGACTGCGGTAAAACGTCCGGTCGGTGTTTGCCACAACCTGTCGACCATCTGTTACATGGAAAATAGACATTACAGGGACATGATCGTCTTTCGCCATGTGGAAGTAAATTGATTCCCCTAGAGCTAATAGGGGTGATCGAAAGCTGCATAGTTTGTTCCACATCTTATACATACAGCTGTTTTATAGAGATCGAGGGTGCAAACGCACACGCATATTGTACGCAAGAGCCACCAAGTCAAGTGGATAAAAGCTGCCCTTTGTTTGGAGATTTTGCCGCTAAAAAAGGCCCCCCCACCCCCCGTCTCCGCCAGACCTTCACCCGTTTTTTAAGGTCACTGGGATTGGGGGTATATCTATGGGTCGGCCGGGCGAGACTTCAGGGAGCTTTTACAGGTGTGTACAGTATACTGTGACGTCATCACATCTTCAGGTCACCAACATTTGTTTTGGATTTAATGCGACTCGCTGCGTGTGTCCGCCAATGTCTTTTTGCAAGTGGGGGGGGGGGGATTCGTCCTCAATAAGGGTCATTGAAAACTTGCGAGTTTCAAGTGCTTATATATACATCCCCTTGCTTGAGGGGGTGGGTTCACTTTTCGACGTATTTCGTCGGAAAGTCCGACGTTTACAGTGTATGCTTATGCTCCCAAGGGAACATTTTTGTGAAAGGCAATGTATTGGCTGCAGGAATCGGTATATTTGTATAATGACACCAATCTTGTGTTAAGACCAATCTATGTATGGAAACAAGCGCGCTCAGGATGATGTTCGAATGAGCTATATGGAACGAGGAGAAGTGGTGGAAAGATGAAAGCCAGATTTTTGGTGCACACAATTGATTGAAACATAAAGGCTTATATGTACCCCCGGAATGTTAATCCAGAAATACACAAAGGGTCCTATCAGCAGTTATACCTGCGCCCCGAGGTCCCATCGCTGATGTTGCCTTGCGGAATTACGACCCATGCATTATGTTACCTTATGATGTACGGCAACACTAACATTTTGTATAAGCATCTGTGACCTGACCTGATCTCTATGGATATTGTTAATAGAACAGAATAAAGTTTTGTAATTATAATTATAAGTGGTAAGAGCTTCAATCGGGCTTTGTATATATTGATCTGCATAGCATATAATTACGATCTATAGACCCCGGTGCATGGGTTAATATAAGTGAACTTAATAGATTGTTATATTCCCTTAACAACAATTATACAAAAAGCCTTCATTATATATCAACAAGAGTTTAACCAGTTTTCTCCAATTAAGTTTCAGTTAATGTTCAGCATAGTCGTTTGCGTGTTTATTTGGTTTTCTATTTTTGTACCGTGAGCCTGATTTTTTTCAATGAACGATCTATCTACCATTTACCAAGGTATTTCAATGCAGATGTTCCGCGTGGGACGACTTCGGACGATTTATACTTTTTGACGTCACAATTCCAAACGGCGTGATTGGACCTTTTGTGGCGAAATGGCCACGCGGAGGGCGATTTAAGAGTCTGCATTTGCAGAGGTAACGGTGATGCTTGTGTAATATTTTTATTTATTTAGTTGTGACGTAGAATTGCGGCATTACTGACTAAAATTGATCTGGAGTTTCACACATGTTAATACTTACTGACGTTAGTTAACTTTTTCTGACAAACGTCTACATGAGATGTGACGTTCATGTCCAAGGCTAGCTATATCTTCAGTATAACATGCAGACTTACCTAACGTAATAACGAAAAGCTCAATCTGTATCCGAGTTTTTATGAGGTGCGGAGGGACATCCTATTCACTCCGCATTCTGTATTCAGTTACTGTACCATATCGATAGCTCATGACGTCTCAACGCTTTGAACTGTGGCCAAATATCACCCACCTGTTCGTCATATACAACGGATGAGCCAACCACGTGGTCTGTGGGTATTCGTTAGTCAACTGACTCACTTGCCCTACGCTCCATCGATTTGCTCTTGTCCCGGGCTGCCCTGTGTACGCCCCGTGCTCGCCCTGCGCGGCGTTCGTACAGACCAACTCAATTGTGACTGGCGAGACAGGTTGCCCTTCAACATTGATTCAGCAAACAACTGTTTTAAAGGACCAAGCATTTCATCCCAACCAAGGCGGGAGGGTTCGAAATATTTCAGATGGGGGAAAACGGAAGTGAAATTATTTTGAAATTTATGCCGTTTTTTAAGCTCCCTCGCGCGGTTGCGCTACGCAAGCTCCGCTTTAACATATAATGGAGCCCTATCGGAGTGAGTCGAAGGCAGAGAGTGGCCGTTTTTGTGTACACAAGCCTAGGGATAAACTGGAACTTCCGGTACGATAAAGGATGAACGCATGGAATATGCCCCAGGCCTGTATTGGAACCCAGTGTCTGTTGATCTGCGGTCGAGTGGAAGAAACAGCGGGGGGGATTTGCTTTTGTTATTTCGCGGAAAGAAAAGAATTGATTGGGTGTGAGATAGGAAACCGAGGTAACACGGCTGAATTGTATTTCATCATTATAGCGATGAGAAACTTTATGTCTGTCTAAGATGGCGTAGGTTCTTGTATGTGATAAATTAATTGAATGTAGGCCTATAATTTTGGATTAAACGCTGACGGTGGTGATTTCGTTAAATCTTCGTGGAGCCTCCGATGCCCCCCCCACCCCCCCGCCACCACCCCTCGCCTTGCCATTCCCATCCGTAACCCCCTAGTTGTTAATTGCATTCGGCTCCAACCGATCAAAAACACACGTGCGACCTGATGACTGGCTTCGATTGCATTACATCTGACAGCTAGCGGATACCATAGAAACCCTATTTATATGACTACGATCTGCAAGGACACATATCGATCCGCAAGGACACATATCGAACGATTTTAACCGAACAGCTGCATTGTGGGTCAGATGACCTTTGAAGGTCGCTTCAACCTCTGTATATGGACCATATGGACATATAATAATGTAATTCTCGCCATAAGCTGGCACCCGTTGTATGTTTGAAATATAGCCTACCTATATATAATCGATGATTGCGGACCGTGAACATATGCGACTCTCTGTGGCAACAGGATGGAAGTTTCTTTTCGTTATTTTATCTTTCACCTTCAATTTCGGTCCCGTACGTTGTGTGGCATGTTTGGGACATGAGAAACATGCATAAGATAGGAGCGTACAATGAGGGATATTTTAAAGGATTTTAGATTAGCATAGATATTCAGCGTTGAGCAAAAGAGTGCCGGGTCGGGTAGACCTTTGCTATATGTTGAATGTTTGCGCGGTATAGCATTAGAAGATTACAAGATTATACGGCAAGCCGTTTGTGGAATAAAGGCGATGATAAACTGACTTTTTTTTCGATAAAGACTCTTTTTCGGAGTGAGAAACCTGGGAAGTTTTGGGAAGTAACTTTCGAAATACGCCATTATCCGTCGTGAAAGTATGGCTTTTATTTTTTATTTGTAGCTTTTCGGCGAGAAACCTGGCTTTTCGAGAGATATTTTCGAGAGAGTTTAACGAGCGATATCAGCGAGGTCATCGTTGAAAAACTCAGTTTATCAAAAAAACGCTTGGCGATTGCGCCTATGCCGAATACGACCGGATGCATCAGGCGCATACATGCGCTTGGAGCCTACCCGTCAATTATATGAGACTTAAACAGTTCTGCTAGCAAGACATCTGTGGCTTATTTATATCTTATTTATGCTACACTCTGAACCAAATGATCCAGTAACTATACTTTACTCCCTTCACTGGCTTCAGCACACATGTTCATCTAACCATGATCGTTATTGCGTTAACTTTTATGTTATAAGACAGAGGAAAACAACAGTTTACGCTTACCGCCATGACGTGCATATTGTTGGCTGAAGGTTCTTTGCGTTCGGTGGTCGCTGTTTACCGTTTACCGCCGCCATCACCTAAAATCCAGACCCGGGGCATTCTCTCAGCGTTAGCAAAATGTCCACCGCTTGGTGGCGCAAGAGTGAAATTACTATCGAAGTGTAATGTTTACTAAACGGAAGGGAATGAGCATCATAACCGAAACTGAGTCCTGAAATCAAACTAGTTAGTGTTGTGTACGGATTAGACAGGGAAAAGTAGCATTTAAAGTGTTTTAATGGATGATGTACGGCGCGTGCATGACAACAGTACTGGATCGAAATCTGCCGCCAGCAGCAACTCGATGCAACTACTCCCGCATAATATGGCACCACAATTCGAAAAGCAGGGTTTCGAATGAAAAACTCGGTTTATCGATCGATTTACTCAGTTTATCGGGGATTAATTAACTTCTTGCAGCTATCATACCTCCATAGTCTACAAACAGAGATCATCCGGTCGAAAAACCAGGTATATCGATACATGATGCGAAAAACTTTCGGAGATGAAACGGTTTCTCTCGCGATATCCCAAGTTCTACGAAAAACTGAGTTTTATGGCGATCGATAAACCGTTTGTTCGGGGTTTTCGGTCGATAAACACGTTTTTTTGGCGATAAACTCACTGTATCGCCTTTATTGCACAAACGGCTCGCCATAAGAGTATCAACAAGATTGCATGGGCCAAGTTTCTCTCATTCCCTACACAAGGACGGAAATTGCGTCCTCGTGTTGGGCTCTCCATGGATGCCACGCGTTAAGACAACAGCTCACGGTAAAAAGTCAGTAAAGTATCAAGGCAACAAGCTCAACAAGGAAAAAAACAGTTAGAAAAATTTGCTAAAAATTCAAAACAACTCTGTCAACCTCGGATATGTTATTGTGTCATTGTAATTTGTCTCGTGCATATTGTGCAACATAGCTGATGGATTATGTTGGAATGAATGAATGAAAGAGATGATGGAATGGTTGTTATATTTTCATTATACTGTCATAATGTTTATTGTTGACTTTATATACCGGGGTTAAATAAACGTTATCTTATCCTATCTTAAGGATGTATGATACAGTTTTCATTCCATAGATTTTTATAATTTTCATACCATTTGAAGAGCATTACACACTGAGCTCAAAAAAGAAAAAAAACATATTTGTCACCATGTTCGTTTAAGAGCAAGACACGTTTCAAATGAGGGTCCCCTTATCAGTTTTCGCCAAATTGTTAACATATGTTTCAATGAGATTCTTCATAACAAGAGATGTCGACAGCTCTGTGAAATAAAAATAAGGATAGTGACCCTGTTTTTTTAAACGTTATTTTAGTTTAAACATATGCCTACTAACTATATAAAAATACCGACATGTACGACTCCTAACGGCTTGCTTTGGCCGCTAACGCATCACGTGTAAGCAAAAATGCCATTGAAATACATGTTAAAATTATGGCGAAACTGATAATGGGGTATCTCGTTAAAACGTTAAAACGCATTTATGGGGGATAGTCGATTATTGGTCATCAAGATCGAACTATATGTCTCACAGATTTTAGTCCTACATCGTATATGAACTAATTGGACACTAGCTCTTCCCGTTTCCGGTCAAAGTCAGAACAAGGTGGACGTTTTTATTTTCCTGTTTCAGTTCAATCTGTGTTTTTCCTACCTCCCGTCATCACTTCCACCATGCATCGGTTGTTTATTAATCATCGTGTTCAAGAAATATGTTATAGGTGTCACCCAGCTGCTGCGAGCTCGTTGGCTCGTTACATTCAAGCTGTTTAATGGTGTGTATGCCTAGTTTGATAACTAAAGGCCCTGCATAGGGCTGCCGGGTTCATGGAGCGGTCATAAGGCAGTCATAGCGCAGTTTACGACCGGGCACGGCGAGAAAGCGTGATTGATCTCCCCCTTGCATTCTCGCCCTCACGTTCTCGCCCGCACTTAGCGCATAGCCATAAGCTGCCATAGCCCACGACCGGAGCCATAGCCCACGACCGGGGCCATAGCCCGGCGACTGGAGCCATAACCCGGGGCCATGGCCCGTGCCGGAGCCATAGCCCGCGCCGGGAGTCCTAGACCGCGCCCAGAGACGTAGCCCGGAGCCATAGTCCAGCTCACGGAGCGATAGCCCGCGGTCTCGCCCTCTGGATCGCCTCGCATTCTCGGCCTTTTTTGTACTGGACAATACCTTGTCAATGTGATAGGAATAAAAGGTTGCGGGGCAGTAATGCGCCGATATGGATAAGCATAAAAGGTAGCGGAGCAGTATTGTGTCACTAACAATGTGGATAAAAGGTAGCGGAACAGTAATGTCACTAACAACGGGGATAAAACGTAGCGGAGCAGTACTGTGTCACTAACAATGGGGATAAAATGTAGCGGAGCAGTAATGTCACTAACAACGGGGATAAAAGGTAGCGGAGCAGTATTGTGTCACTAACAATGGGGATAAAAGGTAGCGGAACAGTAATGTCACTAACAACGGGGATAAAAGGTAGCGGAGCAGTATTGTGTCACTAACAATGGGGATAAAAGGTAGCGGAACAGTAATGTCACTAACAACGGGGATAAAAGGTAGCGGAGCAGTATTGTGTCACTAACAATGGGGATAAAAGGTAGCGGAGCAGTACTGTGTCACTAACAATGTGGATAAAAGGTAGCGGAACAGTAATGTCACTAACAACGGGGATAAAAGGTAGCGGAGCAGTACTGTGTCACTACCAATGGGGATGAAACGTAGCGGAGCAGTATTGTGTCACTAACAATGGGGATAAAAGGTAGCGGAGCAGTATTGTGTCACTAACAATGTGGATAAAAGGTAGCGGAACAGTAATGTCACTAACAACGGGGATAAAAGGTAGCGGAGCAGTATTGTGTCACTAACAATGGGGATAAAAGGTAGCGGAACAGTAATGTCACTAACAACGGGGATAAAAGGTAGCGGAGCAGTATTGTGTCACTAACAATGGGGATAAAAGGTAGCGGAACAGTAATGTCACTAACAACGGGGATAAAAGATAGCGGAGCAGTATTGTGTCACTAACAATGGGGATAAAAGGTAGCGGAACAGTAATGTCACTAACAACGGGGATAAAAGGTAGCGGAGCAGTATTGTGTCACTGACAATGGGGATAAAAGGTAGCGGAACAGTATTGTTTCACTAACAATGGGGATAAAAGGTAGCGGAACAGTAATGTCACTAACAACGGGGATAAAAGGTAGCGGAGCAGTATTGTGTCACTAACAATGGGGATAAAAGGTAGCGGAGCAGTACTGTGTCACTAACAATGTGGATAAAAGGTAGCGGAACAGTAATGTCACTAACAACGGGGATAAAAGGTAGCGGAGCAGTACTGTGTCACTACCAATGGGGATGAAACGTAGCGGAGCAGTACTGTGTCACTAACACTGGGCATAAAAGGTAGCGGAGCAGTATTGTTTCACTAACAATGGGGATAAAAGGTAGCGAAGCAGTACTGTGTCACTAACAATGCGGATAAAAGGTAGAGGAACAGTATTGTGCATAAATTAACAATCGGGATTAAAGGTAGCGGAACAGTATTGTGCATAAATTAACATTAGGAAATTACGAGTTTGATAGAGGAAAACAGAAAAGTATACGCGGTCTTGTGGTGCTCTTTTTACTATTGCATGGTAGTGTAATACCAATAACGGAAATTGCAGCAAGTGAGGTGCGAGAAAATGATGAGGGAGGCAGCGTTAGCCAATGCGACTCCAAGGAAACTTATGGTCACCACAACAGTCACGCCAACTGATGTGTCATAACTGTCATAATTATTTCAATTCACTCACGTACGCTTGCACGTACGCTTGATTTGAAGTCGTGGATAAGCCGCAATAAATGGAAACTAGTAATGATATCCATATATACATTGAAATGAGAAATGTAGGCCCGGTCCAACAGCTTTCAGAGTAGAAATATGGCGTATTGATCCTCATTGCATAAATGTCAGGTCCCAATGAGTTTCCACAACGGGCTGGTGTCGTGGGATATCACGGAGACACATAAATGGAAAATGCTGTGTGTGTGGTAGCGGGAGGGGGTGCGCCTGTAAACGTAAAATGATACCGCTTTTTTTCCAATGCGTTGCGACGCCATTTGCACCCCCACCCCTCAATTTCAAAATGTCTTTTATAATTTAAAGACATTACACATATTTACGGAGTTCACTTGAAGATCAGACCATGTGCCATTCTTTTCTAAAACTCATGTTATAAATCATTATCTACGCGCAACAGGACTGTATGGGCAACTTTAGCAATGTAATAATATATATATACTATCATTGCGGGGTTAAACCGGTTCCATTGTCTAAAGTTATATGTGCGAGGAGCGAGTTGCGTACCTAGGACGGTACTCCGAGAAAGGCGGACACCCGTGCCTGTTTATCGCCTATTTTCCAGCAAAAAGGGGGGCATGTGTCCCCTGTACCCCCCGTGGATCCGCCACTGTGAGTTATCAACAATAAGTCCATACAATTAATTATTTGCAACTTTATTTATGTATAAACTTAATGGATAGAATTATAACGTCCATGAGTTCAAGCAACACATTAATAGACAAACTTGATTAATCCGTGATAGACAATGAAATCTTTATGCAGAAACATATAGTGCCCCTCAACAAATTAGCTTAACACGATTCCTTTAATGAGACACGCTTTGCAAGAAAAGTTACAAAAGTTTTATCAAAACCCAAATAAAGCGGTCTATAAATCTGGTATCAAGAACTAAAGAAGTAAGGACAGCCTTTCATTTTTACAAACAAATAACTACAGCAGGTCCAGTGGTCAATCGATGTACTACTGAAGTCACAGGTCAGTTGTCTTCTCAGATTTGGCGATTGGAATTATATCAGTAAAACTTTCCTATTGTGTGACCATCAGGTGTCAGCTATGGCGCACTTAAGTTCTTTGGGCCATGTCCACCTTTTGCCCTTCATACTGCCGCAATTATATGGCTGTAGACGGGCCCTGTCCACCTCTTGCCCGTCATACAGTCGTATTTTTATGGCTGTAGACGGCCCCGGTCCACCTTTTGACCGTCTAACATCCGAAGAACTAGGGATTCCACACAGGTTGGATTGGTGGGAGATTATTTTTAATGTTCTTTGAGCAAGTTTGCCTTGAATCCCTCCTTTCCTCCACTTTATATGTATGTACATGTACAGTAAGCCAGTTCTGTCTGAAGTTTTATCCGGGTTTTCTACGATAAAAGCTGAAAGAGGAAGGAACGAATTGTGTATCTTATGCGAGTATATCTAAGGTACATTCAAGATTAGTTCAATCATTTACGATTCACTAGCATTTTACTGAATTGAAAGCATAGTTTGGAACTATATTTAAACGTTACTCTTAAAAATCGTTTATGACATACGTAGGTCTCGTCTATATTGAAAGTGCATACTTACGAACACATAAATATCAAAGATTGAGCACAGACATCATGTTATTTTACACAGACATATCGCAGATTCTGGTACCTTTCTCCAAAGCTGGATAAATTCTTCTCTGCTAACGCTTCCGTTGTCTGTAAATAGAAGGTACAGTTAAACTAACATTGGAACGATATAGAATGCATCACACAACAAGCGCTAAAGTATATGAACTCGGCTTATTATTACCATCAGCGCAATAACCAATAGTTATTAACGCCTTTCAATGGATATTTATCAAACTTCCGACCTCAACAGCAAATGTGGCCTCCCATGTGCCCGTATTATTAGGCAGTTAACCTACACAATGTGCTCGACCGAGACTAATTTGTCACAAAAGGTAACTAAAGCATCTCCGACATAAATGCCCTGGAGCGGCAATCGAGCTCGCAATTAATTTAGCGCCATAGAATCAATGTTAAGTTTTGGAACAGAGCGTCGCGGTATCCATGGTTACGCACGGTCGGCATCCATGAGGGTAAAGAGCTGGCTGATCTGTTCCAGGGTTATGGTTCCATTCTTGTCGACGTCCAGGCTGCCAAAGGCTAGCTCAGCCTCGGGTTCGCTGCCGCCAAAGTGGGTCTGGAAGCCGTTAGACCACGCCGCCCGCGTGATAAGGCCATTGCCTGCAATGGGCCGCAAGACACATGGGTAAATACATCATTTCATTTGGTGTTTTATGCCACATATCTGGGTACATATGACATGAGGTTAATGGCAGGATTCAACGTAGGGACGGGTCCAGCTGGTAGGGCTAATTGCAGGTGTACCGTTCATTTTTTAGCTCTAGCTGTCGGGCACAGATAGGCTTATTTAGTCATAAGCGCAAATGCCGCGACGCAAATCGTGTTACTTTAACCAATACAAAGTTGCAATTCCATAGTCTTTCGCAGACGGACGGATGCCAAACAGCGTTCATAGTGTCGAAATAGTCATTGGTATTACATGTATTCGGATATACTGCATGTGACAAGCCGGTGGGCCAAGGGGACAGATTAACCGTTCCAGAATGTCTGGAACCATTTACATTAGCATAAGTTAAATTTATAGATGTGACTAAAGATCACTTTAAGACACCCCCCTCCCCCCCCCCCTACCGCCTTAATTCGCCCTAACAAAATTGCATATTCTAAATTAGTCCAAAACATGTAACAAATGTTTGTCAAAACGAGTCATGTGGGCCTTCGGCTACGTCAGTCCACTGACAAATATGTGGGAATCTTGAGGGATCGTGACTGTTCAAATTTGATCCTAATGTTTCCGCATCCCCTCTGTAGTATTTTTCTGTTTTTTGTGGCTTTTCTAAATAATATATAACAATATAATAGGGGCGGATCTAGAAATTTAACAAGGGGGGTGCGCCCATGAAGGGGGGGTGTATCTATGTATTTCATCGGAAAACCCGAATTTTACAGTGTATGCTCAAGCTCATACCCCCCCCCCCCCACTAGATCCATCTCTGTTATGAGGGGGGCGTACCATCCTTGTCGAAGACCTTGAAGACGTGATCCATTTCCTCACGACTGATTTGGCCGTTGTGATCGGTATCAATTTTCTGGAAGATGGTTTCTATCACGGACATCTCGAGGCTGTTGCTGTATGGGGATAAGTATTGTATTTAATTAACATACAGACAAATTTGTATAGGGATATTAGTATGCAGCATGCAAGGGTTCCCATCATATATAGATCGCCAATATATTGCTATTTCCTGCATACAATAATGGACAATTAAGTAATACTGCTGTAGTGACGCGGGAAATCTAGAACACTGTAAAAAATACTACACTGCAGAGGCATATCAATTTTGGCCTCAAGTACTTATTTCCACTTTTGTTTCTTTTATTCACCAATCTTTCATGTTGGGGTTGGATGTTTCCTAGCCAAGAACATGTCCAGTGTGGGATGGTGGGATGGTGGCACAGGGGCCCCGAGAGATTGCTTCGCGTACGCCCCCCGCCCCCTTTCCCCCACCCACAAACAAAAGCCGGCCGGGGGGAGAGTCCCTCAGAATATATGCCCCATAAACATGTTTCACAAAGCCTACATTTGCCGTCGCTAAAGCCGTATTTCCTGACGCTGCAAATTTAATTCAATTGTCAAAACACGGCAACCATGTACCATGATCTACTCTTTGTAGAATAAATTTCATGTATGTCTCCCGAGGTCTGTCTATGGTTACCCCCCCCCCCCCCCCCCACCATACCTGACATTTACGGCAGCAGACGTATGGATACAGACGTGGGCCTACCTAGCTATTGGCCGCCATCGCATATATTTATATAGGCCGCCATCGTATATATTATTGTATATATTATTATGGGGTGGCCTACTTGCGTATTAACCAGGTGGAACACGACCTAATAGGGCCTATAACCATTATCGATTTACATCGATATTGAAAGAAATAGCATATACCGTCCCACCCCCATCTCCCCAAGCCAAAGCACACACACCAAACGCCAGATTACTATCATACGGACTATAGTAAAATGTCGGTCAATACACAAATGCGAACCATTCCGTAGACATACACTTGTTAATACGATCGATACACCACCATGCACTATATAATGGATCTCGCACGCTGCTAAATAGCTGTCATTCGGGTGATAATGCAGTACACGATAGCTTCATTCCTACTTGCCACCTATAGGCCTATATCCATATGGCTTTGTAACTGGCAAGCTTGATCGTGGATCGTGCGTATGATAGGAGACCAGATACTTCCATGACAACTCACCATGTATACAGCTCCCTGTATAAAACATGATATGCACTACTGAAAAGTAACCAACTTGATATATCCACTGCTGTAAAGTTGCACACCGACAGCACATTATATGGCATACCACAAACTTACCGCACACGTATATCTATAGTCCTATAGTACAAGTCCCATGCACTGCAGACAGTGAAATTCACGACTCAATATTAATTGAGTCTTTAAATGATTTATAAAGCTAACTCGTGCAGATAGGTTTCACGTAGTTTCCTTCACTGAATGCTGTATATAGACGGCCCCCACACACCGCCAGATAACGATAATCTCGCCAAGGCAAAGTTTCGTGTTGTTATCATACTGTAAACAAACATATAAGGCCAACTTGTGGGGACACCATGCAGTCGGCGCAGCCCAACTGTACCTGTATACTGCACGGCCACGTCGCTTGCAGCGTGTATGAATATGTATGTATGCCTGTATTATCGGGGCCGAGTGACTTGAGTTGGCTGGGCGATTTGCACACTCGAAATGTATACAGTGGATCTAACACTGGTCTTACTTAAACAAGTACTGTACGTAGGTACATACTTGTCGCACACCGGACCTTGCCATGCAGGGTCCGGTCTATATTTGGTTGCTGGCTTCAATATTTATGGACCTCCTGACGAACTGAGGCGTTTCGACCCGCAGCCGCCCAGTCGTCATGGCTGCATGTTCACTCAGGTGAAGAGAGTCAGCCTATAACTTAGTACATGTCCATATACACGAACGGCTTTTGGGGATTCGGGTCAAAGACAAGTAGTTGGCCTACTGTCTGGAGATGTAGAGGACTTAATTCATGCTCTCCTGTTTACTCTGTCTCTATATATACCAGTGGCGGGCCGCGGGGGAGAGGGGGGGCGGATGCGAGCGCCTCCCCTTTCAGGAACGAGCCAATTAAGTAAGCACTGTTAAAATCGGATTTTTGAAGAAAAATATTCTCACACGGGGTCTGGCAAATTCCTGGATCTGCCACTGTATACTGTTAGAGGTGCATAAATATGATGTATACATATATGGGCGGCTGTGGGGATCGTGGGCGCTGCTGACCTGGACAAGGTCTACATGGGCCCCCCAAGGGGCGTTGGCGGGCAGTGGGCACGTGCCCCCCCCCCCCTTGCAGACCCTAAGGTATATCTGTGCCCCGCCCCCTGCCCCCACCCACCACCCCCGCTTTCAAATTATGTGACCCCTGAATGGCCGAATGGTCGTGATTACACCCCTAAATGGTTTATACAATATAATTTATAATTTCACGAATGCCGATATATGCCTAGTTAATTATGTTATACTATTCACCATTCGACTAATTAATTAGACACAATATGTGTCGTTATAATGAAACAGTGGCGGATCTAGGGGCACGTGCCCCCCCCCCCCCCCCTTTACTCCGGAGAAAGGGGCATAGTCCCAATTCCCTCTGCACAACCTCACCAGCAACACCCCCCACCTCCGGTCGCAAGTTTCTTACTGGATCCGCGACTGGATATAGTAATTAAATAAATGGTGCCGCCCTTTCGTAAATTCCTGGATCCGCCACTGTGAAATATCAGTGCCGCTAAATTCGGGAGCTGAACCAATGCAACATGCCCAATTGAAAAATACCCCGGCTTTGGCGATCTGATTAAGAAGACACCCGTTTCGGAGTCTCCTGTATATACAGATGAAAAGACACATAGTAAACACGTACCATCGGCTAAAATAGAAAAAGGGGTCCTATTTGCCGGAAGTGGGGTATGGTTCGCCGCGATCGAGAGTAGTCCTGCATGATAATATTAAACTCTGGACGACGATTCTTCTCAAATAAGTGGGGATAACCGGCAAATCTCGATGCTTAATACTTATCTTTTATTTACCAATATTTACATTGTGCTGCTATTTCCAAAGTAAGGATAATTATTTAGTGGATATCCACGCAACGAATGAAAATAGTTCGATGTGACCAATGTCGTTTCGTAACGAGTTCAGTGACCAAAATTGTATGCGGCGGTCGACTGTGACGCGGAACTCACGGGCCAAGGTCATAATGGTGGACGGAGACAAAACTTGGACGCATTAGTTTTATTGAGAAAATGTTGTGTCAAACGTGTGCATTCAATTTCAAAACCAATCGGTGTAAAACACAGATCTGCTGTCTGAATAGAATTTGTTTCATCACCAAACACGCTATTCTCATTTCCGATTAGCACTTCGGTAACAACAAATTCATGCCTTGTTGAATAATAACATAGGGGAAATAATCGAAACAGCTTCCACAAAGAAAGTCACGGCTCTATCTACACAATAAAAACACCATAGAATGTTGTAAGAATTCATCACAGTTTTGGAACACTTATGCAGAGCACTCACATTACCATATGTACACAGCTAATTATAACACCAGTAACGAGTGTCTGGTACCACAGGACCATTCGTTAACACATCTAACTTGAAATGTTTGCACGACTTCCGAAGGACGATTACCCTTAATTATTGACTAAAGGATATCAGCAAACATATAAATTGCAGTGCGTTAAAACTTGTCAGAGGCCAACGATACAACCAATTACAGATCTTAATCGCTTCTACAAAAGGTAGCATTGCCGAGAAAGGAGACATTTGCCTTCAAAAAATATCACAGACAACCTTAAGTTTCAGACAAATTATATTTAAGTTAAGGTGGTGTTGTATGTAAAACTTAAACAATGATATGCTACCCGCAGCGTTAAATAAGACTAACGAACCACATAAAACGAGCATCTGGTTCAATCTGCGTTCAGGTCATTCTCTCCAGCTTTTTTTTATCATCATACTTGGGTATGATGAGATATACTATCTTCCCATGAGATTAATGGCTAATTGCCGAACAAATTGCCAAAGCTAAAATGAGGATGAGCCAAAATATATCAAATTTCTGATTATCATTAACATTTTCACGTTCTAGCCATTCATAGGTCATCATTCTAGAACAGCGATGCGACAGCGAACAGTCCCCTGTTGCCGCGTCTACTGGTCCCGTGGGTTATACAGGCTATACAAGCATCATTTTTAGTGGCGACAACGAAATATACAGACGCTTGTGTGGTTCTCCCTTTCGTTATACGAGTGATTTTCTGATGGGGCAAGTATATCAAGTATATAATATCATCAATGGTTTTTTTTAAAAGACAAAAAATTACGCGCGACAGCAATAAATTAATGCCACAGCTCAGGATTTATGTTAACCCAAAACTACATTCCTCCTCCTACATTAGAATTTACAAATGCTCCAGAATACCTGAATTCACTTTGCCGCCCGCATGGAGGAGAAAATTACTCGCGGGTTACACAGATATAATGATACTGATTCCATGAAGGCCATACACTATAAAGTATGATCAAGTTTTAGACAAGAACCAGCCATATATCCCACCGATATCCGTTTAAGTTTTCTGACGGTAACAAGTCACATTCGTAACATATTGGTCGACATTCATCGAGCGCCCACTGAAAACCCTCATCCGCGACTGCATGAAGTCGCGAGTTCCATTACTGCATACGCCCATGCTTTCATCAAATGTGCACTTGGTAAACGCCAAATACGGCAGGACAATATCAGATATCAGGAAGACAAGCGTGAAAGGAGACCAGAGCGGTAAGAGTAGGTCACGTAGACCGAGGAATGAATGGACAGTCCAAATAGTTCACGTTGTAACATGAGGAGTAGCGTGATATCATCGACTCAGGTGTCGAGATCCACATCCGGGTCCTCGGCCTCTTCGTTGTTTAGCAACAGTTCGTGTTGTCCATAGCGCTGTCGATGGCGTTTGTACTTCATGGCGAGGGCGACGACAATGGCTGAGATGACGAAGAAACCAGCCACACTACAGGTTGATATGATTATTATGGCTGTGAAAGGAAAAGCAACAGGACCTTGCAACATATGGATATAGCTTAACGCAAAATAAAGATCAATAAAAAAAAAACCTACCCCTTTAGACTTAAATTTAGTAATGTTATTTTCACATATAATTATAAAGTGCTCCGTCACAGATTATGCTAGCAGATGCTTATGTGTAAAGAACTCGAAACGAGCCATAACCGAGGGGTCTGCTCAATCCATTGCTGTAGCCCATAAATAATTCACATCTTCATTTCGAACAGCACGATTGTTTTATACACACTGTTAGCTCAAATCGGTGTTAACGGTCATAATACCTTTAATCTCATTGTACCTTGTCCCTTAACATATGGCTAAAGCATAATGTAGTTTTCTGTACATAACAAAAGCTGGGACACTTGAATTGTGCCACCGCATTAAATCAACCGGGACATGTACTTACTCTTGGACGGTCCTGCGTCCCCTGCGTCCCCTTCAGCAGCTGTATAGTGAAACAATATAGATATTATATTAGAGTAACCTGGAAACCCCCTGAGATATCGTACTCGCTTCACATCGGTTGAAATAGTGCATAATATATTACTATATAATACTAGTAATAATAACAAATAATACTAATATAACAAGACTTGCAATTTGCTAATACAATGGTGTCATAATCCTGAGCAGATAACTAATATTGATTTTCGTACCTGGAGCGTCAAATAGTTTTGGTGGCGCGCCTGTCGATTTAGGCTTAATGCATGTATTCGATGCCTGGTCATAGGTATACGGATACATGCACCAGCAGTGTCCCTTCTCACACAGCTGTCCTGTCCCGCACCCCTCCATACTGTTGGCGACGCAGGCTGTAGCAGGCCCTGATAAAGCAAGCAATACAGGGGTGAGGTTGGGGGGGGGGGGATATTCATTGATACATGTGAGCTATTCACTGGCGTTGAATTGAATGGAATCTTCCGATACGTTAGCTGAGGCAGTGGCCCATGACGATTCATGTTCGGAACACGAATCGGGCTTGATCCCCGAACCCGATATGGTAATGTTGGATCTCTTCACATTACAAAGGCAGCTCAAGCAAACATAACACATAGAAACCACAGTAATATAACAATTGACGGATTTTTTTCTAAATCTATCTCTATCAATTGCATTCGGAAATAATAATTACATCGCAAATAGGCCTAGAGAACTCTTGGGACAACAAAATGATAGACATGTGAATGCTGAATGCCGAGTTCGAGAATCAGGCTCGCAGCTGTCGTTTCAATTGCTTAAAAGAGTTTAAAAAAAATTAAATCATTTTGTTTCGTATCTCCAGATAAATGAGTGCGAGTGTCGTCACAGATTAGATATTATACCTACTCTGAGGTTCTGTATTATCGACTGCATAAACCGAATTCATCACTCTATTCATTACTCAATACCCCCTCGTCCGTTCAACGCCGAGAACGCATGGGGGTACTATGCGAGAAAGTTGAGCTTACCTTCCCTGCTTCGAGGGGCTTTCGCAGGAAGGGCTTGAAAACTGCATGTGCCGCTCGCATGTGTGTGGTTGGAGACTCGGGTGTCGCAAGCAGGCACAGCGACATACATCTTGGGGATGATGGTAACGCCAGCGCCGTCAGGAGTACTTTCATAGAGTGGGGTCTTCCATCGCATTTTCATCTCCACCTGGATAGGTTATGATATCAAGGTGTCGCCACGAAGATGTATCATGTCAAAAGCAATTCCTCGGACATACACTCATTTATAGGCGTATATCCAATAGATTGCTCACTAGGATTGAAAAACTCATACCCTCTGGCTTTGTTTTGGTGGATTTAGAACCGCATACCCTCTGACATTGCTTTCGTGGATTGAGGGCTAAATAGCCTCTGGCTTTCTTTCATGGATTGAGAACCGCATACCTTCTGGTTTTGCTTTCGTGGATTTAGAACCGCATACCCTCTGCCTCTTGCTTTCTGGGATTTAGAACCGCCTACCCTCTGGCTTTCTTATTAGGGTTGAAACCCAAAGTTATTCATGCATATATATATATATATAACTTATTTTGAGAAACAAGGTGGGGACAATGTAGCATAGTACATACCTGTAGATACAAATGTTTCCTCTTTTGTATGTCAGTGTGGTTCATATGGATGTCTAAGTATCCACCGATTTCCACACCAGCTACATTGTAATGGGTACCTAAGATGAGAGGTACTTCGTGTCATGTGGGTGATTTCTCTTTGTAATAATGCACATTGGGTAACATTTTGTGAAATAACAGAATATAACTCAGAGGGACCAATGGGAAATTGTCACATGTAGGAGTGTAAAACGTATATGCATATTATGTACTATATCTTCAGTGTTCAATACAGACCAATATAACATCAATACTACCTGTAGACATTTCAGGTATTGTTGGATGCATGAACTGTAGAGCAACAACATTACTGCATAAAACCCTGGTGTCTAATATTGTTTCACTAGATTTCAAAGGCGACTTGTTAATGCAGATAATCTCACAATATGGCAAAAGTCAACTTGCAGATAAATCAGTATGATCTTATTGACCAATAAATATTGCCATAAACATACCTTGAATTTCAATTTTCTTGTCTGTTTCATTTTGAATTACAAATGATGTTGTCTCTGTCCTGTTGTTTTCATCAAATACTTCAATGTAGCCTTTCAAGCTGACTGGATGGTCACATGGTTCAAGTACCATACCAAAACAGAACTGTACCCCAAAGTCACTTAGCAAGGACAATGGGCCCTGAAGGAAAATAGATATAAATGAGAAATGTATGGATTTCTACAGTAAACATTACTGGTATATACTAGTATCTGTTTAGTAACACATAGCATATCTTAGCATAGTTCCTGACATTAACACTGTATAACTAATAAATGATGGTACCAATAAGCATACAGGTATACAGGTATCATTCAGTATATTATGGCTATGATGTTTGAGAATGTTGGGTAGACAAATCAGTAGCAAAAGGAACTTACACTGTATGTGTACTTTCCACTGCAATCAATGCCTGAGCACTCAGCATTTTTGTTGCACTTTAGATTGACATTTTCTTCATTCATCAGAGATGTAATCACTTCATCCCAGACAACACACTCAGACTTATACTTGTAGGCTGGAGAGGTTCCTGAAATAATCATGGCAAAAGATTATATTATCAAATCCTAAATATAGTTATAACACTTGCAACTCTCAATAACTTCTTAAGGCACCTCTACTAGCTGTTTTAATTTCCACTTAATTTCCAGTTCTCCAGACAGATAGGCCTATATCTTTTGGATAAATGAGGTATCACACCAGCTATCAAACCACTATACATTTCCATGGTATAATTCCATTACCTATACAGTGATTCTGATAGGTACGCATCCTAGGTCATTTGTCACATAAAATGTTTATGAGGATGTATTGTAAATATATATAAACAGCCAGGTGTGAGAGGGCTTTCTCTGTCTAGAATCAGAGCCTTATGCCATGCAGGAACATATTAGCCATGGTGATCTAAGGTCAGCTGCTGATAATGCAATGCATGTTAAAAATTATAAGTTACTAGGTCTACGTGCTAAGTATCAGAAACTATTGCATACATAATTATTTAAGGGGTTTCCTACAGACTGCGCAATATTAATTAAAATAATATCCCATTATTTTTTTTAATGTCCTATGAGACAATAGGACTTACCCAGTGGCGTACCTATCAGAATAACTGTCTATTTTGCCATTTTTTCATTTATATCTCTATACAAATAAATATTCTAATAAAGTTACAAATTATATTATATTTAATAACTATATATATGATTTATATTTAGCTTAAGTATATATATTATTTTTTTTATCTAGTAGTCTTGCTAGCAAGGCATTGTAGCTACCGCCAACAATCTGACTGCATGGACTGATATCGAAGTGGACTGCATTACATCTATGGAACTAGATATATAGATATCTTAGCCCCCATACCAATATTAAAGCAAACTGTATTACATCTACAGAACTGTATATATAGAGATGTTAGCCTCCAACCCTATAAATTTCAAGGGGCTAGCTGGGGTATAAATTTATTAACAGTTACATTTTTTAGCATGCATAGACACTTCTTGACCTTTTTTTCAGCATATTTTGAGGGTTGTTTTCTGAGAGTTTGTTCCACCCAAAGTGGATCCGCCCCCCACCCCCGATATTAGAGCTAAGAGATTTAATCTGTTATCTGGTGGTATTCAGTCCGCTATTTTATTGCAGTAGGTCATTGACATTCACGTTGTCTATTGTTTACTTGCCTGCCCAGACACAAGCTGCCAAACACGTCAACACGGCAGTTGTTGTTCTTGAAGACATCGTCCCCACAAATTATCGATTTTCACGGTTCAGGGAAGATCTCAGCATGCACACATATACGGTAATATCACCATATGACACTCAAAGGGGGCGGTTTCATGGGACCATCCTTGTAAACAACACAACGCTGATGCGATCATGTGAGGCCTACTTCTGCAACACGGAAGTGATACAACCGTTGAGATTGGAAACCAGCCTGGTACCACTGCTACCCTTGAATATGCGCGAAGCGGATGAGGAGCCCGGGAACTTGTCAAGCACCTTCACTCGCTAGGTGTCGCTCCTTCGCCCTGTCCGCAAGGCCGAAGCCTGGCTTGTGACGATGTGCGAGTTGAGCAAATGAGTTCCGTTGATCGAGCGAGCTGTGTTGGGTTTCGTGCAAAGTAATTAACTCCACACGATTGACTTTGGGAAAGGTAACGCAGATCCTTTGTAGCTTGAGCTAGGCCTACACCTTCTGAGTGGATTTTGACGGTAAAACGCCCCAACCGAGTGGCTTTGGGCGGTAAAAGTACGACGGAGCGAAATTTGGCGGTAAAACGCCCGACCGAGCGGATTTTGGCGGTGAAAAGGGTGGGGGGGGCTTTAACGCTAACCCAGCAATGTATTAAATACACCCACTCCACCCCCCCCCCCTCCCCCCGCTCGGGTCCAGGGTGAAGAACGTGAAGAAAAACAGGAAAAATAAAATGTTTCTCGGCCATTAATTACAGATGACTTACCTGCAGTACGATTTTTGTTCACCAACTCGGCGAATAAACTGCATCAGAAACTTCACAGTAGAGTCAGAGATCATATGTTAAGATCAAGGGACTTCAAACGCCTGTGCGACAACAATACACGTCTATTGTTGTAGGCTAAATACAGTAGCGACCAAGAGTACGTGTGCCCCCAGGCAAGCCCGCTTCTCTAGGGGCACAAGGGTAACAATGTTAAAATCCTTCGAACTTAAAAACTTTTCGATGAAGTGAGCGGCAAACTTCTAAGACGAATGTGCATGATTACAGGTATTATGTAATAATAAATAACGTCTGTGTTTCAAAAGCATGTTCTCGTTTTTTCATCTGTAGCTGAATGCAGCGGAGCTTGCCCCAGCAAGGACGACATCGCCGGCAGCCTGGGTAACAGCGACAACGCATAATTAGAATGTATAATTAAGGCATCGGACACCGCTTTCAGTTTAATGTTTCCCCAGTAATAAAATTACCGATAATGGAATGCCACGAAATACTGGAATAAACAAAACTTGCCACTTATTCGAATGCTCTTGTATTTTTGTACATGTTTCAAAGACAATTCGCACTTAATACAACAGCGCTCCCTGGCGAAAACATTAGAACTAGGGTAAACTGGTACCGCCGCTCATACTCATATATCACTCTCTGCCTTCGACCCACTCCGCTAGGGCTGCATTTTCTCACTCGCTCGCCAGGGCGGCGCAAATTGCTAGTAAAAAGCATAAAACTAAAAGCACAATTATAACTTTTTTCAAAGGGTACCAGATGTTTTTTGCTGCTTTAGATACACAGAGCTCGTTATATTTATGTTTTATTTTTGAAAATCCTAATGTTGCAAAAAATGACAACTGATTTGACCGTTTTTCAAGAATCTTGAAATTTGCCCCCGGCCGACAGCAGGCAGCGAAGCTTGCAGAGCGCCACTGTGCGGGTAGCCTGTTACTTTGCGGGTAGCTTGATGGCCAGCAGCTGACGATCTCCCGGCAGAGGGCGTTTCGCTTATACTAGAGTATAATGATGTGAAAAACGAGCTCCCTCTGCTGGCAGAATGAGCAGCTGATTGAGCGAAGTTATTGCCGCGGAACCAGGCTAGCTAGAGGTAGCGTTGCAATGCCTCTCGGCGTTGTGTCCCCAATATCAGAAAAAACGTCTGCCTCAACCAAAGACTGGCAATGAATTTCATAGCGTGTCAGCTTACCAAAATCTGGCAGAGATATTATAGCTAGAAGCAACCTAGAAGCTAGATGAAACGTTTACTAAAAAGTTACTAAATTAATATCTCACTAACCACAAGGTTCCTAATACTACCATATGTTACATATTAGCATATATTCCCCTCATTTTACATATAAATATTAGGTAATGTATATTTATGCATATGTATTGCATACTGGCATGTTCATAGATGTGATGACACAGCAGTTGATACCTTGCACCTGTTTGTGCAAATGAGGGGATGTGTTGTGGGGAGATGTCTCAATCGCGGTCCGCATAGTGTTGCAGTTTGTTAGATAGGCAAGTTGAAGAAAGATCGATAGCTCAATATTTTCCTCGGTGTCACCTAGTTTTGTGTGCTGTTTTCATCACTTTTTGTATTGAGCAACATGCTATAAATAGGTCCGAATCTTCTAATGACTTTTAGTTTTTGACTATAAAGTGAATTGTCTTTAACATGCTGTACGTCCGTCTGGAATGGTGTCACGATGTGATGTAGATGCATTCTGTAAGTGCTACAAAAGTCGTTTAAAAAGTAGCTTGATTACCGGGTGAAAGTTGTCGTACTATGTGCCAACAACGTGTCCTACACTCCTTCATTACACCTAAAAACAACATGGCCGGCATGTCACGGCGACATCCTTTTACACGCGATTACCACGTGACCCGACCACGTGGTCACAACCAAACCACTACGTGGTCACCACGTGGTCACCACGTGACCTGGGTCAAATTATGACATCGAAATGAACGAAATCCTCCGGGTTAGCATACAGGAGTAGCATATTCCTGTTCATGTATGTTACATACTCGTAATTAACAGATCTCGACAATTGAATTAAGTTGATAAGTTATAATTTCGGATTTTTATTACATCATCCATTGGTTAGGCAAGAAAATGGGGAAAATTCGGTATCAAACTGCATTACATTTTATGCAGTCTTTCGTAAGTTGTGCTTGCGTTTTCTAATTTCGTGACTTCTAATGATCAAATGAACTCGGACGTCATGGCGACCTTGACCTCCTCGCATGGTGTGACATCGGCGGCCGAAGTCTTCCCGCCAAATTGTTGCTGCCTCACCGATACAATGTTTATTGTTTGTGGATATAGTAACTTGAATTGCATTTAATAATTATGTGTGAAACATTGTATCCATGGCACAAACCAGTGACAAGTAAACCAAATAAACATGTAAAACCGAATATATCTTTATGATATTTAAAATCTTGCATGTACTAAGTACCGTTGTAATACCCCATGTGGTCGCCCCGTGGACAGCCTAAGCGGCACAAGAACAGCCCAAGCGGACGGTGCGTGATTCGAGTCCCACCTGTACAAATGGCCATGTTTCATTTCTTTCTTGTCCAAGAGTAGGGGGTTACTCCCGGAGACATGGCTCCTCTCTACCGTGACCCTTCCCATTGCCTTGATATGACCTGCAGAGGTTAAAGCGTCCCTCAAATGGACCCAAATTTAAAGTTACTTATCCAGCTCTTTCCCGCTAAAACTAAAGAGGTCAAAATACACTTAAGGATCAGTCGTTGAATCATCCAAAATTTCTTTTGTCTATATTCCACGCACGACCGACTGCCAAGTAAAGTCTCTTAGCCTTGCCTTCGATATCAATTAACCACAGATTTTGTAGTTAGTGTGTGGCGTAACGCCTTTGTCTTAAGTATTCATTATCTGGAAGAATGCATCGGAAAACAGACTAGCCGTGTTTTATTAACGTAAGTGTGCGTTAGTTAAATAAAGGACGACAAAGTAGGGCATTATTTTAATAATGAACGGAACAACTGTGCATTATCTTGATAATGAACAGTGGTTGTTAATATTGACTTCGCTAAGTGTCACGGTGCAATCAGCCGAGCCGAGCTGAGCTGAGCTAGGCGAGCTAGCAGATGATGTCAGAACTTGGCCTTTTTTTAAAGACAAACTATGGAATGCATAAGTCAATGTTACGCTCCAAGGGGGCGGGGGATCAGATCAGAAAGCTCAAAATATATGGAAATTCGACAGTTATCGATTACATATATTGGTCATGCCGTCTATAAATGGGGGAACCGTCTGGCATTGTCATGTCATGTCATTGCTACAGCAGGTGTCACATATGTGTTTAATGGTGCAGGATCAATATTACAAAAGACACGACATGTATGGATGATTTATCTTAAAGCAGAAGTGTTAGATCCCTCATACCGCTTTCCAGGGGGCGATGTTTTCAGGAAAGTTAGACGTAATAAGTAGACCCTTGTGGGGTGATTTAGAAAACAAAAATGTCTACTTCCTCCACGCCTTCCTACCCCTACCGTCCCCCTGGTGCTTCACATAATGCTCGCTCACGTATTAGTCGGCCAGTGCAATTGATAAAATAGTCAATTTCCTGTGTCCAAACATGGAAAATTAACCGCCCAAATCATGAGCAAATTTAATGCCTTGTTATAACAATTTTATAAACACCTTAAAGAACTCGCTGTCGTGCATTCCCCAAATAAAGCACTCCAGCTCAGCTCGTTCTTACGGAAACGTCATCATTTTTTGCGCTTCGCGATGCTTTACTTGTAACAAGTAGCGGTGCCGCGACAGAGTTCTGCGGTGTCCCAGGATAGACACGTTTGCCATATCACAGCCGATACGGCGATGTTTATTAGGTTTCTGAATTTAAAAAAATAACAAAATTGTGATATATATGTCGTCTGGGCATAGCTTTGGCGCGAAAAGCTCGGAAAGCGGCTGTAAACATTATTAGTATTCCGGTTGGTTTGCTCTCAGTGAGTCACGGCCGACAGGAAAAGACAATATTGATCGTATAATCCGCATATATATACATTATATGAACGTTAGTTAATAACTCTTTATAAATTGATATATTGTTCTCATTAAATTCTACACATACGTTTGTTGAGTGGCGATGCTCCAGATTTTTTTCCCGGCTGGACAGCCGCTTTGTGAAGTGACCTTGATGGCAACAAAACTGTTAAGACAGGGCCAGTCGTCAACAGCAGTGTGACGCCTCATGCGTGATAGCCCAGACGCGGGCGCTGCATGTGCAGCGAAACCTCAACGAAGCTGCTATTTACATGCACTGGTATCGGATCTAGTGGGACGCGTGGTGTCTCTTTGGACACCTACCTTAAACCCTTGACATTAATGGCTGACTCATAACTCTAGATGTCTGGTCGGTAAGTGACTGAACGTTGGGTTCATCAAGCGATCTTATAGCCCAGTTTGCGAGACTGTCTTCACTGACACCGATTGAATGCATACGGAACACAATTACGTGATATATATACATGTCACATGCATTTGGTGAAAAGCCAGTTCTGAAATAGCTAAGAATCACCTGTTATATATAATAAGAGTTTAACTGTTATTATGTCCTTCTGTCGGGGCATAGTGTTGCACTTATGTTCTCCACGTGGCGAACGTATATATAGTGTTCACATAGTTGGGACACAAAAGTCATGCAAGACGTGAAGTACGCAGTAAAAGGTCACGGATGAGGGAACAGTGAATGGGGACACGTACGAGGGTTGGTATACACTAATTGTGAGTTTGGAGTTTGGCTATCACGGTTGGTCGAGGCTAAACCGCATATCCTGCTGCATCCCACCCCAACCCTATTCACTAGCTCTAACACTAACCATAACCCAAACATAGGGAAACATGGGGCAAAATGACCACCTTAACTTTATTTGTAATTTTTGGGGGACAAGCAGTGCTATAAACAGAGCCAAATTTGGGTAAACTGACAGCAGTAGTATTGTGAATAACATTGCTTGGACACATGCGAGTGACACGAACAACATTTTTACTCTCACCAAAAGACATGTTTTATGTCACAGTGGGTCATTTTGTCCCACTAAAGGGGCAAAATGGTCAGCACATAATTTCAGCATGTTATTGAGTGAACTGAACAGCCTAAGAAGGCAAGTTCCTAACTCTCTGGAACCGTTTGACCCAGAAGGATCACACATCCTTCACAGGTGAACGAGTATCCCATCATTGTCACCTAGGTATCTGGTTGACTGACACCATGTCTTGGGTCAGACATCTAAAGGAGATAACCGCCAAAGCTTCACGATCAGTCAATTTGCTCAGAAAAATATCTCGCACTATTGATAGAAAGACCAAACTAATGATATACAAATGTTACATAAGCCCGCAATTGGAGTACAGCAGTAGCCCGTATACAGGGAATCTATGTAAAGAACAGGTGGACAAACTAGAAGCCGTGCAGGGGCAATCTTTACTTAGCGTCACTAATGCCTATCGCCACACCTCACGCACGTCTAAGGATAGCACATAGAAAACGTTATAATTTTATTGACTTCGACTCGTTGTCCCTTGTGTGGTTCAAAACCCGAAGATGCAAAGGATTTCTTTATACTATGTCCCAGACTCGCCGCTCTCCGTGCCAGGTTAATGGGCGAGATCGGTCCCCTGCTCGTGATGTCAACCCCCGCACCCCCTATCAGTAGTACTACCCCGATGTTAAAACGCGAAATACTGAAGTTGAATAACATACAATTACGCGGTTGCGATGGGCTCGCCCTCGCACAGAACCAACAATTGTTTAAAAGTGTTCACCGTTATATCCGTGACTCTAAGCGTTTTGACGTCGGCTGAATTTATCGATATATGTGAACATTTACATGTACTATACGTTGTTGTAAACCTCTTGAAATACATAAAGCTTATATAAAAAAAAGGATCACACATAGAAATTACAAATAATGGTTTACGTCAGCAGAGGCGGATCGGGCGGAGGGGACACCCCCTCCCCCCACTCTTTGCAATTTCTCAGTGCAAAATTTAGGCCATCTGAGGCGTAGAACGCCGCTTTCATGCGAAGTCATACAGACCCGGAGCAAGGGCGGATCCAAGCATATCTGGATCCGATCCTGAAACCCTCCCCCCCATAATACATTGCAGGGTTTGGGGGGTTCTGCGGTAAAGCCCCCCCCCTTTTCACCGCAAAAATCCGCTCTATGAACGCACATTTTCAAAGCCCCCCCACCCCCTCCCCATGTCAAGTTTAAAAAAATTTACTCTACAGTGGTATCTTTTTCATCATAAATGTCCGCTCTATAGGCCCTGGGTATCTTTTCCATCACAAATATCCGCTCTCTCAGGCATCAAGGCATCAAGGCACCCGCGGAACTCTACCGCCAGATTTGTGTAATAGTCCCCCCCCCCCATCTGCGTCTTATCCTGACGAGCTGCTGGAAGGAATGACCCTAAGCTGTCTCCTAGGTTTCTGACTTCTCGAAATCAGCCGGGCCTTGCCACACTCTTTCTGTTGGTGGGGACCGTAGCGGGGCATTGCCTGTTACTTGGCTTTGTCTTTCTAACTGGAAGTCTTGTAGCTTTTGGAAGTGGGGATGTATCGAATGGAGACACGATGTCGCATGCCACCTGGCTCTGCCTCAATCAACGCTTCCGGCTCCCTGGGGCGCACAGCTCTTCCTTCTTCAAGCTCCCTCTGACGCACATCGTTTTCTTCTTCAAGCATATTCGTGATCATCAAAGATGTTCGGATTCAGTGGACATATCATCCAGTTTGCTGAAGATAATCGTTTCTATTAGAGTATATACATATTAAATTGGATGTGGGTAAAACGGCCCATGGGTCATTTTGCGCCGAGCAGCGTGGGTAATTTTGCCCCTGTTAGTAACTTTAACATTTGACCGCTGTATGAAAAATACGGCGCAGTATATATATTCTGCATCTGATTTACGTTTGGGACTTGACTTGGACTTATCTTTGATCGTGTTAATTTATCAAAGTTTTCCCCCAAGCTAGTTCTATTTTTTCCAGTGTTTACCATAGATGACAACAGCCCAGAATCTTTTACTTCGATAAGGTAGGTCGATCAGCTTTCTGCTTCAGCGCCCATGTAGATTTGTTAAGGTATCACATAACAAACAGGAACAAATATAAAACGCTTAAATACAGGTGGCAGCGCCGCAATTGCGCGATATTGTGGTGAGCCATGTGACCCCGATAGGTCATTTTGCCCCATGTTCCCCTACATCAGAATATGCAGTCTGGCCTCCAATAACCTTAACACTAACCCCAAAACTCAAATGTTCATCGAAAGATGCAGTCTAACCTCCACTAACCTTAATGACGCAATAACCTAAAAATACATCAGAATATGCAGTCTGGCCTCTGTCTGCAGTCTAGAATCTATCTGCATTATAGCCGCTATCTGCATTCTAGCCTCTATCTACCACGCGCATTCTTAACAATGCGGAAACGGGCTTCAAATGTTGAAATCGTGGGGTGGTGGTAGTCATGGCATAATGTACGCCACCTTAGAGGAACCCCCTACCCCATTATTTACCACCCCCACCCTTTCAACATCGTGTATAATGATGGCTGGTTTAGTATCGACACGAAGTCGACAAACATCGGATTAAAGCACATATATTTACTTTAGGTATCACTGGCGGCAGATCCCAGAGTTGGGCTTAAACCGTCGCCCCAAACCCCATCACTATATAGCCCCTGTTCTGCGGCTGTAAGGCGGATAAAAAACGGAAGGGGCCTAGCTGTCCCATTTTAGCTCGTCCTCCAGCCGCAGAACTCAGGCTACCCCCCGCCCCCGACCACCCCTCCCCAACACTTCCTCCTTTGACTTTTCTTACAGGACAGTTTTTTTTCATTTTAAGGGGACATGCTTTAACTTTCGACTTTCGAGTTTCGACTAGAAATCGTTTTCTGATACGATGCCTCATATTCCAGGTATGAATTACCGCAAGTAGGTACCCTGACCTGTCCGGGCAAACAACCTACATCAATTTAAACATCACGCACAGGAGTGAGCAACATATCTCACCATGACAACCATCAATGACGGACATGGGTAAGAGCTAAGGAAAAAACGACCATATTACGATACAGTTGGCATATAAATATATATCTACAATAGTCCTACAATATCCATATATTATTTTGAACTTAGCGAAGCATGAAGTACACTAGAAGACTACTAGAGATGGCTTAATTGACTATCTGATATTTGGACAAAAAAACATAAATTAATTTGAAAACAATGGGACTGATTCTCTGTCCAGTATATATGTATAATAATTTCTCCATCGATCTTTCCAGGGGCGACCAGTCCTATGACCTCACGTTCCGGAATCTCTGTGTAGACATTCATGGAACTCCGATCCTGAAAGACGTCTCTGGAGTGGCCGAGCAAGGCCAGCTGCTCGCCCTTATGGGCCCCAGCGGTATAACTCTCACCATTCTTAAGTTATGCGTCCACAATATGTCCTTTCTAAACAGTACAAAATGATGTTACGCTTCTTGTAGGGCTTTGGTACTGTCATCACATTTATTGAGCCGATTCCATCCTTATGGCGTCATTATACGTAATGGCTGCTTAATTGGCACCACAGCATAGGATGCTGTGGTGAAGTTCATAATTTATAAATGAGTATCCACGCCACAAAAATGGATGGTGGTGCCCGCAATCCTTGAACTCTCCCCACCACCTCCATCCCCACTACAGTGCATTCTAAGTTTTGTGGTGTGCATTATTTGACGCGAATTTAAGTATTGTCCTATAACCAATGCACTCCGGGCCCCAATCCTTACAATTCATCCTAGTCTACGTTGATGCGCTTCCGTATTTTAGGTTCGGGGAAGTCGACACTGCTGAACGCGCTGTTCTCAAGATACAGCGTGACTTCCGGTGAAGTCATGGTCGGCAGTCGACCAATCAGCAAGCAGCTTCGGCGGAAGATGTCTTACGTCTTGCAGGAAAACACCCACCTTGCGCAACTACCTCTCAAGGACACGCTCTACGTACGCCGACAATCAGAAACGTTAGGCAAAAATTAGGCTGTAATCATAACTTATTCCTGTTGGCATGATTTTTAGTGTCTATAATCACTTGTAATATTGTATACATTTTTAACGAAGAACCTGCGATACAGATCGAAGTATATAAACGTCGCGTGGTATGTCTCGTCTCCATAGTTCGCTGGCATGCTGCGTCTCCCAGACAAAATGAGTCGTGCAGAAAAGCTGACGAGAATTGACGAAATCGTGAATCTACTGGAATTGGGGAAATGTCTCAACACAGGTAAGGTGCGACGTGGGTGGGCGACGGTATTTTTGCCTGCGTATGGTCGGGTATGTGTAAAAATGTGAAATGGAAGCGCCTTAGCTAGTCCTTAATTGGCACACCCGTAGCTAGCCTCTGGAGATATATTATGTGGGTCTCGGTGCTAGCCTGTATTTCATTAGGAGTTAGGAGGCGTACATGGGCATTTTGACTAAGACCAAAGGTAATATGACAGTTTAATACATTAATTATCAGTTGGCTGTAAACAATCATCTGCTGACAGATTGGTCGTTACGTCATCTTCTGTTGATCAGCAGCGTATGCAAACCGGACGCCATGTTTGTTCATGTTTGTTCATGGCGCTTGCTGATGCCCGCAGGTGCTTCCGGTGTTTCCGATGGCACGTGACTGCATGTGATACATGGACGCCACGTTTAATCTATGATGCAAAGATACAGAAAGTTAATATACCCAAAACAAATACAAAATGCCTGTAATAATTGACTTGTTTTACTCATGAATCAATTAAATACACTGGTGTTATGGTTATTGTGTTTAAATTTGTTTTTTTTCAGCCGTTGGCGGACCCATGTATCCCGGTCTCTCCGGAGGGGAAAGAAAGAGAGCCACTATAGCCTGCGAAATCCTCGGCAACCCGGAAATCATATTGCTTGATGTAGGTTGATCATTTAACATGGGGTCTGCCAGCCTATAAGATGACGCAACTTACTTGCATAAATATATTAGTAAGTTAGTGGAAAGAAATTAATTGCTGGCGTTCTTGGCCACTTTGTGCCCACGAAGGCTACACTAAGCCGAAGAAGCGTCACGGGACAACGAAATGGGGTTCAGTAAACCTTCCCCAGATGCAGATACCAGGGCGCGAACACGTGACCCGAGGTCACATTGGGATAGCGCGGGGGCCGTGACATTTCTTCAAGGTAGCGGGGATAAGCCAAAAAACCCATAAATAACTTTAGCAGATGTATATATTTAGATTTAGAAGAAATTCCCCGCGGTGGATATACCAACAGCGTTCAGTATCAAAGTGAAGAGTTATAATTATTCATCAGATTTTCCTTGATATCCGTTGCAAATCCGGCTTCCGTCTTTCATCATAAATGAGCCCGCGAAATGAATTATTATAGTAAATAGGGTGCGTCCGTAATACTCGAGCTGTACGGGAACAATGGCTCGCATTAACATAGAAAAACTAACAAATCCGGGGAAACGATGCGTGAGTATTTTGTTTTAAGTGGCATCATGGTCTGTCTGTGTGTGCCTTAGGAGCCCACCACTGGCCTGGACTACGCCATTGCCTACCAACTGCTGAAGATATTGCAAACGTACGCCAGGGAGGCCAACAAGACCATCATAACCTCCATCCACCAGCCCTCCAGCGAAATGTTCTACATGTTTGACAAGCTCCTCCTCCTCTGCGAGGGTCAGGTGGGGCCCTGACTATGGAACAACGTTTCTCAATTAAATAATTTTCACCTTAGTTGCTCTAAAAGAAAAAAATCCCCTCTAGTTTCCTGTTTCTTTAGATTGAAATTCACCGTCTATGGCATGCCCTTTATATTACGATGGTCCTGGAAATTCGAATGCCAAAAGCCTTCATAACGCGTTTGCAAACATTTTAAAACCTAATTAAGTTTATTTATCATTTAGTTTAATAACTCTTTTATTACTCTTTCACATTTTATTGTTTGTGTTGGCAGACAGCGTACTACGGGGAACAAGATGATGTCCTGCCGTACTTTAAACAGTTAGGACTGATATGTGAACCCGAGTACAACCCATCAGACTTCCTTCGTAAGTTAAGACACTACATATAGAAAAAATAATTCATAGATAAATGCCTTAATAAATCAATTTCCGAATTAGCGCACCATGCTTTTAAAATGGTGCGATAGGGTTGTGACACACCTGGTAGTTTGGTTATTGTGTTACATATAATGCTGGTTGATGTGCTGCTGCTTCACGCGTAGTAAACATACTGAACATAGAAGTAGCCATGTAAACATGAACTTTTGTCAATGCATGCTGCATAACAGCACTGCAGTATAGAAAAATGGTGGTTTGTTTGAGTAACGATGGTCTGCTGGACGACCAGCAACAATGACTAGACAAAATTATAGCAAGATACTTGTAACAAGATATAGCCGCAACTGCTTTCCCTTGAAAATACATGTAAATTACTTGTTATATTTTAAAACTACTACGTTTTTAAAAATAAAAATTGCTTTAGTTTTAATTAGGTTAACCGATAAACCGATCGCCATCCGAAATGATCATTTCGATAACGAAATGTCCCACATTAAAGATTTTTTTTTATTAAACGTTTTAGTTCCGGATAATTCCTATTTCTTTTATGGCAGTTGATGTGGTATCAGGAGCCAATCCGTCGCGTCACGAGATTACTGAAGCAGCGAAGGGCCGGTTGGTATCAATTATATAATACATACTTATACATATACTGATATATCAACCCCACCCCCACCCCTCTTCCCCTTCCGCGCCCCCCCCCCAAAAAAATGTAAAAGACAATTGCTTATTAACGTCCTTACTGCATGAATACAAAAATACTTAAAATTATAAAAGTTTTGTCGCGATAGCCCATGTTTATTAATATTTTTATAATAGTGTTCCTGGTGTAATGTGCTGATACTGTTCTGGTATTAAATATTTATGTAAAGTTAATAATTGTTGAAACATGTCCTTGTAATAATATTGTTATTCGAGTAATTATTTTTGTGAAAATTTATGAAATTTTACAATGGTCAAACCGAAGGCGAATAATTATGTTTACTGATTCCCATTGTGACCGCATCAACGAATCATCTTTTAATGTTTTAATGTTTAAGGTTTCTAATGCCGTTGCCGGATGCCGAGCGGAGGGCCGCCAAAGCCGAACGGACAGATGGGGGTAGGTTGCCTTTCGCCCAGCGAGCGCTAGATCGTCGATTTTCATCGATTTTTTGATAGCCGCCATTTTGCATCAACACATTATTTTTTTTAGAAGAAACCAGCGGAAAAGACGGGCAGTTGCGTGACATAAGCAAGTTCTCCAGCGACGACGCTCGCTGGCAGTCAGGTTTCTGGACGCAGTACAAGCTCCTGTGCCACCGTTCGGTGTTGTGGAACTACAAGTACATCTTCAACAAGTACAACATATACATCCATGTGTTGTTCGCCGTCGTGACAGGTCTCATTTACTGGCAGACGCCACGTACTGAGGAGACGCTCACCGACCGAGCGGGGTTGGTGAGTTAGGCTTCGCGGAACCAGGGAGGAGAGGGGATGGGGTAGCAAAGGGGTCAGAGCCCCCCCTCCCCCAACCCCCCTCAGATACTCAGTGTCGGAATGTGGGGGTCAATGTCGAATGTAGATTTTTCCAATGTGTCGCGTGTTGCCAATTACCTCTTCCAGACCCCTTACCGATGTCATATATAACTGTGTCAACGTTTCTGTTTACAGATGTCACTGTTCTGTATCTTCTGTGGAGTTAGCGTCCAACATGACGTCTGTCTCGGATGTAAGTACACTAGTGGAACACAATATGATACAAAAGTATACTGGATAGTTAAAAAAAAAACTGTCCTGCGCCCGACGATCAAAGTTAAATAATGACATACATGTACGAGTGTCCCATTTACGTAATTGCATTTACGATCTTAGGTTTTATGACCTTAGGATTTAGGACCTTGGGATTTAGGATATAGGACCTTAGGGTTTAAGACTTTAGGATTTAATACCTTAGAATTAAGACCTTAGGATTTAGGCCCTTACGGTGTAGGACCTTCGGATTTAACAACTTAGGATTTAGAACTGTCTTTAAATTTAAAGTTAAAAAAAAATATCATTGGACGAGCATTTATTTTTGTTCACTGATGGCAGTAAACCTTATTTAGGCTGAAATATGTGGCCTTCCCTTTGGTAGGCAATGGTTGAACTTTGGACGAGCAATTATTTTTGTTCACTGATGGCAGTAAACCTTATTTAGGCTAAAATATGTGGCCTTCGCCTTGGTAGGCAATGGTTGAATAAAATTCTTCATCGTAACATTAAGCTCATATTCTAATTACTCTTAGACTCAGTGATAAGGATCGAGAATTTACAAACATGCCTACCACATGCCACATTGTTCAGCCTAATTAAAGGTTGCGGGCATGGGTAAAGGCACATGTTTTTAACCAAAGTTTTGACCAAAGTCTGCCGCTCTCCAGACTGAGCTATCCTGGCTGCACACCTAGTGGTGGTGTCTGAATGCATTCGCTCGCCCAATCGTCAATCAATCGAGATGGCGTCACCCGTAGGGTGAGAATGACGTAACATTTAAAATCCGGATTATGTCTGGCGTCCACTACAGTGACCTTGGCCTTACCAATTGACCTTGACCCCATTCCTGTGACTTTCACCTACATACCACGCTAACGTACTTGATCGATCCATGTCGAATAACGGATATCGATGAGTAAAGTTATGCGACGAAATGTTTTTAATAACTTTAATAATGTCGGTAATTGCTGCCATTGCAGATTCCCAGATCAGCGGGGTTATCATGCAGGAGCGTGCGGCCGGCCTCTATCGCCTCTCGGCCTTCTACCTGGCCAAGGTCACCAGCGAGGCTCCTTTGGCGATCGTCCTGCCCGCCTCCGTCCTCCTCATCGGCTACTGGATGGCTGGGCTCACCGCCTCCGCAGCCAACTTCTTCGCCATGCTCGCCGCCCTGCTACTGATGGTCCTCACATCCCAGGTCAGTCTCTATAGCCACGCTGTTATATGGATCAATTAGTGAAAATACCGAACTTACCGAACTTAAAAGTCAGTCGCAATAGCCACGCTATTAAATGCATCAATTATTGAACAATACCGAACCGTTAAAAAAGAGCGTCTTTCACACCATGCCATATTAATTATTGAACACTGAATGTTTATGATTTATGCATTAAGGACCTAAGTACATGTACATAGTTTCCAATTAAAAGAAGTTGAAACGAACATTTTGTCTATTTTTGTCCCATATCGGTCTCACTATATATTTCCTTGGCTTTCAATCTATTGGCGCTGCTATCGGGGTATCTGGAACGACGCCCTCCAACACATTCCTTTTGTTCAACATCGTTTTCCATGTGATGTTGATGTCGGGTGTGTAAGACAGGATTTTAATACATCATACCACATATTATGCCTTTCAACAGGTCCATATCCGTATCACCTGTAAACGTTTATATCACCACTTTTAGTGTGAAAATGATCACGGCCTTAGAAATTGTCGGCTATTATTGTCTTCTATCTACATATTACAATCAATAATAATATGTGTCTTATATATATATTTACATAGATACACATGATTGAAGTCACATTGGTGTTACAGATGGAGACAGTAAACTAAACGACGAGTATATAATATCGGTGTTATTTGGCGGTTAGAGTTGCATATTACCAACAATATTCATGTCTTGCAGGTGGATATTATCAAAGTAACTTACCATTCTGGATCGACTGGTTCAAGTACCTATCCTGTTTCTACCACGGATTCAGCGCCATTAGCCATGTCGAGTTCACTTCGGGAGACCCCTTCAGGTAACTGAGTACCAAGCTATCATATGTACCTAACTGCACCTTACGGTAGCTTCTGCAATTTATGTCTGTTATATCACTAGATGAAAGCAAAACTCATCATTCGAAATGACTCACCAGAGGGCGGCACCACATTTGGGTTTGCATGGCGGACACTGTTCTCGAAAAGTGCCCATAATCGGGTAGAGACAGCTTATGTAGACCATTCCCTGGCCTACCACCTCGATCGTCAGGTTATCTTACCTACCAACATGTAATACACGTTACCACTGTTACAATTAGTAAAACATTAATCTTGATTTATGCACATTATGAATCAAATAACGCTGATCTATTACGCCACATTTCAAAACAATTCTTATATACATATGTCTATATATGTCGCTTATCGGGTTATGGCAACCCCTTTATATGAAATCCTTTCGCAATGTTCCTTCACATTCGTTTCGCCAGTTCTGACACCAGTTGTAGAGTTATTTTGAATAAGTCCACAACACAAGTTGTTTCCGTTTATTTAATTTTATTTTACTAGTCCATATATGATTTGGTGGCCTCTGCTATAGTCTATCCGTTTCTCGCTTAAGCTCTCTTGTCTATTCTATCCCGCTTGTACTGTGCTGCCTGTTCTATCCCGCTCATTCTGACCTGTCTGTTGTCTTCCGCTCATTCTGTCCTCTTCGCATTCCCGCACCCCTTTATATATTCCTAAAAAGCTCTTCCCGTTTACCCCCACTGGCAAACTAATCTCAGCACGTGCAACGTGCAACGTGTTCGTCCAATCTATCTTTTAGCCAGCCTCCCTCCTAAATAAACTACATGTTGACCGCCCTAGCCTAGCGCTAAACATACGCCGCCTGCAGTTCTGGATCAAGATCCCCTTTAAAACCAGAAGACCCGCCGCTGATCAGCGGTCATAAAACCTACCGGCCAGTAGCTGCCTCTCTCGGGATATCTCCCCACCCGTTCACCCTGGCCCTATGCCCCAGGGGCGACCTACTCGCTGTGGTTAACTAAACTCTATGCTATACCGGGGTCTCTACACTAAATTCTGGGTTCCCTACAATATAATATATACATTCCTGTCGCTGTCTGTTTTTATTGTACCCCCCTGATCCCTGTTCTTGGCCTTCAATGTCATATGTCGTCCCTTGCAGGTGCTCCGCCAACCACTCGTCCTTCGCAGATTGCCGCGAGACCAATGTCACGCAGTTTGGGGGCGCCCTCTACTTGGAGAGGATAGGAATACTGCATCCGATTTGGTTCAATATCCTCTTTCTGATCGCCATGTTTGTCGCGTGCCATTCTTTGGCTTACGTCATATTGCGCTTTATAAGGCGGCCTAAGACGCTGAATTAACTCTAAATGAACTATGCGAAGGACAAACAAAACTAAATTTTGGCGATTTAGGCCGCTTTTGTTCACACAAAGACTAAAGTGGGCCAAGAAACATCACGTGACAAATAGGCAGTGTGTACAAACATATACGCCAAAATATAAAGACACTATCTGTAGACGTATACCTAGATAGCCAGGACATATTGGTTAACGATTTAACACATTGCATTGTGGAATAAAAAAAAATTGTTTTCAATGTTAGATTAAACTATAGGCTTGGATACGTGTCCAAACAACGTTGGTTCTAACATTGATTCGAAGTATAATGTACCAAAACGTTCGACTTGTCACAGAATATAGATATCGAAATAACAATTTTGACACCAATATATGGTATAGATTCATGATAAAAACATGTGGTTTGCATGTATGATCTATATATATATAATACGTGACCACCAAAATGTGGAGCTGTTCTTGGTAATATGACCATAATGTGTGTTATGGTGTGGTATCCGTATTCGTTGGGGTGAACTGGGATTCCATTTCTAACTTACAAAATCTAGAAAGCACTGTCGTTCCAAGAGTGCTGCCCTGGCTCTCCGGTGGCTGTCTGGTCTCCTTCCTTGAGCACCCCGGGGAGCCCCGGTCCGGACGACAATCTTCTCCCAAGACTACTTCCCCAACGAATTAAAAATTGCGAAAGTAGTTCCCATATTTAAAGGCTGGGGATGCGAAGATGTTTACTAATTATAGATCCGTATCAGTCCTTCAAACTATATTCAAAAATATTTTGAAGAAGTAATGTATTATAGGCTACTCAATTTTATAAACAAACAGTATTTGTTACATGACCACCGGTTTGGTTTCAGACACAAATATTCAACGATTTTGGCTTTGATACTACTAGTGGATAAAATATACTCTGCCTTAGATAGGCGGGGGGCGGGGGGATCGGCCAACGGATTTTCTGAGATTTTCTAAAGCATTTGATACTGTTAATCACGCTGTCTTATCTTTAAAATTAGAAAGATATGGTGTCAGAGGCATCGAATTAGACTGGTTTAAAAGTTACCTTTTTCACATGGAACAATATGTTGAATACGACGAGGCTAACTCTGAGAAATTAAACATAAACAGCGGAATTCCGCAAGGGTCTGTTCCTGGACCACTTTTATTCCTCGTTTGCATAAATAACTTAGCATCTCTTAGGAAAGCTGGAAAGTGTTCAGCATATTATTTACAGACGATTCAAACTTTACGGGAACTATTACGGGAAATGAAATTGAAAGCATTATCCAAACACTAAACTTAGAGTTGGACAAAATTAAGCATTGGCTCCAGTTTAATAAATTAACGCTTAATCTTAGCAAAACCAAATTTATGATCTTTAAATCCTATTAGAAAAAATGTCCACTTTATCCAAAGTACAAATTTCGGGTGATGCTATTGAGCAGGTCTCATGCATAACGTTTTTAGGGGTTCAAAACGATAGTATCCTGCTCTGGAAAGAACACCCACAATACATTACAGGCAAGATTGCAAGGGGTCTAGGGGTAATTTCTCGGGCTAGGAAGGTGTTTACCAGTGATATATTGCGTAGCCTTTATTTTTCATTTGTTTATCCATATCTTTCGCGCGCCCAAGACGTTTAGGCTGCGGCCTATCAGTCCTATTTACAGCCATTGTTTATTTTGCAGAAAATGGCTGTTCGTATAATTACAGGTGTTGACAAGTATTCTCACACGGAAAATCTGTTTAAAGACAATAATATGTTACCTGGCACGAAATTGTATGAAATAGTGTTGTTTTATTAATGTTTAAGCATGACCAGGGTATATTACCCGGACCTATTCAATTTTTATTTGTTACGAGGTCTAGTATTCAGTCATAATACTAGAAGATCAAAGCCACTGCTTATCTTCAAGGCCAGAACTGATCATTTTCGCAACTATATAAGATATTTGGTTATAACTTTCTTTAATAAATGGCATAATAAAACTTTCACTTCATTCATTCAAGAGAGCAATTATGTCGTCATAATAATAAAATATTCGAAACATTATCTTTATTTACATTCTGCGGGAGAAGACATGATTTTCACATCAATTACTTGTGGTAAAAAACCTACTACTGTGAGTGTTTTTGGTGGGTTTTTTTGTTTCGTTCCTTTTCTGTATTTTGTTTTTGTGTTTTGGGTTAGCGGGCGGGTGGGTGAGTATCTGTATCGATCTACTTGCCAAATGAACTAGTTATGGTAGCCGGCTTCTGCTATTTTCTATGTTATATATGTTTATGTTTATGATCGAAATCACATCTCTCTATTTGATCGAAATCACATGGCTTCATTATATCAAAATCACGTCTCTTCATTAGATCGAAGTCACATATCTATTAGATCAAAGTCACATGTTTATTAGATCGAAGTCACATATCTATTAGATCGAAGTCACATATCTATTAGATCAAAGTCACATATCTATTAGATCGAAATCACATCGGTCCTTTCGATCGAAATCGTATGTTTCTATTCGATCAAATTCACATCGCTCCATCGATCGAAATCACATCTCCATTAAATCGAAACCACGTCTCTCCAGTTGACCGAAATAACATCTCTATTCGATCGAAATCACATCGCTCCAGTTGACCGAAATAACATCTCTATTCGATCGAAATCACATAGTTCCATTAAATCGAAATCACATCTCTCCATTAGACCGAAATCCCATCACTCCATTAGATCGAAATCACATCTCTATTAGATTGAAATCACATCGCTCCATTAAATCGAAATCACATCGCTCCATTAGATCGAAATCACATTTTTCTACTTGATCGAAATCATGTCTCTCCATTAGACCGAAATCACATCGCTCCATTAGATCAAAATCACATCGCTCCATTAGACCGAAATCACATCTTTTATTAGATCGAAATCCCGTCTCTCCATTAGACCGAAATCACATCTTTTATTAGATCGAAATCCCGTCTCTCCATTAGACCGAAATCATGTCTCTATTCGATCGAAATCACATCGCTCCATTATTCCGAAATTGTATCTTTCTATTCGATCAAAATCACATCGCTCCATTGATCGAAATCACATCTCTATTAAATCGAAATCCCGTCTCTCCATTAGACCGAAATCATGTCTCTATTCGATCGAAATCACATCGCTCCATTAAATCGAAATCACAGTGCTCCATTAGATCGAAATCGCATATCTCTATTCGATCGAAATCACATCGCTCTATTAGATCGAAATCACATTTTTTTATTCGATCAAAATCACATCTCTCCATTAGATCGAAATCACATCACTCCATTAGACCGAAATCATGTCTCTATTCGATCGAAATCACATCGCTCCATTAGATCGAAATCACATCTTTCTATTCGATCGAAATCACATCGCTACAGCGGACAAAAATCACATCGCTCCATTAGATCGAAATAACATCTCCATATTAGATCGAAATCACATCGCTCGTTTCGATCAAAATCACATCGCTCCATTGATCGAAATCACATCGCTCCATTAGATCGAGATCACATTGCTCCATTAGATCGAAATCACATCGCTCCATTAAACCAAAATCACCTCGCTCTATTAAAACGAAATTATGCATCAGATCGTTCGTTTAGACAATCATACTTATGTCACCACTGTCGGCTTACTCAAGAGGAAAGCAACCCGAAACACACACGACTTTGCCCGTCATAAGCGCTTCCAAGAAGCTGACCAGAGATCTTTGACCATTCGACCCGAAGAACATTCTGACAGATTAAATGGTGCCAGTGAGCCGAACCGCCCGCATTCTCTTCAGAAAACCGTGCCTTCTGTGCAGACATCGCGCGTGATTTTCGTGGCATCCGGGTGAGCTAGGGTAGGCAAGCGGAGTAATCGGCACAGATATTTCGCGCATGGGCACTCATACTTTCTGCTCGTGTGCGAATCAAAATCAACCGAACGCAAAACGACTGTTCCGCATGAATGTTGCACTTGTTGCAGCACACAAACCATGAAGATTAAACAGCACCATAGCAATAAAGCAACGGATACGTATTGTGGTATTTCTTTTATTTGCTTTCTTACCAGGGTGCAGTGTAACATTGCAACAACAGTCGACCTTTGCTGACGCCCGATATTTCCGAATTATTGACGGGGCCGGACTATCACACAACGTAGATTTAAACATAAAACAACACAATGTACATTAGACACCAACAAAAGTACGAAAACGTAAAGATAACACGAAACAATAGAACTTAAAGTTAATGTAAAGAAGCGAACCGGCGGGGCAGCCTAACATAATATTTTGAGTAGTGTTAGAGTCACAGAATACGGTAGAAAATTTATTTCTCGTAAAAATGTGACGACTGTGTGGGGAGGACCACAGTTTCCAGAGCAAGTATTTGTCATCAGCAAATATAAAAAAAAAACTGGCTCAATTGGGAAAATGTTCTACTGCAAGTTCGACGTTTTACTGACTGAGCTAGAGGAGCATAGATAGCGACTGGTAACGTTTGACTGCGCCTGCTCGTGAACCCGTGAAAGTATGTAAATGTAAAGTCCATCGACGCAACACAATAGTACAGTTCTCGTGATCGGGCCACGAGACTTCAGTTTTGGGGACAAACAAACACACATGCTCCATGTGGAAGTACAGGCAGCTATAAGTCAATTTCTTTCCAGGTTTATTCTAAAAACTATGAGTACCATGTCACTAAACATGGCTATGGGAGATATACGTTAAAATATTTGGAGGCGATGAAACGCAGAACTTTCGGAATATACAAGGAAAAATCCGTCTTCAAAACACTCGACGGCTAAAAATAGCGTTCTAAATTTAGCCGCGCACCAGCGCTTTCGCGAGTTCTCCAAACAGCGAGTGACGTCACAGAGTTTCACGTGCCTCCGCGGTAACAAAAATGGCGAGAGCAAGTGATCGACTTAACCATTCCGCTGTCAAAATATGCACTGCATGGAGTAACAACACACGGATGCGTCATTAAACCACATGGTAAAGGTAAAATAAGACCAGTTGGATGTTTTGTATCACTTTTGGACAATGTTTCTTAATTCTTGTAAGTTTTCTGTTTGAAAACGTTAGCTTCTCAGCCTTGTTGTCCCGTCGTAACACATATTGGTCATTGTGATGGTTCAAATGAATGAAAAATATGTGGTCTATCCGTTTTGTGCAGCTATATTTCTTAAATATTCTTAATTATATCGCTAGGCCTTTCGCAATGGACCCACCCCTCGGCGCCTGGCTCTTGCGCAGGTAGTCTGGTTCCCACTCTCTCTCTTTGCGAAACATACACGTCACGCCTACGTCACATATAGTCAGAATACCAGTGTGCGCAGAGATTCTAGACTCGCTCCGAACACGTGCTTCGTTTGTTTGTCCCCAAAATGAAGTAAACCGGAAGTCTAAGCGAACGAGACTTTATAACCGTATGGCAACAAAACTGTTGTTTAGGTTAGCCGTCACCTGCAGTGTGACACCTCATGCGTGGCAGCCCAGACGCGGTCGCTGTGCAGCGAAACCTTAACGAAGCTGCTATTTACATGCACTGATATAGGATCTAGTGGGAAGCGTGGTTTCTCTTTGGACAACTTCCTTAAACCCTTGACATTAATTGCTGACTTATCACTCTAGATGTCTGGTCGGTAAGTCACTGAACGTTTGGTTCGTCCAGCGATCGAAGTAACCATCTTATAACCCAGTTTGCGAGACTGTGTGCACTGACACCGATTGAATGCATACGTAACACCATTACGTAATATATATATGTCACATGCATTTGGTGAAAAGCCAGTTCTGAAATAGCTGGAAATCACCTGTTATAGATAATAAGAGTCTAACCATTATTATGTCCTTCTGTCGGGGCATATTGTTGCACTTATGTTGTCCACGGGGCGAACGTATATATAGGGGTCAAATAGTTGGGTCAAAGAAATCATGTGCAAGACGTGAAGTACGCAGTAAAAGGTCACGGATGAGGGAACAGTGAATGGGGAAGACGTACGAGGGTTGGTATGCACTAATTGTGAGTTTGGAGTTTGGCTATCACGGTTGGTCGAGGCTAAATCGCATATCCTGCTGCATCCCGCCCCTATAATCCCAACCCTATTCACTAGCTCTAACACTAACCCTGATATGCAGTCTGGCCTCCAGCTAGTTTACTTAACACTAACCCCACAACCCAAATGTTCAGCGGAGGATGCAGTCTAACTTCTACCAACCTTAGTAACACAATAACCTAAACATGCATCAGAATATGTAGTCTGGCCTCTGTCTGCAGTCTAGAATTTATCTGTATTCTAGCCTCTATCTACCACGTGCATTCTTAACAAATCGAAAAGGGGCTTCGAATTTTGAAATCGTAGAGGGGGGGGGGGGTTGTTAGACATCTTAGAGGAACCCCCTACCCCATTATTTACCCCCTCATCCGCACCCCTTTCAACGCCGTGTATAATGATGGCTGGTTTAGTATCGACACGAAATAGACAAACATCAGATGAAAGCACATATATTTACTTTAGGTATCACTAGCGGCAGATCCCAGAGTTAAGGCCCAGACTCCCACAACCCCATCACTATATAGCCCCTGTTCTGCGGCTGTAGGGCGGCTAAAAAGCGGAAGGGAACTAGCTGTCCCATTTAGCTCGTCCTCCAGCCGCAGAACTCAGGCTACCCGCCGCCCCCGACCACCCCTCCCCAACACTTCCTCCTTTGACTTTTCTTACAGGACAGTTTTTTTTCATTTTAAGGGGACATGCTTTAACTTTCGACTTTCGAGTTTCGACTAGAAATCGTTTTCTGATACGATGCCTCATATTCCAGGTATGAATTACCGCAAGTAGGTGACCTGACCTGTCCGGACAAATAACCTACATCAACTTAATTAAGCATCACGCAAAGGAGTGAGCAGCATATCTCACCATGACAACCATCAATGACGGACATGGGTAAGAGATAAAGAAAAAGCGACCATATTACGATAATTTGGCATATAAATATATATCGAGAATAATTCTTCAATATCCATATACTATTTCAAACTTGGCGAAGCATGACGCACACTAGAAGACTACTACATATGGCTTAATTGACTATTTGATCTTTGGACAAAAAACATCAATTAATTTGAACAAATGGGACTGATTCTCTGTCCAGTATGTATGTATAATGATTTCTCCATCGACCTTTCCAGGGGCGACCAGTCCTATGATCTCGCGTTCCGGAATCTCTGTGTCGACATTCATGGAACTCCGATCCTGAAAGACGTCTCTGGAGTGGCCGAGCAAGGCCAGCTGCTCGCCCTTATGGGCCCCAGCGGTATAACTCTCACCATTCTTAAGTTATGCGTCCACAATATGTCCTTTTTAAACAGTAAAAAATTATGTTACGCTTCTTTTAGGGCTTTGGTACTGTCATCACATTTATTGAGCCGATTCCACCCTTATGGCGTCAATATACGTAAAGGCTGCTTAATTAGCACCACAGCATAGGATGCTGTGGTGAAGTTCATAATTTAAGAATGAGTATCCACGCCACCAAAAATGGATGGTGGTGCCCGAATCCTTGAACTCTCCCCACCACCTCCACCCCCACTACGGTGCATTCTAAGTTTTGTGCTGTGCATTGTTTGTCGCGAATTTAAGTATTGTCCTATGACCAATGCACTCCGGGCCCCAATCCTTACAATTCATGCTAGTCTACGTTGATGCGCTTCCGTATTTTAGGTTCGGGGAAGTCGACACTGCTCAACGCGCTGTTCTCAAGATACAGCGTGACTTCCGGTGACGTCATGGTCGGCAGTCGACCAATCAGCAAGCAGCTTCGGCGGAAGATGTCATACGTCTTGCAGGAAAACACCCACCTTGCCCAACTGCCTCTCAAGGACACGCTCTACGTACGCCAAAAACTAGAAACATTGGCAAAAATTAGGCTGTAATTATAACTTATTCCTGTTGGCATGATTTTCAGTGTCTATAATAACTTGTAATATTGTATACATTTTAAACCAAAATCCTGCGACACAGATCGAACAAGCTCTGTGATGCAGGCTTACTGAGTCGCATCAAACATTTTATATTAATCCGCCGGTGGTGTTGAGTGGTCGTGCACTGATCAATGTATTGTCATGGAAACCAACTTACCGGTGATATAATGCTCTCTTACTCGCTCCACAAGTATATAAACGCCGCGTGGTATGTCTCGTCTCCATAGTTCGCTGGCATGCTGCGTCTCCCAGACAAAATGAGTCGTGCGGAAAAGCTGCAGAGAATCGACGAAATCGTGAATCTACTGGAATTGGGGAAATGTCTCAACACAGGTAAGGTGCGACGTGGGTGGGCGACGGTATTTTTGCCTGCGTATGGTCGGGTATGTGTAAAAATGTGAAATGGGAGCGCCTCAGCTAGTCCTTAATTGGCACACCCGTAGCTAGCCTCTGGAGATATATTATGTGGGTCTCGGTGCCAGCCTGTATTTCATTAGGAGTTAGGAGGCGTACATGGGCATTTTGACTAAGACCAAAGGTAATATGACAGTTTAATACATTAATTATCAGTTGGCTGTAAACAATCATCTGCTGACAGATTGGTCGTTACGTCATCTTCTGTTGATCAGCAGCGTATGCAAACCGGACGCCATGTTTGTTCATGTTTGTTCATGGCGCTTGCTGATGCCCGCAGGTGCTTCCGGTGTTTCCGATGGCACGTGACTGCATGTGATACATGGACGCCACGTTTAATCTATGATGCAAAGATACAGAAAGTTAATATACCCAAAACAAATACAAAATGCCTGTAATAATTGACTTGTTTTACTCATGAATCAATTAAATACACTGGTGTTATGGTTATTGTGTTTAAATTTGTTTTTTTTCAGCCGTTGGCGGACCCATGTATCCCGGTCTCTCCGGAGGGGAAAGAAAGAGAGCCACTATAGCCTGCGAAATCCTCGGCAACCCGGAAATCATATTGCTTGATGTAGGTTGATCATTTAACATGGGGTCTGCCAGCCTATACGATGACGCAACTTACTTGCATAAATATATTAGTAAGTTAGTGGAAAGAAATTAATTGCTGGCGTTCTTGGCCACTTTGTGCCCACGAAGGCTACACTAAGCCGAAGAAGCGTCACGGGACAACGAAATGGGGTTCAGTAAACCTTTCCCAGATGCAGATACCAGGGCGCGAACACGTGACCCGAGGTCACATTGGGATAGCGCGGGGGCCGTGACATTTCTGCAAGGTAGCGGGGATAAGCCAAAAAACCCATAAATAACTTTAGCAGATGTATATATTTAGATTTAGAAGAAATTCCCCGCGGCGGATATACCAACAGCGTTCAGTATCAAAGTGAAGAGTTATAATTATTCATCAGATTTTCCTTGATATCCGTTGCAAATCCGGCTTCCGTCTTTCATCATAAATGAGCCCGCGAAATGAATCAATATAGTAAATAGGGTGCGTCCGTAATACTCGAGCTGTACGGGAACAATGGCTCGCATTAACATAGAAAAACTAACAAATCCGGGGAAACGATGCGTGAGTATTTTGTTTTAAGTGGCATCATGGTCTGTCTGTGTGTGCCTTAGGAGCCCACCACTGGCCTGGACTACGCCATTGCCTACCAACTGCTGAAGATATTGCAAACGTACGCCAGGGAGGCCAACAAGACCATCATAACCTCCATCCACCAGCCCTCCAGCGAAATGTTCTACATGTTTGACAAGCTCCTCCTCCTCTGCGAGGGTCAGGTGGGGCCCTGATTATGGAACAACGTTTCTCAATTAAATAACTTTCACCTTAGTTGCTCTAAAAGAAAAAAATCCCCTCTAGTTTCCTGTTTCTTTAGATTGAAATTCACCGTCTATGGCATGCCCTTTATATTACGATGGTCCTGGAAATTCGAATGCCAAAAGCCTTCATAACGCGTTTGCAAACATTTTAAAACCTAATTAAGTTTATTTATCATTTAGTTTAATAACTCTTTTATTACTCTTTCACATTTTATTGTTTGTGTTGGCAGACAGCGTACTACGGGGAACAAGATGATGTCCTGCCGTACTTTGAACAGTTAGGACTGATATGTGAACCCGAGTACAACCCATCAGACTTCCTTCGTAAGTTAAGACACTACATATAGAAAAAATAATTCATAGATAAATGCCTTAATAAATCAATTTTCGAATTAGCGCACCATGCTTTTAAAATGGTGCGATAGGGTTGTGACACACCTGGTAGTTTGGTTATTGTGTTACATATAATGCTGGTTGATGTGCTGCTGCTTCACGCGTAGTAAACATACTGAACATAGAAGTAGCCATGTAAACATGAACTTTTGTCAATGCATGCTGCATAAAAGCACTGCAGTATAGAAAAATGGTGGTTTGTTTGAGTAACGATGGTCTGCTGGACGACCAGCAACAATGACTAGACAAAATTATAGCAAGACACTTGTAACAAGATATAGCCGCAACTGCTTTCCCTTGAAAATACATGTAAATTACTTGTTATATTTTAAAACTACTACGTTTTTAAAAATAAAAATTGCTTTAGTTTTAATTAGGTTAACCGATAAACCGATCGCCATCCGAAATGATCATTTCGATAACGAAATGTCCCACATTAAAGATTTTTTTTTATTAAACGTTTTAGTTCCGGATAATTCCTATTTCTTTTATGGCAGTTGATGTGGTATCAGGAGCCAATCCGTCACGTCACGAGATTACTGAAGCAGCGAAGGGCCGGTTGGTATCAATTATATAATACATACTTATACATATACTGATATATCACCCCCACCCCCACCCCTCTTCCCCTTCCGCGCCCCCCCCCCCAAAAAAAATTTAAAAGACAATTGCTTATTAACGTCCTTACTGCATGAATACAAAAATACTTAAAATTATTAAAGTTTTGTCGCGATAGACCATGTTTATTAATATTTTTATAATAGCGTTCCTGGTGTAATGTGCTGATACTGTTCTGGTATTAAATATTTATGTAAAGTTAATAATTGTTGAAACATGTCCTTGTAATAATATTGTTATTCGAGTAATTATTTTTGTGAAAATTTATGAAATTTTACAATGGTCAAACCGAAGGCGAATAATTATGTTTACTGATTCCCATTGTGACCGCATCAACGAATCATCTTTTAATGTTTTAATGTTTAAGGTTTCTAATGCCGTTGCCGGATGCCGAGCGGAGGGCCGCCAAAGCCGAACGGACAGATGGGGGTAGGTTGCCTATCGCCCAGCGAGCGCTAGATCGTCGATTTTCATCGATTTTTTGATAGCCGCCATTTTGCATCAACACATTATTTTTTTTTAGAAGAAACCAGCGGAAAAGACGGGCAGTTGCGTGACATAAGCAAGTTCTCCAGCGACGACGCTCGCTGGCAGTCAGGTTTCTGGACGCAGTACAAGCTCCTGTGCCACCGTTCGGTGTTGTGGAACTACAAGTACATCTTCAACAAGTACAACATATACATCCATGTGTTGTTCGCCGTCGTGACAGGTCTCATTTACTGGCAGTTGCCACGTACTGAGGAGACGCTCACCGACCGAGCGGGGTTGGTGAGTTAGGCTTTTCGGAACCAGGGAAGAGGGGGGATGGGGTAGCAAAGGGGTCCGACCCCCCCCCCCCCCCACCCCACTCAGATACTCAGTGTCGGAATGTGGGGGTCAATGTCGAATGTAGATTTTTCCAATGTGTCGCGTGTTGCCAATTTCCTCTTCCAGACCCCTAACCGATGTCATATATAACTGTGTCAACGTTTCTGTTTACAGATGTCACTGTTCTGTATCTTCTGTGGAGTTAGCGTCCAACATGACGTCTGTCTCGGATGTAAGTACACTAGTGGAACACAATATGATACAAAAGTATACTGGATAGTTAAAAAAAAAACTGTCCTGCGCTCGACGATCATAGTTAAATAATGACATACATGTACGAGTGTCCCATTTACGTCATTGCATTTACGATCTTAGGTTTTATGACCTTAGGATTTAGGACCTTGGGATTTAGGATATAGGACCTTAGGGTTTAAGACTTTAGGATTTAATACCTTAGGATTAAGACCTGAGGATTTAGGCCCTTACGATGTATTACCTTCGGATTTAACAACTTTGGATTTAGAACTGTTTTTAAATTTAAAGTTAAAAAAAAAACTTTGGACGAGCATTTATTTTTGTTCACTGATGGCAGTAAACCTTATTTAGGCTGAAATATGTGGCCTTCGCCTTGGTAGGCAATGGTTGAATAAAATTCTTCATCGTAACATTAGGCTCATATTCTAATTACTCTTAGACTCAGTGATAAGGATCGAGAATTTACAAACATGCCTACCACATGCCACATTGTTCAGCCTAATTAAAGGTTGCGGGCATGGGTAAAGGCACATGTTTTTTAACCAAAGTTTTGACCAAAGTCTGCCGCTCTCCAGACTGAGCTATCCTGGCTGCACACCTAGTGGTGGTGTCTGAATGCATTCGCTCGCCCAATCGTCAATCAATCGAGATGGCGTCACCCGTAGGGTGAGAATGACGTAACATTTAAAATCCGGATTATGTCTGGCGTCCACTACAGTGACCTTGGCCTTACCAATTGACCTTGACCCCATTCCTGTGACTTTCACCTTTGACCTACATACCACGCTAACGAACTTGATCGATCCATGTCGAATAACGGATATCGATGAGTAAAGTTATGCGACGAAATGTTTTTAATAACTTTAATAATGTCGGTAATTGCTGCCATTGCAGATTCCCAGATCAGCGGGGTTATCATGCAGGAGCGTGCGGCCGGCCTCTATCGCCTCTCGGCCTTCTACCTGGCCAAGGTCACCAGCGAGGCTCCTTTGGCGATCGTCCTGCCCGCCTCCGTCCTCCTCATCGGCTACTGGATGGCTGGGCTCACCGCCTCCGCAGCCAACTTCATCGCCATGCTCGCCGCCCTGCTACTGATGGTCCTCACATCCCAGGTCAGTCTCTATAGCCACGCTGTTATATGGATCAATTAGTGAAAATACCGAACTTACCGAACTTAAAAGTCAGTCGCAATAGCCACGCTATTCAATGCATCAATTATTGAACAATACCGAACCGTTAAAAAAGAGCGTCTTTCACACCATGCCATATTAATTATTGAACACTGGATGTTTATGATTTATGCATTAAGGACCTAAGTACATGTACATAGTTTCCAATTAAAAGAAGTTGAAACGAACATTTTGTCTATTTTTGTCCCATATCGGTCTCACTATATATTTCCTTGGCTTTCAGTCTATTGGCGCTGCTATCGGGGTATCTGGAACGACGCCCTCCAACACATTCCTTTTGTTCAACATCGTTTTCCATGTGATGTTGATGTCGGGTGTGTAAGACAGGATTTTAATACATCATACCACATATTATGCCTTTCAACAGGTCCATATCCATATCACCTGTAAACGTTTATATCACCACTTTTAGTGTGAAAATGATCACGGCCTTAGAAATTGTCGGCTATTATTGTCTTCTATCTACATATTACAATCAATAATAATATGTGTCTTATATATATATTTACATAGATACACATGATTGAAGTCACATTGGTGTTACAGATGGAGACAGTAAACTAAACGACGAGTATATAATATCGGTGCTATTTGGCGGTTAGAGTTGTATATTACCAACAATATTCATGTCTTGCAGGTGGATATTATCAAAGTAACTTACCATTCTGGATCGACTGGTTCAAGTACCTATCCTGTTTATACCACGGATTCAGCGCCATTAGCCATGTCGAGTTCACTTCGGGAGACCCCTTCAGGTAACTGAGCACCAAGCTATCATATGTACCTAACTGCACCTTACGGTAGCTTCTGCAATTTATGTCTGTTATATCACTAGATGAAAGCAAAACTCATCATTCGAAATGACTCACCAGAGGGCGGCACCACATTTGGGTTTGCATGGCGGACACTGTTCTCGAAAAGTGCCCATAATCGGGTAGAGACAGCTTATGTAGACCATTCCCTGGCCTACCACCTCGATCGTCAGGTTATCTTACCTACCAACATGTAATACACGTTACCACTGTTACAATTAGTAAAACATTATTTATGCACATTATGAATCAAATAACGCTGATCTATTACGCCACAGTTCAAAACAATTCTTATATACATATGTCTATATATGTCGCTTATCGGGTTGTGGCAACCCCTTTATATGAAATTCTTTTCGCAATGTTCCTTCACATTCGTTTCGCCAGCTCTGACACCAGTTGTAGAGTTATATTGAATAAGTCCACAACACAAGTTGTTTCCGTTTATTTACTAGTCTATATATGATTTGGTGGCCTCTGCTATAGTCTATCCGTTTCTCGCTTAAGCTCTCTTGTCTATTCTATCCAGCTTGTACTGTGCTGCCTGTTCTATCCCGCTCATTCTGACCTGTCTGTTGTCTTCCGCTCATTCTGTCCTCTTCGCATTCCCGCACCCCTTTATATATTCCTAAAAAGCTCTTCCCGTTTACCCCCACTGGCAAACTAATCTCAGCACGTGCAACGTGCAACGTGTTCGTCCAATCTATCTTTTAGCCAGCCTCCCTCCTAAATAAACTACATGTTGACCGCCCTAGCCTAGCGCTAAACATACGCGGCCTGCAGTTCTGGATCAAGATCCCCTTTAAAACCAGAAGACCCGCCGCTGATCAGCGGTCATAAAACCTACCGGCCAGTAGCTGCCTCTCTCGGGATATCTCCCCACCCGTTCACCCTGGCCCTATGCCCCAGGGGCGACCTACTCGCTGTGGTTAACTAAACTCTATGCTATACCGGGGTCTCTACACTAAATTCTGGATTCCCTACAATATAATATCTACATTCCTGTCGCTGTCTGTTTTTATTGTACCCCCTGATCCCTGTTCTTGGCCTTCAATGTCATATGTCGTCCCTTGCAGGTGCTCCGCCAACCACTCGTCCTTCGCAGATTGCCGCGAGACCAATGTCACGCAGTTTGGGGGCGCCCTCTACTTGGAGAGGATAGGAATACTGCATCCGATTTGGTTCAATATCCTCTTTCTGATCGCCATGTTTGTCGCGTGCCATTCTTTGGCTTACGTCATATTGCGCTTTATAAGGCGGCCTAAGACGCTGAATTAACTCTAAGTGAACTATGCGAAGGACAAACAAAACTAAATTTTGGCGATTTAGGCCGCTTTTGTTCACACAAAGACTAAAGTGGGCCAAGAAACATCACGTGACAAGTAGGCAGTGTGTACAAACATATACGCCAAAATTTAAAGACACTATCTGTAGACGTATAACTAGATAGCCAGGACATATTGGTTAACGATTTAACACATTGCATTGTGGAATAAAAAAAAATGGTTTTCAATGTTAGATTAAACTATAGGCTTGGATACGTGTCCAAACAACGTTGGTTCTAACATTGATTCGAAGTATATTGTACCAAAACGTTCGACTTGTCACAGAATATAGATATCGAAATAACAATTTTGACACCAATATATGGTATAGATTCATGATAAAAGCATGTGGTTTGCATGTATGATCTATATATATATAATACGTGACCACCAAAATGTGGAGCTGTTCTTGGTAATATGACCATAATGTGTGTTATGGTGTGGTATCCGTATTCGTTGGGGTGAACTGGGATTCCATTTCTAACTCACAAAATCTAGAAAGCACTGTCGTTCCAAGAGGGCTGCCCTGGCTCTCCGGTGGCTGTCTGGTCTCCTTCCTTGAGCACCCCGGGGAGCCCCGGTCCGGACGACAATCTTCTCCCAAGACTACTTCCCCAACGAATTAAAAATTGCGAAAGTAGTTCCCATATTTAAAGGCTGGGGATGCGAAGATGTTTACTAATTATAGACCCGTATCAGTCCTTCAAACTATATTCAAAAATATTTTGAAGAAGTAATGTATTATAGGCTACTCAATTTTATAAACAAACAGTATTTGTTACGTGACCACCGGTTTGGTTTCAGACACAAATATTCAACGATTTTGGCTTTGATACTACTAGTGGATAAAATATACTCTGCCTTAGATAGGCGGGTGGCGGGGGGATCGGCCAACGGATTTTCTGAGATTTTCTAAAGCATTTGATACTGTTAATCACGCTGTCTTATCTTGAAGATTAGAAAGATATGGTGTCAGATGCATCGAATTAGACTGGTTTAAAAGTTACCTTTTTTACATAGAACAATATGTTGAATACGACGAGGCTAACTCCGAGAAATTAAACATAAACAGCGGAATTCCGCAAGGGTCTGTTCCTGGACCACTTTTATTCCTCGTTTGCATAAATAACTTAGCATCTCTTAGGAAAGCTGGAAAGTGTTCAGCATATTATTTACAGACGATTCAAACTTTACGGGAACTATTACGGGAAATGACATTGAAAGCATTATCCAAACACTAAACTTAGAGTTGGACAAAATTAAGCATTGGCTCCAGGTTAATAAATTAACGCTTAATCTTAGCAAAACCAAATTTATGATCTTTAAATCCCATTAAAAAAAATTTCCGCTTTATTCAAAGTACAAATTTTGGGTGATGGTATTGAGCAGGTCTCATGCATAACGTTTTTAGGGGATCAAAACGATAGTATAATGCTCTGGAAAGAACACCCACAATACATTACAGGCAAGATTGCAAGGGGTCTAGGGGTAATTACTCGGGCTAGGAAGGTGTTTACCAGTGATATATTGCGTAGCCTTTATTTGTCATTTGTTTATCCGTATCTTTCGTGCGCCCAAGGCGTTTAGGCTGCGGCCTATCAGTCCTATTTACAGTCATTGTTTATTTTGCAGAAAATGGCTGTTCGTATAATTACAGGTGTTGACAAGTATTCTCACACGGAAAATCAGTTTAAAGACATATATATGTTTAAGCATGACCAGGGTATATTACCCGGACCTATTCACTCTTTATTTGCTACGAGGTCTAGTATTCAGTCATAATATTAGAAGATCAAAGCCACTGCTTATCTTCAAGGCCAGAACTGATAATTTTCGCAACTATATAAGATATTTCGTTATAACTTTCTTTAATAAATGGCATAATACAACTTTAACTTCATTCATTCGAGAGAGCAATTATGTCGTCATAATAATAAAATATTCGAAACCGTATCTTTATTTACATTCTGCGGGACAAGACATGATTTTCACATCAATTACTTGTGGTAAAAAAGCCTACTACTGTGAGTGTTTTGGTGGAGTTTTTTGTTTCGTTTTGTTCTGTATTTTGTGTTTTGGGTTAGCGGGCGGGTGGGTGAGTATCTGTATCGATCTACTTGCCAAATTAACTATTTATGGTAGCCGGCTTCTGCTATTTTGTATGTTATATATGTTTATGTTTATGATCGAAATCACATCTCTCTATTCGATCGAAATCACATCGCTTCATTATATCGAAATCACGTCTCTTCATTAGATCAAAGTCACATATCTATTTTTGGATCGAAGTCACATATCTATTAGATCGAAGTCACATATCTATTAGATCGAAGTCACATATCTATTAGATCGAAGTCACATATCTATTAGATCGAAATCACATCGGTCCTTTAGATCGAAATCGTATCTTTCTATTCGATCAAAATTACATCGCTCCATTGATCGAAATCACATCTCTATTAAATCGAAACCACGTCTCTCCAGTTGACCGAAATAACATCTCTGTTCGATCGAAATCACATCGCTCCAGTTGACCGACATAACAACTCTATTCGATCGAAATCACATCGCTCCATTAAATTGAGGTCACATTTTTCTATTCGATCGAAATCACATCTCTCCATTATACCGAAATCACATCGCTCCATTGATTGAAATCACATCGCTCCATTAGAACAAAATCACATCTCTATTAGATCCAAACCACATGGCTCCATTAAATCGAAATCACATCGCTCCATTTGATCGAAATCACATTTTTCTATTCGCTCGAAATCACACCTCTCTATTAGACCGAAATCACATCGCTCCATTAGATCGAAATCACATCTCTCCATTAGATCGAAATCACATCGCTTCATTTGATCGAAATCACATCGCTCCATTAAATCAAAATCACATCGCGCCATTAGATCGAAATCACATCTCTCCATTAGATCGAAATCACATGTCTTCATTAGACCGAAATCACATCGCTCCATTAGATCAAAATCACATCGCTCCATTAGACCGATATCACATCTCTATTAAATCGAAATCACGTCTTTCCATTAGATCGAAATCATGTCTCTATTCGATCGAAATCACATCGCTCCATTAAATCGAAATCACATCGCTCCATTGGATCGAAATTGTATCTTTCTATTCGATCAAAATCACATCGCTCCATTGATCGAAATCACATCTCCATTAAATCGAAACCACGTCTCTCCAGTTGACCGAAATAACATCTCTATTCGATCAAAATCACATCGCTCGATTAAATTGAAATCACATTGCTCCATAAGATCGAAATCGCATATCTCTATTCGATCGAAATCACATTTTTCTATTCGATCGAAATCACATTTTTCTATTCGATCGAAATCACATCTCTCCATTAGACCGAAATCACGTCTCGCCATTAGACCGAAATCATGTCTCTATTCGATCGAAATCACATCGCTCCATTAAATCGAAATCGCATCTCTCTATTCGATCGAAATCACATCGCTCCATTAGATCGAAATCGCATCTCTCTATTCGATCGAAATCACATCGCTCCCTTAGATCGAAATCGCATCTCTCTATTCGATCGAAATCACATCGCTTCATTCGATCGAAATAACATCTCCCTATTAGATCGAAATCATATCGCTCGTTTCGATCGAAATCACATCGCTCGTTTCGATCGAAATCACATCGCTCCATTAGATCGAAATCATATCGCTCCATTAGATCGAAATCAGATATCTCTATAAGATCGAAATTATATCGCTCCATCAGATCGAAATCACATTGCTCCATTAGATCGAAATCACATTGCTCCATTAGATCGAAATCACATTGTTCCATTAGATCGAAATCACTATGCTCCATTAGATCGAAATCACATTGCTCCATTAGATCGAAATCACATTGTTCCATTAGATCGAAATCACATCGCTCCATTAGATCGAAATCACATTGTTCCATTAGATCGAAATCACCTCGCTCCATTAGATCGAAATCACCTCGCTCCATTAGATCGAAATCACATCGCTCCATTAGATCGAAATCACATTGCTCCATTAGATCGAAATCACATCGCTCCATTGGATCGAAATCACATCGCACCATTAGACCAAAATCACCTCGCTCTATTAAAACAAAATTATGCATCAGACCGTTCGATTAGACAATCATACTTATGTCACCACTGTCGGCTTACTCAAGAGGAAAGCAACCCGAAACACCCACGACTTTGCCCGTCATAAGCGCTTCCAAGAAGCTGACCAGAGATCTTTGACCGAGGAACATTCTGACAGATTAAATGGTGCCAGTGAGCCGAACCGCCCGCGTTCTCTTCAGAAAACCGTGCCTTCTGTGCAGACATCGCGCGTGATTTTCGTGGCATCCGGGTGAGCTAGGGCAGGCAAGCGGAGTAATCGGCACAGATATTTCGCGTATGGGCACTCATACTTTCCGCTCGTGTGCGAATCAAAATCAACCGAACGCAAAACGTCTGTTCGCATGAATGTTGCACTTGTTGCAGCACACAAACCATGAAGATTAAACAGCACCATAGCAATAAAGCAACGGATACGTTTTGTGGTATTACTTTTATTTGCTTTCTTATATATTATTTACAGGGTGCAGTGTAACATTGCAACAACAGTCGACCTTTGCTAACGCCCGATATTTCCGAATTATTGACGGGGCCGGACTATCACACAACGTAGATTTAAACATAAAACAACACAATGTACATTAGACACCAACAAAAGTACGAAAACGTAAAGATAACACAAAACAATAGAGCTTAAAGTTAATGTAAAGAAGCGAACCGGCGGGGCAGCCTAACATAATATTTTGAGTAGTGTTAGAGTCACAGAATACGGTAGAAAATTTCTCGTAATAATGTGACGACTGTGTGGGGAGGACCACAGTTTCCAGAGAAAGTACTTGTCATCAGCAAATATAAAAAAAAAACTGGCTCCATTGGGAATTAAACAACACACAACAATTCTGCGATCCGATGTTCTACTGCAAGTTCGACGTTTTACTGACTGAGCTAGAGGAGCTTCATAGATAGCGATTGGTAACGTTTGACTGCGCCTGCTCGTAAACCCGTGAAAGTATGTAAATGTAAAGTCCGGAACATCGACGCAACACAATAGTACAGTTCTCGTGATCGAGCCGCGAGACTTCAGCTTTGGGGACAAACAAACCCACGTGCTCCATGTTGAACTATAGGCAGCTATAAGTCAATTTCTTTCCAGGTTTATTCTAAAAACTATGAGTACCATGCCACTAAGCATGGCTATGGGAGGTAAAAGTTAAAATATTTGGAGGCGATGATACGCAGAACTTTCGGAATATACAAGGAAAAATCCGTCTTCAAAACACTCGACAGCTAAAAATAGCGTTCTAAATTTAGCCGCGCACCAGCGCTTTCGCGCGTTCTCCAAACAGCGAGTGACGTCACAGAGTTTCACGTGCCTCCGCGGTAACAAAAATGGCGAGAGCAAGTGATCGACTTAACCATTCCGCTGTCAAAATATGCACTGCATTCGCCTCATTCACATGTTGGGAATTTCCACGCGAGAAAGAGGCTATACCTGCAAGTTTGCGCGCGAACGGCTAGTGCCTATGATGTGTGGCCCTGGTGAGTGGCACAAGGGCCTTTCTCTCCTGCCGTCAATGGTCACTATTAAGTCTGTCAGGTCATTATTGTTCAAACTAAATAACAAATAAGACCTATTTCTGCAAATTTTAATCTTTTTCGAGCTCATTTGACAATAGTCGAACATGTAGGCCTATGCCACACGGAACGGGTGACCCCTCCAGCTGGGGGGTATCCCCGACCAGCAGGGGGATGCTATTACTTTAACAGAGCTTATCTGCTTAGTGGAAGATAGCTAAGTTCCATATGTTGATTTGCCCATTGGAAAGTGAACGGCAAATTAAATCAAACGTTAATGGTGTTTTATTACGAACTTTGCAGGGAATAGTTGCTGGAGGTACAATAAGACGCACTGAAACGCATCGCGTAAGGTTGAAGACCGCGTAGCTCAGTCGGTAGAGTGTTTCACTTTTGATACTGGGGTCGTGCGTTCAATTTTCGAGGGGTGCAATTATTTTCTTCCCTGCATTTCGTGCAATAGCCACATTCTCCCATAAAAGCGGTCATCACTGGTTTAAGATTAGACCGATTAGTTCATGCAACGGCACAGGCACAGTCAACTCAATACGTGCATGGAGGGGATGGGGGGGGGGGGTGGGGGGGGGAGAATTATGGCCACATTGGTCCTTTCTGCTTTCATGAGATGAAATATGTCAGCATAATTCCATCTACCCAGCATAATATCTCCCCGGGTAAAACATGGGGTTCAAAAATGCTTGTGTGCACAAGTTTTTACGTGGTTTGATTTGGGTTTAACGGCACTTTCAGCCTGTAAGGCTATAAGCCTATCGTGCCATTTCAAAGTGGGTCTATCATATGAGTAGCAGGCAAAGAATGTCCGGGTCATAGGATTCACTCTTGACAATACTCAATAAAAAATACTCATAATAAAAGCAAAAACAATACTAGGTCCATAGATCTAATATGTCACAGCACAAAGATTCTAGCTGACGCGGAAAGCGAGTTAAAAAATATAGGGGGGCTTTCATGTCAATTGACTCTTGCTGCATGCCGCAGAAAATACTCCACTTTTTCAAATATACTCGCCCCAAAAGACCCTCATTTTTCACATGTACTTGCTCCAGAACACACACACCCTTTTCATCTGTCTGAAATCGGTCATTTTATTACTGAAATCACCCGGGAGCTATTTCGCAGCGAACCCGCAGCAGGGTCTCGCATTAGATTTCACGCGTTGGGCGAGTCACGCAGTTTGTGTTTGCAGGCAAAGCCTCGTTTTGGCGTCAATATGGCGATTCCGTGAATAAGGCGAATGGAGTTACAACACACGGATGCGTCATTAAACCACATGGTAAAGCTAAAATAAGACCAGTTGGATGTTTTGTATCACTTTTGGACAATGTTTGTTTAATTCTTGTAAGTTTTCTGTTTGAAGCGTTGCGCCAACGTTGTCACCGGAGAGCATCCGTGTGACGTCATAATGCCTTGTTTTCGTAAGGAATGCAAAAGAAACGTTAGTTTCTCAGCCGTGTTGTCCCCGTCGCAACACATATTGGTAACTGTTGTCAAGGTTAGCCGTCACCTGCAGTGTGACGCCTCATGCGTGACAGCCCAGACGCTGGCGCTGTGCAGCGAAACCTCAACGGGGGTGCTATCTACATGCACTGATATAGGATCTAGTGGGACGCGTGGTGTCTCTTTGGACACCTACCTTAAACCCTTGACATTAATTGCTGACTCATCACTCTAGATGTCTGGTCGGTAAGTGACTGAACGTTGGGTTCATCCAGCGATCTTATAGCCCAGTTTGCGAGACTGTCTTCACTGACACCGATTGAATGCATACGGAACACAATTACGTGATATATATACATGTCACATGCATTTGGTGAAAAGCCAGTTCTGAAATAGCTAAGAATCACCTGTTATAGATAATAAGAGTTTAACCGTTACTATGCCCTTCTGTCGGGGCATATTGTTGCACTTATGTTGTCCAAGTGGCGAACGTATATATAGGGTTTGCATAGTTGGGTCACAGAAATCACATGCAAGACATGTAGTACGCAGTAAAAGGTCATGGATGAGGGAACAGTGAATGGGGAAGACGTACGAGGGTTGGCATACGTTAATTGTGAGGTTGGAGTTTGGCTATCACGGTGGGTCGAGGCTAAACCGCAGAGTCTAGCCTCTATCTGCAGTCTAGCCTCTATCTGCAGCCCAGCCTCTATCTGCAGTCTAGCCTCTATCTGCAGTCTAGCCTCTATCTGCAGTCTAGCCTCCATCTGCTCTCCAGCCTCTGTCTGCAGTCTAGCCTCTGTCTGCAGTCTAGCCTCTGTCTGCAGTCCAGCCTCTATCTGCAGCCCAGCCTCTATCTGCAGTCTAGCCTCTGTCTGCAGTCTAGCCTCTGTCTGCAGTCTAGCCTCTATCTGCAGTCTAGCCTCCATCTGCTCTCCAGCCTCTGTCTGCAGTCTAGCCTCTGTCTGCAGTCTAGCCTCTGTCTGCAGTCCAGCCTCTATCTGCAGCCCAGCCTCTATCTGCAGCCCAGCCTCTATCTGCAGTCTAGCCTCTATCTGCAGTCTAGCCTCCATCTGCTCTCCAGCCTCTGTCTGCAGTCTAGCCTCTGTCTGCAGTCTAGCCTCTGTCTGCAGTCCAGCCTCTATCTGCAGCCCAGCCTCTATCTGCAGTCTAGCCTCTGTCTGCAGTCTAGCCTCTGTCTGCAGTCTAGCCTCTGTCTTCAGTCTAGCCTCTGTCTGCAGTCTAGCCTCTGTCTGCAGTCTAGCCTCTATCTGCAGTTCAGCCTCTATCTACAATCCAGCCTCTATCTGCAGCCCAGCCTCTATCTGCAGTCTAGCCTCTGTCTGCAGCCCAGCCTCTATCTGCAGTCCAGCCTCTATCTGCAGCCCAGCCTCTATCTGCAGTCTAGCCTCTATCTGCAGTCTAGCCTCCATCTGCAGTCCAGCCTCTGTCTGCAGTCTAGCCTCTGTCTGCAGTCTAGCCTCTGTCTGCAGTCCAGCCTCTATCTGCAGCCCAGCCTCTATCTGCAGTCTAGCCTCTGTCTGCAGTCCAGCCTCTATCTGCAGTCCAGCCTCTATCTGCAGTCTAGCCTCTGTCTGCAGTCAAGCCTCTATCTGCAGTCTAGCCTCTGTCTGCAGTCTAGCCTCTATCTGCAGTCTATAGCCTCTGTCTGCAGTCTAGCCTCTGTCTGCAGTCTAGCCTCTGTCTTCAGTCTAGCCTCTGTCTGCAGTCTAGTCTCTGTCGGCAGTCTAGCCTCTATCTGCAGTTCAGCCTCTATCTACAATCCAGCCTCTGTCTGCAGCCCAGCCTCTATCTGCAGTCTAGCCTCTATCTGCAGTCCAGCCTCTATCTGCAGCCCAGCCTCTATCTGCAGTCTAGCCCCTGTCTGCAGTCCAACCTCTATCTGCAGTTCAGCCTCTATCTGCAGCCCAGCCTCTATCTGCAGTCCAGCCTCTGTCTCCAGTCCAGCCTCTATCTGCAGTCAAGCATCTATCTGCAGTCTAGCCTCTATCTGCAGTCTAGCCTCCATCTGCTCTCCAGCCTCTGTCTGCAGTCTAGCCTCTGTCTGCAGTCTAGCCTCTGTCTGCAGTCCAGCCTCTATCTGCAGCCCAGCCTCTATCTGCAGTCTAGCCTCTGTCTGCAGTCTAGCCTCTGTCTGCAGTCTAGCCTCTGTCTTCAGTCTAGCCTCTGTCTGCAGTCTAGCCTCTGTCTGCAGTCTAGCCTCTATCTGCAGTTCAGCCTCTATCTACAATCCAGCCTCTATCTGCAGCCCAGCCTCTATCTGCAGTCTAGCCTCTGTCTGCAGCCCAGCCTCTATCTGCAGTCCAGCCTCTATCTGCAGCCCAGCCTCTATCTGCAGTCTAGCCTCTATCTGCAGTCTAGCCTCCATCTGCAGTCCAGCCTCTGTCTGCAGTCTAGCCTCTGTCTGCAGTCTAGCCTCTGTCTGCAGTCCAGCCTCTATCTGCAGCCCAGCCTCTATCTGCAGTCTAGCCTCTGTCTGCAGTCCAGCCTCTATCTGCAGTCCAGCCTCTCTCTGCAGTCTAGCCTCTGTCTGCAGTCAAGCCTCTATCTGCAGTCTAGCCTCTGTCTGCAGTCTAGCCTCTATCTGCAGTCTATAGCCTCTGTCTGCAGTCTAGCCTCTGTCTGCAGTCTAGCCTCTGTCTTCAGTCTAGCCTCTGTCTGCAGTCTAGCCTCTGTCGGCAGTCTAGCCTCTATCTGCAGTTCAGCCTCTATCTACAATCCAGCCTCTGTCTGCAGCCCAGCCTCTATCTGCAGTCTAGCCTCCATCTGCAGTCCAGCCTCTATCTGCAGCCCAGCCTCTATCTGCAGTCTAGCCCCTGTCTGCAGTCCAACCTCTATCTGCAGTTCAGCCTCTATCTGCAGCCCAGCCTCTATCTGCAGTCCAGCCTCTGTCTCCAGTCCAGCCTCTATCTGCAGTCAAGCATCTATCTGCAGTCCAGCTTCTGTCTGTAGTCCAGCCTCTATCTGCAGTCTAGCCTCTATCTGCAGTCTAGCCTCTGTCTGCAGTCCGGCCTCTATCTGCAGTCCAGCCTCTGTCTGCAGTCTAGCCTCTGTCTGCACTCCGGTCTCTATCTGCAGTCCAGCATCTGTCTGCAGTCTAGCCTCTGTCTGCAGTCTAGCCTCTGTTTGCAGTCCGGCCTCTATCTGCAGTCCAGCCTCTTTCTGCAGTCTAGCCTCTGTCTGCAGTCTAGCCTCTATCTGCAGTCTAGCCTCTATCTGAAGTCTAGCCTCTATCTGCAGTCCAGCCTCTGTCTGCAGTCCAGCCTCTATCTGCAGCCCAGCCTCTATCTGCAGTCTAGCCTCTGTCTGCAGTCCAGCCTCTATCTGTTGTCTAGCCTCTATCTGCAGTCTAGCCTCTATCTGCAGTCTAGCCTCTGTCTGCAGTCCAGCCTCTATCTGCAGCCCAGCCTCTATCTGCAGTCTAGCCTCTGTCTGCAGTCTAGCCTCTGTCTGCAGTCTAGCCTCTATCTGCAGTCTAGCCTCCATCTGCTCTCCAGCCTCTGTCTGCAGTCTAGCCTCTGTCTGCAGTCTAGCCTCTGTCTGCAGTCCAGCCTCTATCTGCAGCCCAGCCTCTATCTGCAGCCCAGCCTCTATCTGCAGTCTAGCCTCTATCTGCAGTCTAGCCTCCATCTGCTCTCCAGCCTCGGTCTGCAGTCTAGCCTCTGTCTGCAGTCTAGCCTCTGTCTGCAGTCCAGCCTCTATCTGCAGCCCAGCCTCTATCTGCAGTCTAGCCTCTGTCTGCAGTCTAGCCTCTGTCTGCAGTCTAGCCTCTGTCTTCAGTCTAGCCTCTGTCTGCAGTCTAGCCTCTGTCTGCAGTCTAGCCTCTATCTGCAGTTCAGCCTCTATCTACAATCCAGCCTCTATCTGCAGCCCAGCCTCTATCTGCAGTCTAGCCTCTGTCTGCAGCCCAGCCTCTATCTGCAGTCCAGCCTCTATCTGCAGCCCAGCCTCTATCTGCAGTCTAGCCTCTATCTGCAGTCTAGCCTCCATCTGCAGTCCAGCCTCTGTCTGCAGTCTAGCCTCTGTCTGCAGTCTAGCCTCTGTCTGCAGTCCAGCCTCTATCTGCAGCCCAGCCTCTATCTGCAGTCTAGCCTCTGTCTGCAGTCCAGCCTCTATCTGCAGTCCAGCCTCTATCTGCAGTCTAGCCTCTGTCTGCAGTCAAGCCTCTATCTGCAGTCTAGCCTCTGTCTGCAGTCTAGCCTCTATCTGCAGTCTATAGCCTCTGTCTGCAGTCTAGCCTCTGTCTGCAGTCTAGCCTCTGTCTTCAGTCTAGCCTTTGTCTGCAGTCTAGCCTCTGTCGGCAGTCTAGCCTCTATCTGGAGTTCAGCCTCTATCTACAATCCAGCCTCTATCTGCAGCCCAGCCTCTATCTGCAGTCCAGCCTCTGTCTCCAGTCCAGCCTCTATCTGCAGTCAAGCATCTATCTGCAGTCCAGCTTCTGTCTGTAGTCCAGCCTCTATCTGCAGTCTAGCCTCTATCTGCAGTCTAGCCTCTGTCTGCAGTCCGGCCTCTATCTGCAGTCCAGCCTCTGTCTGCAGTCTAGCCTCTGTCTGCACTCCGGTCTCTATCTGCAGTCCAGCATCTGTCTGCAGTCTAGCCTCTGTCTGCAGTCTAGCCTCTGTTTGCAGTCCGGCCTCTATCTGCAGTCCAGCCTCTTTCTGCAGTCTAGCCTCTGTCTGCAGTCTAGCCTCTATCTGCAGTCTAGCCTCTATCTGAAGTCTAGCCTCTATCTGCAGTCCAGCCTCTGTCTGCAGTCTAGCCTCTGTCTGCAGTCCAGCCTCTATCTGCAGTCTAGCCTCTATCTGCAGTCTAGCCTCTATCTGCAGTCCAGCCTCTATCTGCAGTCCAGCCTCTATCTGCAGCCCAGCCTCTATCTGCAGTCTAGCCTCTGTCTGCAGTCCAGCCTCTATCTGTTGTCTAGCCTCTATCTGCAGTCTAGCCTCTATCTGCAGTCTAGCCTCTATCTGCAGTCCAGCCTCTATCTGCAGCCCAGCCTCTATCTGCAGTCTAGCCTCTGTCGGCAGTCCAGCCTCTATCTACAGGCCAGCCTCTATCTGCAGTCTAGCCTCTGTCGGCAGTCCAGCCTCTATCTGCAGTCTAGCCTCTATCTGCAGTCTAAACTCTATCTGCAGTCTAGCCTCCATCTGCAGTCCAGCCTCTGTCTGCAGTCTAGCCTCTGTCTGCAGTCTGGCCTCTGTCTGCAGTCCAGCCTCTATCTGCAGCCAAGCCTCTATCTGCAGTCTAGCCTCTCTCTGCAGTCCAGCCTCTGTCTGCAGTCCAGCCTCTATCTGCAGTCTAGCCTCTGTCTGCAGTCTAGCCTCTGTCTGCAGTCTAGCCTCTGTCTGCAGTCTAGCCTCTATCTGCAGTCTAGCCTCTGTCTGCAGTCCAGCCTCTGTCTGCAGTCTAGCCTCTGTCTTCAGTCTAGCCTCTGTCTGCAGTCTAGCCTCTATCTGCAACTCAGCCTCTATCTACAATCCAGCATCTATCTGCAGCCCAGCCTCTATCTGCAGTCTAGCCTCTATCTGCAGTCCAGCCTCTATCTGCAGCCCAGCCTCTATCTGCAGTCCAGCCTCTATCTGCAGCCCAGCCTCTATCTGCAGTCTAGCCTCTATCTGCAATCCAGCCTCTATCTGCAGTCCAGCCTCTATCTGCAGCCCAGCCGCTATCTGCAGTCTAGCCTCTGCTGCAGTCCAGCCTCTATCTGCAGTCCAGCCTCTATCTGCAGTCCAGCCTCTGTCTGCAGTCTAGCCTCTATCTGCAGTCTAGCCTCTGTCTGCAGTCCAGCCTCTATCTGCAGCCCAGCCTCTATCTGCAGTCTAGCCTCTGTCTGCAGTCCAGCCTCTATCTGCAGTCCAGCCTCTATCTGCAGTCTAGCCTCTGTCTGCAGTCTAGCCTCTATCTGCAGTCTAGCCTCTGTCTGCAGTCTAGCCTCTGTCTGCATTATAGCCTCTGTCTTCAGTCTAGCCTCTGTCTGCAGTCTAGCCTCTGTCTGCAGTCTAGCCTCTATCTGCAATTCAGCCTCTATCTACAATCCAGCCTCTATCTGCAGCCCAGTTTCTATCTGCAGTCTAGCCTCTATCTGCAGTCCAGCCTCTATCTGCAGCCCAGCCTCTATCTGCAGCCCAGCCGCTATCTACAACCCAACCTCTATCTGCAGTCCAGCCTCTATCTGCAGCCCAGCCTCTATCTGCATTCTAGCATCTATCTGCAGTCCAGCCTCTGTCTGCAGTCCAGCCTCTATCTGCAGTCTAGCCTCTATCTGCAGTTCAGCCTCTATCTACAATCCAGCCTCTATCTGCAGCCCAGCTTCTATCTGCAGTCTAGCCTCTATCTGCAGTCCAGCCTCTATTTGCAGCCCAGCCTCTATCTGCAGCCCAGCCGCTATCTGCAGCCCAACCTCTATCTGCAGTCCAGCCTCTGTCTGCAGTCCAGCCTCTATCTGCAGTCTAGCATCTATCTGCAGTCCAGCCTCTGTCTGCAGTCCAGCCTCTATCTGCAGTCTAGCCTCTATCTGCAGTTTAGCCTCTGTCTGCAGTCCAGCCTCTATCTGCAGTCCAGCCTGTGTTTGCAGTCTAGCCTCTGTCTGCAGTCCGGTCTCTATCTGCAGTCCAGCCTCTGTCTGCAGTCTAGCCTCTGTCTGCAGTCTAGCCTCTGTTTGCAGTCCGGCTTCTATCTGCAGTCCAGCCTCTGTCTGCAGTCTAGCCTCTGTCTGCAGTCCAGCCTCTATCTGCAGTCTAGCCTCTATCTGCAGTCTAGCCTCTATCTGCAGCCCAGCCTCTATCTGCAGTCTAGCCTCTGTCTGCAGTCCAGCCTCTATCTGCTGTCTAGCCTCTATCTGCAGTCTAGCCTCTATCTGCAGTCTAGCCTCCATCTGCAGTCCAGCCTCTATCTGCAGCCCAGCCTCTATCTGCAGTCTAGCCTCTGTCTGCAGTCCGGCCTCTATCTGCAGTCTAGCCTCTATCTGCAGTCTAGCCTCTGTCTGCAGTCCAGCCTTTATCTGCAGTCTAGCCTCTATCTGCAGTCTAGCCTCTATCTGCAGTCCAGCCTCTATCTGTAGTCCACCCTCTATCTGCAGCCCGGCCTCTATCTGCAGTCTAGCCTCTGTCTGCAGCCCAGCCTCTATCTGCAGTCCAGCCTCTATCTGCAGTCCAGCCGCTATCTGCAGTCCAGCCTCTATCTGCAGTCCAGCCTCTGTCTGCAGCCCAGCCTCTGTCTGCAGTCCAGCCTCTATCTGCAGTCTAGCCTCTGCCTGCAGCCCAGCCTCTATCTGCAGTCTAGCCTCTGTCTGCAGTCTAGCCTCTGTCTGCAGTCTAGCCTCTATCTGCAGTTTAGCCTCTGTCTGCCGTCCAGCCTCTGTCTGCAGTCCAGCCTCTACCTGCAGTCTAGCCCCTATCTGCAGTCTAGCCTCTATCTGCAGTCTAGCCTCTATCTGCAGTCTAGCCTCTATCTGCAGTCTAGCCTCTATCTACCACGCGCGTTCGTAACAAATCGGAAACGGGCTTCGAATTTTAAAATCGGGGGGCGGGGTGGTGGGGTAGTCATGGCATAATGTACGCCACCTTGCGGGTGTAGGGCGGATAAAAAACGGAAGGGACCTAGCTGTCCCATTTTAGCTCGTCCTCCAGTCGCAGAACTCGGGCTATCCCCCCCCCCCCATCCCCCCACCAATACCTCCCCCTTTGACTTTTCTTACAGGACAGTCTTTTAACTTTGGACTTTCGAGTTTCGAAGGAGTGCGCAGCATAAATCACCATGACAACCACCAATGACGGATATGGGAAAGATATAAAGAAAAAGCGACCATATTACGATACATTTGGCATATAGATATATATCTAGATTAGTTCTACAATATCCATATATTATTTCGAACTTGGCGAAGCATGACGTACACTAGAACACTACTAGATATGGCTTAATTGACTTTGATCTTTGGACAAAAAAACATCAATTAACTTGAAAAACATGAGACTGATTTCTCTGTCCAGTATATATGTATAATAATTTCTCCATCGACCTTTCCAGGGGCGACCAGTCCTATGACCTCGCGTTCCGGAATCTCTGTGTAGACATTCATGGAACTCCGATCCTGAAAGACGTCTCTGGAGTGGCCGAGCAAGGCCAGCTGCTCGCCCTTATGGGCCCCAGCGGTATAACTCTCACCATTCTTAAGTTATGCAGCCACAACATTTCCTTTCTAAACAGTACAAAATGATGTTACGCTTCTTGTAGAGCTTTAGTACTGTCATCCCATTCATTGAGCCAATTCCATCCTTATATGGCGTCATTATACGTAGTGGCTGCTTAATTAGTTCATAATTTAAGAATGAGTATCCACGCCACCAAAAATGGATGGTGGTGCCCGAATCCTTGAACTCTCCCCACCACCTCCATCCTCACTACAGTGCATTCTAAGTTTTGTGCTGTGCATTATTTGTCGCGAATTTAAGTATTGTCCTATAACCAATGCACTCCGGGCCCCAATCCTTACAATTCATGCTAGTCTACGTTGATGCGCTTCCGTATTTTAGGTTCGGGGAAGTCGACACTGCTGAACGCGCTGTTCTCAAGATACAGCGTGACTTCCGGTGACGTCATGGTCGGCAGTCGACCAATCAGCAAGCGGCTTCGGCGGAAGATGTCTTACGTCTTGCAGGAAAACACCCACCTTGCCCAACTGCCTCTCAAGGACACGCTCTACGTACGCCGAAAACCAGAAACATTGGCAAAAATTAGGCTGTATTCATAACTTATTCCTGTTGGCATGATTTTCAGTGTCTATAATAACTTGTAATATTGTATACATTTTAAACCAAAATCCTGCGACACAGATCGAACCAGCTCTGTGATGCAGGCTTACTGAGTCGCATCAAACATTTTATATTAATCCGCCGGTGGTGTTGAGTGGTCGTGCACTGATCAATGTATTGTCATGGAAACCAATTTACCGGTGATATGATGCTCTCTTACTCACTCCACAAGTATATAAACGCCGCGTGGTATGTCTCGTCTCCATAGTTCGCTGGCATGCTGCGTCTCCCAGACAAAATGAGTCGTGCGGAAAAGCTGCAGAGAATCGACGAAATCGTGAATCTACTGGAATTGGGGAAATGTCTCAACACAGGTAAGGTGCGACGTGGGTTGGCGACGGTATTTTTGGCTGCGTATGGTCGGGTATGTGTAAAAATGTGAAATGGAAGCGCCTCAGCTAGTCCTTAATTGGCACACCCGTAGCTAGCCTCTGGAGATATATTATGTGGGTCTCGGGGCCAGCCGGTATTTCATTAGGAGTTAAAAGGCGTACATGGGCATTTTGACTAAGGCCAAGGGTAATATGACAGTTTAATACATTAATTATCAGTTGGCTGTAAACAATCATCTGGTGACAGATTGGTCGTTACGTCATCTTCTGTGGACCAGCAGCGTATGCAAACCGGACGCCATGTTTGTTTATGGCGCTTGCTGATGCCTGCAGGTGCTTCCGGTGTTTACGATGGCACGGGGCGTTTAATCTATGATGCAAAGATACAGAAAGTTAATATACCCAAAACAAATACAAAATGCCTGTAATAATTGACTTGTTTTACTCATGAATCAATTAAATACACTGGTGTTATGGTTATTGTGTTTAAATTTGTTTTTTTTCAGCCGTTGGCGGACCCATGTATCCCGGTCTCTCCGGAGGGGAAAGAAAGAGAGCCACTATAGCCTGCGAAATCCTCGGCAACCCGGAAATCATATTGCTTGATGTAGGTTGATCATTTAACATGGGGTCTGCCAGCCTATAAGATGACGCAACTTACTTGCATAAATATATTAGTAAGTTAGTGGAAAGAAATTAATTGCTGGCGTTCTTGGCCACTTTGTGCCCACGAGGGCTACACTAAGCCGAAGAAGCGTCACGGGACAACGAAATGGGGTTCAGTAAACCTTCCCCAGATGCAGATACCAGGGCGCGAACACGTGACCCGAGGTCTCATTGGGATGGCGTGGGGGCCGTGACATTTCTGCAAGGTAGAGGGGATAAGCCAAAAAACCCATATATAACTTTAGCAGGTGTATATATTTAGATTTAGAGGAATTGTCCGCGGCGGATATACCAACAGCGTTCAGTATCAAAGTGAAGAGTTATAGTTATTCATCAGATTTTCCTTGATATCCGTTGCAAATCCGGCTTCCGTCTTTCATCATAAATGAGCCCGCGAAATGAATTAATATAGTAAATAGTGTGCGTCAGTAATACTGGAGCTGTACGGGAACAATGGCTCGCCTTGACAAAGAAAAACTAACAAATCCAGGGAAACGATGCGTGAATATTTCGTTTTAAATGGCATCATGGTCTGTCTGTGTGTGCCTTAGGAGCCCACCACTGGCCTGGACTTCGCCATTGCCTACCAACTGCTGAAGATATTGCAAACGTACGCCAGGGAGGCCAACAAGACCATCATAACCTCCATCCACCAGCCCTCCAGCGAAATGTTCTACATGTTTGACAAGCTCCTCCTCCTCTGCGAGGGTCAGGTGGGGCCCTGACTATGGAACAACGTTTCTCAATTAAATAACTCTCACCGTAGTTTCTCTAAAAGAAAAAAAATCCCCTCTAGTTTCTTGTTTCTTTAGATTGAAATTCACCGTCTATGGCATGCCCTTTATATCACGATGGTCCTGGAATTCGAATGCCAAAAGCCTTCATATCGCGTTTGCGAACATTTTAAAACCTAATTAAATTTATTTATCATTTAGTTTAATAATTCTTTTATTACTCTTTCACATTTTATTGTTTGTGTTGGCAGACAGCGTACTACGGGGAACAGGATGATGTCCTGTCGTACTTTGAACAGTTAGGACTGATATGTGAACCCGAATACAACCCATCAGACTTCCTTCGTAAGTTAAGACACTACATATAGACAAAATAATCCATAGATAAATGCCTTAATAAATCAATTTTCGAATTAGCGCACGATGCTTTTAAAATGGTGCGATAGGGTTGTGACACACCTGGTAGTTTGGTTATTGTGTTACATATAATGCTGGTTGATGTGCTGCTGCTGCACGCGCACTAAACATATTGACCATAGAAGTAGTCCGCCATGTAAACATGAACTTTTGTCAATGCATGCTGCATAAAGGCACTGCAGTATAAAAAAAAATGGTGGTTTGTTTGAGTAACGATGGTCTGCTGGACGTCCAGCATAAATGACTAGACAAAATTATAGCATGATACTTTTAACAAGATATCGCCGCAACTGCTTTCCCTTGAAAATACATGTAAATTACTTGTCATATTTTAAAACTACTACGTTTTTAAAAATAAAAATTGCTTTAGTTTTAATTAGGTTAACCGATAAACCGAATGCCACTCGAAATGATCATCTCGATAACGAAATGTCCCACATTAAGGACGTTTTTTTATTAAAGGTTTAAGTTCGGGATAATGCCTATTTCTTTTATGGCAGTTGATGTGGTATCAGGAGCCAATCCGTCGCGTCACGAGATTACTGAAGCAGCGAAGGGCCGGTTGGTATCAATTATATGCATACATACTTATAAATATACTGATATATCACCCCCACCCCACCCCTCTTCCCCTCCCGCCCCCCCCCCCCCCACCCCTCCCCCCCCGCAAAAAAAAATACTTAAAATTATAAAAGTTTTGTCGCGATAGCCCATGTTTATTAATATTTTTATAATAGTGTTCCTGGTGTAATGTGCTGATGCTGTTCTTGTATTCAATATTTATGTAAAGTTAATAATTGTTGAAACATTTCCTTGTAATGATATTGTTATTCGAGTCATTATTTTTGTGAAATTTTATGAAATTTTACAATAGTCAATACGAACGCGAATAATTATGTTTACTGATTCCCATTGTGACCGCATCAACGAATCATCTTTTAATTTTAAGGTTTCTAATGCCGTTGCCGGATGCCCAGCGGAGGGCCGCCAAAGCCGAACGGACAGATGGGGGTAGGTTGCCTATCGCCCAGTGAGCGATAGGTCATCGATTTTCATCGATTTTTTGATAGCCGCCATTTTGCATCAACACATTTTTTTTTTTTTTGAAGAAACCAGCGGGAAAGACGGACAGTTGCGTGATATAAGCAAGTTCTCCAGCGACGACGCTCGCTGGCAGTCAGGTTTCTGGACGCAGTACAAGCTCCTGTGCCACCGTTCGGTGTTGTGGAACTACAAGTACATCCTCAACAAGTACAACGTAATCGTCCATGTCCTCTTCGCCCTCGTTGCCGGTCTCATTTTCTGGCAGATCCCACGTACTGAGGAGACGCTCTCCGACCGAGCGGGTTTGGTGAGTTAGGCTTCGCGGAACCAGGGAGAAGAAAGGGGGGGGGGGTAGCAAAGGGGTCCGACCCCCCCCCCCGCCTCACTCAGATACTCAGTGTCGGAATGTGGGGGTCAATGTCAAATGTAGATTTTTCCAATGTGTCGCGTGTTGCCAATTACCCCTCAATGACCCCTAATCGATGTCATATATAACTGTGTCAACGTTTCTGTTTACAGATGTCACTGTTCTGTATCTTCTGTGGAGTTAACGTCCAACATGACGTCTGTCTCGGATGTAAGTACACTAGTGGAACACAATATGATACAAAGGTATACTGAATAGTTTAAAAAAATAACAAATTGTCCTGCGCCCGATGATCAAAGTAGTGTAGGTGTGTAGGTGTAGGACCTTCGGATTTAACAACTTGGGATTTAGAACTGTTTTTAAATTTAAAGTTAAAAAACATTAAACTTTGTTTTTGTTCACTGATGGCAGTTAACCTTATTTAGGCGGAAATATGTGGCCTTCCCCTTGGTAGGCAATGGTTGAACTTTGGACGAGCATTTATTTTTGTTCACTGATGGCAGTAAATCTTATTTAGGCTGAAATATGCGGCCTTTGCCTTGGTAGGCAATGGTTGAATAAAATTCTTCATCGTAACATTAGGCTCATATTCTAATTACTCTTAGGCTAAGTGATAAGGATCGAGGACTTACAGACATGCCTACCACATGCCAAATTGTTCACCCCAATTAAAGGTTGCGAGCATGGGTAAAGGCACATGTTTTTTAAGCGAATCTAGAATTTAACGGAATTTAAAGGGTTTTGACCAAAGTCTGCCGCTCGCCAGACTGAGCTATCCTGGCTGCACCTACTGGTGGTGTCTGAATGCATCGGCTCGCCCAATCGTCAATCAATCGAGATGGTGTCACCCGTAAGGTGAGAATGACGTAACATTTAAAATCCGGATTATGTCTGGCGTCCACTACAATGACCTTGGCCTTACTAATTGACCTTGACCCCATTCCTGTGACTTTGACCTTTGACCTACATACCCCGCTAACGAACTTGATCGATCCATGTCGGATAACGGATATCGATGAGTAAAGTTATGCGACGAAATGTTTTTAATAACTTTAATAATGTCGGTAATTGCCCCCATTGCAGATTCCCAGATCAGCGGGGTTATCATGCAGGAGCGCGCGGCGGGCCTCTATCGCCTCTCGGCCTTCTACCTGGCCAAGGTCACCAGCGAGGCTCCTCTGGCGATCGTGCTGCCCGCCTCCGTCCTCCTCATCGGCTACTGGATGGCTGGGCTCACCGCCTCCGCAGCCAACTTCTTCGCCATGCTCGCCGCCCTGCTACTGATGGTCCTCACATCCCAGGTCAGTCTCTATAGCCACGCTATTAAATGCATCAATTAGTGAACAATACCGAACCTTTAAAAAAGAGCGTCTTTCACACCATGCCATATTAATTATTGAACACTGGATGTTTATGATTTATGCATTAAGGACCTAAGTACATGTACATAGTTTCCAATTAAAAGAAGTTGAAACGAAAATTTTGTCTATTTTTGTCCCATATCGGTCTCACTATATATTTCCTTGGCTTTCAGTCTATTGGCGCTGCTATCGGGGTATCTGGAACGACGCCCTCCAACACATTCCTTTTGTTCAACATCGTTTTCCATGTGATGTTGATGTCGGGTGTGTAAGACAGGATTTTGATACATCATACCACATATTATGCCTTTCAACAGGTCCATATCCATATCACCTGTAAACGTTTATATCACCACTTTAGATACCGGTGTGTGAAAATGATCACGGCCTTAGAAATTGTCGGTTATTATTGTCTTCGACCAAGATATCTTCTATCTACATATTACAATCAATAATAATATGTGTCTTATATATATATTTATATAGATACACATGATTTAAGTCACATTGGTGTTACAGATGGAGACAGTAAACTAAACGACGAGTATATAATATCAGTGTTATTTGGTGGTTAGAGTTGTATATTACCAACAATATTCATGTCTTGCAGGTGGATATGTTCAAAAAAACTTACCATTCTGGATCGACTGGTTCAAGTACCTATCCTGTTTATACCACGGATTCAGCGCCATTAGCCATGTCGAGTTCACTTCGGGAGACCCCTTCAGGTAACTGAGCTCCATGCTATCATATGTACCTAACTGCACCTTACGGTATCTTCTGCAATATATGTCTGTTATATCACTAGATGGGAACTGATCACCAGGCTACCATATGTACTTAACTGCACCTTGCGGTATCTTCTGTAATATATGTCTGTTATATCACTAGATGGTAACTGAGCACCAGGCTACCATATGTACCTAACTGCACCTTACGGTATCTTCTGTAATATATGTCTGTTATATCACTAGATGGTAACTGAGCACCAGGCTACCATATGTACCTATCTGCACCTTACGGTATCTTCTGTAATATATGTCTGTTATATCACTAGATGGTAACTGAGCACCAGGCTATCATATGTACCTAACTGCACCTTACGGTATCTTCTGTAATATATGTCTGTTATATCACTAGATGGTAACTGAGCACCAGGCTATTATATGTACCTAACTGCACCTTACGATATCTTCTGCAATATATGTCTATTATATCACTAGATGGTAACTGAGCACCAGGCTACCATATGTACCTAACTGCACCTTACGGTATCTTCTGTAATATATGTCTGTTATATCACTAGATGGTAACTGAGCACCAGGCTACCATATGTACTTAACTGCACCTTGCGGTATCTTCTGTAATATATGTCTGTTATATCACTAGATGGTAACTGAGCACCAGGCTACCATATGTACTTAACTGCACCTTGCGGTATCTTCTGTAATATATGTCTGTTATATCACTAGATGAAAGCAAAACTCATCATTCGAAATGGCCCACCAGAGGGCGACACCACATTTGGGTTTTCATGGCGGGTACTGTTCTCGAAAAGTGGCCATGATCGGGTAGAGACAGCTTATATAGACCATTCCCTGGCCTACCACTTCGATCGTCAGGTTATCTTACCTACCAACATGTAATACACGTCGCCACTCTTACAATTAGTAAAACAAAAATCCAATGTTTCATTTCACATTAATCTTGATTTATTCACATTATGAATCAAATAACGCTTATCTATTACGCCACATTTCAAAACAAGTCGTCAAATCCTCGCACTGAAAACAACCCTCCATGGTGGCTACTGATATTGTAGAGTTCTCGGTATTGTTGCTTATCGGGTTATCGCAACCCCTTTATATGAAATCCTTTCGCAATGTTCCTTCACATTCGTTTCGCCAGTTCTGACACCAGTTGTAGAGTAGTTTGAATAAGTCCACAACGCAAGTTGTTTCCGTTTCTTTAATTTTATTTAATAGTCTATATATGATTTGGTGGCCTCTGCTATAATCTGTTTCTCGCTCAAGCTGTCTTGTCTATTCTATCCCGCTCATTCTGTTCTGCCTGTTCTATCCCGATCATTCTGACCTGTCTGTTCTCCCGCTCATTCTGTCCGCTTCGCATTCCCGCACCCCTTTATATATCCCTAAAAAGCTCTTCCCGTTAACCCCCACTGCCAAACTAATCCCAGCACGTGCAACGTGCAACGTGTTTGTCCAATCTATCTTTTAACCAGCCTCCCTCCTAAATAATCTACATGTTGACCGCCCTAGCCTAGCGCTAAACATACGCGGCCTGCAGTTCTGGATCAAGATCGCCTTTAAAACCAGAAGACCCGCCGCTGATCAGCGGTCATAAAACCTACCGGCCAGTAGCTGCCTCTCTCGGGATATCTCCCCACCCGTTCACCCTGGCCCTATGCCCCAGGGGCGACCTACTCGCTGTGGTTAAATAAACTCTATGCTATACCGGGGCCTCTACACTAAATTCTGGGTTCCCTACAATATAATATATACATTCCTGTCGCTGTCTGTTTTTATTGTACCCCCTGATCCCTGTTCTTGGCCTTCAATGTCATATGTCGTCCCTTGCAGGTGCTCCGCCAACCACTCGTCCTTCGCAGATTGCCGCGAGACCAATGTCACGCAGTTTGGGGGCGCCCTCTACTTGGAGAGGATAGGAATACTGCATCCGATTTGGTTCAACATCCTCTTTCTGATCGCCATGTTTGTCGCGTGCCATTCTTTGGCTTACGTTATATTGCGCTTTATAAGGCGGCCTAAGACGCTGAATTAACTCCAAGTGAACTATGCGAAGGACAAACAAAACAAAATTTTGGCGATTTAGGCCGCTTTTGTTCACACAAAGACTAAAGTGGGCCAAGAAACATCACGTGACAAATAGGCAGGTGTGTACAAACATATACGCCAAAATATAAAGACACTATCTGTAGACGTATACCTAGATAGCCAGGACATATTGTTTAACGATTTAACACATTGCATTGTGGATTAAAAAAAATGGTTTTCAATGTTAGATTAAACTATAGGCTGGGATACGTGTCCAAACAGCGTTGGTTCTAACATTGATTCGAAGCATATTGTACCAAAACCTTCGACTTGCCACAGAATATAGATATCGAAATAACAACTTTGACACCAATATATTGTATAGATTCATGATAAAAACATGTGGTTTGCATGTATGATCTATATATATATAATACGTGACCACCAAAATGTGGAGCTGTTCTTGGTAATATGACCATAATGTGTGTGATGGTGTGGTATCCGTGCGTTGGGGTGAACTGGGATTCCATTTCTAACTTACAAAACCTAGAAAGCACTGTCATTCCAAGGCTACTGCCCTGGCTCTCCGGTGGCTGGCTGGTCTCCTTCTTTGAGCACCCCGGGGAGCCCCGGTCCGGACGACAGTCTTCTCCCAAGACTACTTCCCCAACAAATTAAAAATTGCGAAAGTAGTTCCCATATTTAAAGGCTGGGGATGCGAAGATGTTTACTAATTATAGACCCGTATCAGTCCTTCAAACCATATTCAGAAATATTTTGAAGAAGTAATGTATTATAGGCTACTCAATTTTATAAACAAACAGTATTTGTTACATGACCACCGGTTTGGTTTCAGACACAAATATTCAACGATTTTGGCTTTGATACTACTAGTGGATAAAATATACTCTGCCTTAGATAGGCGGGGGGCGGGGGGATCGGCCAACGGATTTTCTGAGATTTTCTAAAGCATTTGATACTGTTAATCACGCTGTCTTATCTTTAAGATTAGAAAGATATGGTGTCAGATGCATCGAATTAGACTGGTTTAAAAGTTACCTTTTTTACATGGAACAATATGTTGAATACGACGAGACTAACTTCGAGAAATTAAACATAAACAGCGGAATTCCGCAAGGGTCTGTTCCTGGACCACTTTTATTCCTCGTTTGCATAAATAACTTAGCATCTCTTAGGAAAGTAGGAAAGTAGGAAAGTGTACAGCATATTATTTACAGACGATTCAAACCTTCTTATTACGGGAAATGACATTGAAAGAATTATCCAAACACTAAACTTAGAGTTGGACAAAATTAGGCATTGGCTCCAGGTTAATAAATTAACGCTTAATCTTAGCAAAACCAATTTATTATCTTTAAATCCTATTAAACAAAAATGTCCACTTTATCCAAAGTACAAATCTCGGGTGATGCTATTGAGCAGGTCTCATGCATAACGTTTTTAGGGGTTCAAAACGATAGTATCCTGCTCTGGAAAGAACACCCACAATACATTACAGGCAAGATTGCAAGGGGTCTAGGGGTAATTACTCGGGCTAGGAAGGTGTTTACCAGTGATATATTGCGTAGCCTTTATTTTTCATGTGTTTATCCGTATCTTTCGTGCGCCCAAGACGTTTAGGCTGCGGCCTATCAGTCCTATCTACAGCCATTGTTTATTTCGCGGAAAAGAGCTGTTCGTATAATTACAGGTGTTGACAAGTATCTCACACGGAAAATGTGTTTACAGACAATAATATGTTACCTGGCACGAAATTGTATGAAATAGTGTTGTTTTATTATTGTTTAAGCATGACCAGGGTATATTACCCGAACCTATTCAATTTTTATTTGTTACGAGGTCTAGTATTCAGTCATAATACTAGAAGATCAAAGCCACTGCTTATCTTCAAGGCCAGAACTGATAATTTTCGCAGCTATATAATATATTTGGTTACAACTTTCTTTAATAAATGGCATAATAAAACTTTCACTTCATTCATTCAAGAGAGCAATTATGTCGTCATAATAATAAAATATTCGAAACATAATCTTTATTTACATTCTGCGGGACAAGACATGATTTTCACATCAATTACTTGTGGTAAAAAGCCTGTGAGTGTTTTTGGTGGGTTTTTTTGTTTCGTTTTTTTTCTGTATTTTGTTTTTGTGTTTTGGGTTAGCGGGCGGGTGGGTGAGTATCTGTATCGACCTACTTGCCAAATTAACTATTTATGGTAGCCGGCTTCAGCTATTTTCTATGTTATATATGTTTATGATCGAAATCACATCTCTCTATTCGATCGAAATCACATGGCTTCATTATATCGAAATCACGTCTCTTCATTAGATCGAAGTCACATATCTATTAGATCGAAGTCACATATCTATTAGATCGAAGTCACATATCTATTAGATCGAAGTCACATATCTATTAGGTCGTAATCACATCGGTCCTTTCGATCGAAATCGTATCTTTCTATTCGATCAAAATCACATCGCTCCATTGATCGAAATCCCATCTCCATTAAATCGAAACCACGTCTCTCCAGTTGACCGAAATAACATCTCTATTCGATCGAAATCACATCGTTCCATTAAATCGAAATCACATTGCTCCATTTGATCGAAATCGCATATCTCTATTCGATCGAAATCACATCGCTCCATTAGATTGAAATCCGGACAAACAACCTACATCAACTTAATTAAGCATCACGCAAAGGAGTGAGCAGCATATCTCGCCATGACAACCATCAATGACGGATATGGGTAAGAGATAAAGAAAAAGCGACCATATTACGATAATTTGGCATATAAATATATATCGAGAATAGTTTTTCAATATCCATATATTATTTCGAACTTGGCGAAGCATGACGCACACTAGAAGACTACTAGATATGGCTTAATTGACAATTTGATCTTTGGACAAAAAACATCAAATAATTTGAACAAATGGGACTGATTCTCTGTCCAGTATGTATGTATAATGATTTCTCCATCGACCTTTCCAGGGGCGACCAGTCCTATGACCTCGCGTTCCGGAATCTCTGTGTCGACATTCATGGAACTCCGATCCTGAAAGACGTCTCTGGAGTGGCCGAGCAAGGCCAGCTGCTCGCCCTTATGGGCCCCAGCGGTATAACTCTCACCATTCTTAAGTTCATAATTTAAGAATGAGTATCCACGCCACAAAAATGGGTGGTGGTGCCCGGAATCCTTGAACTCTCCCCACCACCTCTACCCCCACTACAGTGCATTCTAAGTTTTGTGGTGTGCATTATTTGTCACGAATTAAAGTATTGTCCTATAACCAATGCACACCTGGGTCCCAATCCTTACAATTCATGCTAGTCTACGTTGATGCGCTTCCGTATTTTAGGTTCGGGGAAGTCGACACTGCTGAACGCGCTGTTCTCAAGATACAGCGTGACTGCCGGTGACGTCCTGGTCGGCAGTCGATCAATCAGCAAGCAGCTTCGGCAAAAAATGTCTTACGTCTTGCAGGAGAACGCCCACCTTGCCCAACTACCTCTCAAGGACACTCTCTACGTACGCCGACAACCAGAAATATTAGGCAGAAATTAGGCTGTATTCATAACTTATTCCTGTTGGCATGATTTCCAGTGTCTATAATAACTTGTAATATTGTATACCTTTCTAACCAGAAACCTGCGATACAGATCGAACAAGCTCTGTGATGCAGGCTTACTGAGTCGCATCAAACATTTTATATTAATCCGCCGGTGGTGTTGAGGATAAGATCAGTGGTCGTGCACTGATCAATGTATTGTCATGGAAACCAATTTACCGGTGATATAATGCTCTCTTACTCGCTCCACAAGTATATAAACGCCGCGTGGTATGTCTCGTCTCCATAGTTCGCTGGCATGCTGCGTCTCCCAGACAAAATGAGTCGTGCGGAAAAGCTGCAGAGAATCGACGAAATCGTGAATCTACTGGAATTGGGGAAATGTCTCAACACAGGTAAGGTGCGACGTGGGTGGGCGACGGTATTTTTGGCTGCATATGGTCGGGTATGTGTAAAAATGTGAAATGGAAGCGCCTCAGCTAGTCCTTAATTGGCACACCCGTAGCTAGCCTCTGGAGATATATTATGTGGGTCTCAGTGCCAGCCTGTATTTCATTAGGAGTTAAAGTGTTTGTGCCACGCAGCAAAAAATATCCGATTGACCAATGCATATGAAATAAATATCTTACAATTAATATGATACATTGCTGCTATTTTTAAAACCCAAACTCATGCCGCACGACCTCTTCAACGAGCACCACCCTTCTTTCCATTTCTGAAAAGCATCGCGAATGAGCATCAGCGTGCGTGACGTCATTGGGGAACCAAACGATCACTGCAAAGACCGCGCTTGAATAAAGCGGGACTCTTCTTCAAATTCGCGATGGAGTCATCGGAGGAGAAGGCAACCGAGGTGTCTGATAATATTGTAGAAAGTAGTTAGGGTGAAAGCCAAATTGATAACGATATTGCCCTGGGTGCCGCTTCGTACCTGTTTGAGCCGTGTGTACAAGCGAATGTGGCACCCGACCCAGTTCCCCATTCTAGAGTTCTAGATCATTTTGAGAGGCTCCAGCATAAAGAATGCCTAAGTGTATCCAGACTAGATCTAGATCAGCCGTTGGAGTATCATGAAGAAGCAGTACTGACATCCACGTACACACGGGTTAATGATAATTAACCCGAAGTGGGGGGGGGGGGGGGGGGGGGCTATGCCGGTGCCAGGGTAGTGCCACGGGGTTGGTACACAGGAATACACGTACTCCAAAGGCAATCCCGATAGTCAAAGGCCAGGCCAGTAGTAGGCTCCATAGGCGCTGAACTTTTAGGAAAGGTGGGTGGGGGGGTGGGGGTAGAACGTTAACAAGTGGATCTCTCATGACAGCGGGAGCGACTCTTTCAGCATAACTTACGCAGGTCTCGCGCTCAGCATTTATTACATATCCATTTCAGTGGCGGTTCTAGGGGGGGGGGGCTTACATACAGAACATACAACATACATGTTAACATACATGTTAAAGTTCCAAGTCTTCAGAGAGCAACCCCCCCCCCCCCTTGGGAAAACTGAACATACACTGTTAAAGTCGTGTACTCCAAGCCCAAGCTCCCCCCCCCCGGTCGCAAGTTTTCAGAGAGCACACCCACCCCTCGGTCGGAAGTTTTCAGAGAGAAACCCCACCCCCCTTGGAAAATTCCTACATCCGCCCCTGCATTTCGTCACAGCTCAGTCAAAATAGTTCATGCCCTCTCGTCACTTGTTGGGGCCCCCCTCCCTCCCTTCCTTGGTCGTCAAATTTCATGAATACAGCGCCTTTTGAATCGCCGCCCGTTATCCCTCCGGTCGGCATTGCTTGCCACTCTCCCCCCCCCCCCCCCCCCCCACCACCACCATGCAAATTTCATATAAATAATAGAAAAAAACAATGCAAGAAAAATTGAACTAAAATATTATGTTTATTACATATAAATTTCAGTTTCGCATGAGAATAAATGCCAGCAGCTATTTGATTCAAATGACATAAGAGTACCGGTAGGTATACAATGACAAAATGTTTTATTATAATAAGCTTTGGGCCAGTACCAAATTTTTGGGGAGCTAAAAGGGTGTGTCTCGTAACTTTTGCTTTCCTGGCTGCATGATTTGTAAAGAAAGATTTTTTGATGGTGTTCACCGATTTGTGTTCATCCTTTGCAATTGGAACCTGGAAAGCAAATAAGGTCATATATCAAAACTACAAATAGGTGGTAGTGGATTCCGTAACAATTCAATGAGTATTTAATGAATTGATTAACACAGTTTTCACAATATCATCTTACACACTTTTATCATTGCTTTCATGTGAGGATTTTTTAACCCAGTTTTACACTGTCTCACATCAGATCAAAAGAATCTTACTCAAGCTATATACTGGACTAAAATTTCCATATATCCTAATTTAAACATGATGAGACCGCTTTAAAAAAACACACATCCATCCAGAGAGTAAAGTGATGCATATGGTTATTTGGTGTTTGGTTTGAGGATTTAAATTGATGCATGAATTACTTTATAAGAGAGAAAAACAAATTGTAGCCTTCAAATAACTGGCACCATGAAAAGAGTTTTAGGGCAATATTGCAATACTATGTTAACTAAAGAAGCCATCATAAAATCTGGATACCCAGCATCTTGAAAATAAGGTTCTGCAGAGATAATGCCTAGTCAAAATCACTAAGGGTAATAGTTAATAAGTTACTTTTGATGTATTTAACAGGTGAAGCTTTAGGAAAGTGACCGAACAGCAGATAACTTGTATAACAATTTTGAACAAACAAAATATCAATCTGGCCCCCTCTCTTGTATTTTTGGTTCATTAGGATAAGATAAAGTTTGAAATAAAAATCTGACAATCAACAAATGGCATAAATAACATTGCTTATAAGCAATATAATGTAATGTAAATATAGCAACAGCATAGGGGTTCAGTTAAATATTGGGCACTAAACAAATAAATCAAATCCATCAAATTGAGTGAATGTCAATTAGAAAGAGACTCAATAGAAGCATTTTTTAAATAAAGCTTTCTTTAATAAATATGAATCAACTGTATTTATCTTGTTTATCATGTTTATGGAAGTTAAAAAATCCCCAATCGTCAATTCCCAGATTATATTTAAATGAAATGTGCATGGGCTTTGCACTTTGTGATCAATGATTTTCATTAATCGTGAATTGAGAATCTTAATATTAAATAGATCTAATCGTGAATTGAGATATCACCAATTTATATCATATATGTATCCGCCCCTTCCATTGTATATGGGGAATTTTCAATTTAACACATTGTGACCTGGGAAAAAAGACATTGATTTTTTATGATTTGGGAACACGACCCCCCCCCCCCCCCCCGCCAACCCCCAATTAAAACAAGTGTCAATAATGTCAAGACAGACTTAATTTGTGTATGGTCATGAATGTATGTCTACCTGCACTCCATGATCTGATGGTATGTACATGATACTGCAATATCCCACCAACCTGTTCTGTTTTGTACTGGTTGCCCTATCCCACAGCATGCTTTACCCCCCCCCCCCCCCACTCCCTCCCCTGTACTTTAGCTGTCTATACAAACATTGATCACTACGGCACTAAATAGACTTACCAGTGTGTCAGTTAATATATTCCTGGTAGCCGCTGGACTTTGTCACCAGATCATGGAAATGAGCACAGTGTCAGACTGTAATATCTGTATCGCTGGTCCTTAATTGTTAGCTATAATATATATATAGGTATAGCGGCCATGTGAACCTGTTCTTGGAAGGTTCGGCACAGAGAAATGGTAGGAATAACTGCAGGCTTCATCTCCATTCTCAGTCTGAGTGTTAATCCAAAAGCCTGCATATTCTCGTATGCGTTCCAGACAAAGTCAAGTCAGTCCCGAAAATGGGCCGCGAACAGAGCTGACAGCGAAGGCCTAGGTGACACTGTATTATGTAACAGTGTAACATTTGACTGCTCAAATCCATCGTATTCGTGACTGTTGGTTTGTTTCCGCACTTGGAAATATCTACAAACTGATTGCTGCAGATGGATAGTTCCCATTAGATCCAACAAGACACTGTGTTGGTATATTTTACACAACGAAAAGAAGCTAAAACAATCCGATTTCAAAACAGCAGCATGCGCGCGGAGCAGAGCACGTGCGTTTGTGTTCCCTAATGACGTCATTTGTTGTGAGGCGATACGATCCGCACGCAGGCTGAAAATGACTGACGAAATTTTGCGCGGGAGACATGAAATCGGCTCAGAGTATACTTTCACAGCGTCTTTCGAAAATATCATCCCTCGATAAGATGCAAACATACTCCAGAGATTATTATAAAATAAAGTTGTTTTGGCGTGGCACAAACAGTTTAAGAGGCGTACATGGGCATTTTGACTAAGGCCAAAGGTAATATGACAGTTTAATACATTAATTATACGTTGGTTGTAAACAATCATATGCTGACAGATTAGTCGTTACGTCATTTTCTCAGGACCAGCAGCGTATGCAAACCGGACGCCATGTTTGTTTATGGCGCTTGCTGATGCCTGCAGGTGCTCCCGGTGTTTCCGATGGCACGTGACTGCATGTGATAGATGCATGGACCCTATAGGGGCGTTTAATCTATGATGCAAAGATACAGGTTAGTTAATATAGTTTATAAGTTAATATACCCAACACAAATACAAAATGCCTGTAATAATTGACTTGGTTTACTCATGAATCAATTAAATACACTGGTTATTGTGTTTTTTTTCAGCCGTTGGCGGGCCCATGTATCCCGGTCTCTCCGGAGGGGAAAGAAAGAGAGTCACTATAGCCTGCGAAATCCTCGGCAACCCGGAAATCATATTGCTTGATGTAGGTTGATCATTTAACATGGGGTCTGCCAGCCTATACGATGACGTAACTTACTTGCGAGTAGATATAAGTAGTTGTGGTAGCTGGCGTCATCACTTATCATATAAACATTACAAGGGTATAGCTGGCGATGTATCGCAGTTTAGCCATTATACATGTGAATACAAAATTACCTTTTAAGCATAACGAAGGAAATAATGACGAGGCAAAATTCGGTTATTTTGCCAAGCATATGCTCACATACAAACGAGAAAGGTGAACTAAAGTTTTGATGTCACTGGCGCTGACGTTATACTATACCTGTATACAGGCGCGGATCCAGTATTTCTTCGGGGGGGAAGCGGGGGGGGGGGGGGGTGGAGGGGGGATTGAAAACCGTACGAAACGGCGGTCGCGGGTGTGGTGGGGGGTTGATTCTTAAAACCTACGTTCTGATATGGGGGCAGGGTATAGGTACCCGAAACAAATGATTAAATAAATTCAGTAGAGGTATATATATTGAGATTTGGATAGTCTTGATAGATTTTTGGATAGTGTTTTAATATGACAGCGAAGAGTATCATTATCTATCGTGTTTTCCTTCACATTATAAGAGCCCGCGAACAGAATTATTAACAATGGTTTGACTTAACATGAATATGAACGACCAGGGAAACGATGCGTGGGTATTTTGTTTTAAATGACATCATGGTCTGTCCGTGTGTAACTCAGGAGCCCACCACTGGTCTGGACTACGCCACCGCCTACCAACTGCTGAAGACGCTGCAAACGTATGCCTGGGAGGCCAACAAGACCATCATGGCCATCCAGCCCTCCAGCGAAATGTTCTACATGTTTGACAAGCTCCTCCTCCTCTGCGAGGGTCAGGTGGGACTCTGTCTATGGAAAGCCCTTTCGATAATAAATAATCCTAATCTTAGTTCCTTTACAAATAACTATTTTCGCCACACTAGTTTCTGGTTTTGATATTGGAATTGCCAGTCTGGCATGCCCTTTTTATATCATAATAGTCCTGGACGAGAATCTCGTATCTATATCTCTCTATGGCAACCCATGTGTATTATAATCGACTTCGGCGAGAATCCCGGTTACTCGTCAACAAACGAGGATTCTTATAACCGAAAGTCTGGTTCTATCGCTAAAACCACGGGATGATGCTAAACTTGTCTCTACTCCATCCTAGTTCGTAGACAACTAGAACAGTTGGCCTTTGGCCGACGGAGTCTAAATTCTGTTAATATATATACCGGTGTATATATTATCATGTGGTTTAATGATTCTTTTATTATTCTTTCATTATTTGTGTTGACAGACAGCGTACTACGGGGGACAAGAGGATGTCCTGCCGTACTTCGAGCAGTTAGGACTGATATGTGACCCCGAGTACAACCCATTAGACTTCCTTCGTAAGTTAATAAGACGTGTACAGATACAGACAAAATAATTCATAAATTAATGCGTTGATAAATCGATTATCGGGCCATGATTTAAACATTTTGTGGCATAATTTTTTTAGGAGCCAGACAACATTTTTGAAAAATTGTAAGTTTCTACGAAATATTTGCACATATAATCTGAGCATTAGTGTAGTGTTCCGTTGCATATACTGCTGGTTGATGTGCTGCTGTTTTACATATATATATTCTTTGTATTGGAGTAACGACCCGTTACGTGTAGTGCTGATGCTGTATATATATATATATATTACATATATAATCTAGAGGTATTGGAGTAATGTCCCGTTACATGTAGTGCTGATGCTGTATATATATATATATATTATATATATAATCTAGAGGTATTGGAGTAATGTCCCGTTACATGTAGTGCTGATGCTGTATATATATATATATATATTACATATATAATCTAGAGGTATTGGAGTAATGTCCCGTTACATGTAGTGCTCCTGCTGTATATATATATATTATAAAATATAATCTAGAAGTATTGGAGTAATGTCCCGTTACATGTAGTGCTCCTGCTGTATATATATATATATATATATTACAAATATAATCTAGAGGTATTGGAGTAATGTCCCGTTATATGTAGTGCTCCTGCTGTATATATATCTATATATTATATATTTAATCCAGAGGTATTGGAGTAATGTCCTGTTACATGTAGTGCTCCTGCTGTATATATATACATATATTACAAATATAATCTAGAGGTATTGGAGTAATGTCCCGTTACATGTAGTGCCCCTGCTGTATATATATATATATATATATATATTACATATATAATCTAGAGGTATTGGAGTAATGTCCCGTTACATGTAGTGCTCCTGCTGTACATATATTACTGTACTGAACAGAGAATTAATCCGACAAAATACACATGGACATATTTGTCCTCAGATCCAAATGACCAATTATAACAACCCAGCCAATCACAGGCTGGTAGCACACGTTTTCACTTTGTAAATTGACTGATATATTGGATCAAAACGATGGTAGAATTTAAGATATTGTGGGGTAGCAGGGGCGGATCTAAGAATTTGCAAAGGGGCGGGGGGTGCTCTCTGAAAGAGAAGGGGGGGGGTGCTCGGAGAACCCGACTGTTACAGTGTATATTAAAGTTCCCAAGTATGTTCAAACCCGTACCCCCCCCCCCCCCCTTCCACTCCTTCCCATAGATCCGCCTCTAGGTAGACCCGAACTCTTGTGAATGGCTTCTTATTTCGGTTCTAGGTCTTTAGACAGACTAATTCACTATCCAATAGCTGTTATTTATACCTTACAGCAGAACCTGATCGGTAAGCTATACTGCGCTGGTCCGATTTAATGGGATGATCTGTCAAATGAATTATGCCCCTATATGCTACTGTTTGATCAAATCAATAATTTCACGAAGTGACGGAACTGCAAAGCCGGCTAAATGAGGAATAAATATTTCATTCGATTTTACGGAGTCGTTGTCGCGTTGTCGATCTGCCGTGTCAGAAAATGCCATCTGGGGCGTTACACTTTTCCATATGAGATGCATTAATTTGACGCAAAAAAGGAGCTTAGAGGGTTTTATTGCAACATATGTGTAGTTATATGCTAAGAATATCAATACATGTACATCATTACCAGTCAAAACTTTTTTTCATTTTCTCAAGAAAAAAAAATCTGTATAAGTAACTTTCACAACAAGACGCTCTACTTTTGGAAAAACTGACCATGAATACTTCATGGGAAAATCTAAGAGACTTATTACTATGTCATATGTTTAATAATGTAACTATTTAGCGCAGATTAGCCATTCAACCTGTTATTGCAGATGATGTTCTATCAGAAGCCAATCCGTCGCGTTGTGAGATCATGGAAGCCGCCAAGGCCCGGTTGGTATCAATTATATTATTTGCAAGATCTCTATAATGACAAATAGATTTGTCTGATATATCAGCCCCCCCCCCCCCCCGCATCTCCTTATCTCCCACTCAAAAGAAAGGAAAATTAAGTCTTTTCAAACGAATTTATTTATTAACGCCGTAGAACATATTTTCACAGATATTTTTGTTGAGGCAAAATGTTTTATCACGATATGGTTATTAATATTTTAATAATTGTATTCATGGTGTAATGTGCTGATGCCGTTCTTAATATTTGTGTATAGTCAATAAATTTGGAAACATTGTCCAGTAATGATATAATTATTCGAAAAATAATGTTCATGAAGTTTTAGGAAATATATTTTATGTGAAATACCATAATGTATAATTTGTATTCACCTATTCCCACTGCGATAGCTTTAGGAAATCTATGATGAGCTACTCTTCCTATATAAGTTTACATATATACATCTTTTAATTTTAAGGTTTCGAATTTCGTTGCCGGGTGTCGAACGGAGGGTATCCAAAGCCAAACGGACAGATGAGGGTAGGTTGCCCATCGCCCAGCGAGCGATAGATCATCGATTCAAGGTTGAGTTTTTCTGTACAACTTTTACTGGTCGCATGGCAGCAAAACAATTAACATGTCTGCTGGGGTTTTTTTTAATCTGAGGTTGACTCCCCCCCCCCCCCCCCCCACCACTCGTATCAACATTTAACGTCGTTGCTTAGTATTGACTGTTATTTACGCTCGGAAAGTATGCGTGTGCACAAGCTGTTTATACAACTTAAGACCAATAATTTGCCCATGATATCTTTTATAAGCAGAAAAGTGTTCTGTGGGCAGCTTGAACCCCCAAAGAAATTTGTGTCTCATGTGCCACTTAATTGGTATTAAAAGCCACAAGAGAGCGTTGATAATACTCGACAGGTCTGATTTCAAAGGAAATACATAGGGCTGTACAGTCACTTCGGGATCTTATCGAGACCCCACGAGACAGGGATAACTATGCTCTACATCAATGCCTAGCATCAACGGCCTGTACGTGCTGCCTACCTTCCGATTGTTTGCCTTTACTCACCTCACACACAAGATCGGCTAAAGCTGTCCTTGGAAGCACAACTAACCACTGAAGTTATGTGCATATCCGAATTAAAACCATCCGAGTAGATTTATGTAATGTATGAGCGGTTGGGCAGTTGATAAACCAGAATGCGGTTGTCTCATGAGTGACTGTCAGTGTCAGGCGATTTAACGTGCTGCGCGGGGTTTTCCATGTCGTATGACGTAATAATCATCATGACGCGCGTGTCTGCGCGCGGTATCTATGGTTACATAAGAACGCTCCTTATATGGACTGAGCAGGTGAGGACAATGGTGCTCCGTTTGTCGTAGAACTGTAAACATCGATGATTTGGCTCAAAATACAACGCTTCCAACAGCCTCATCGAAGGGACCACATGCATTATGGAGAGATAAATGTCTTATCTTTAATTATATGATGATTTTATATGTTACGGGGTGGAGGGGGTGTTGTTCTGGCTGTTCTCCTTATAAACTCACACAACCCAGCAAAGTGGCACTGAATGACTTTATTTTGGGTCAGAAGAGAACCGGGAGTTGTGGCCGAGTGGTCTGAGCGGGTAAAAAGATGTTTCCGGATAACAAAATCTTAAGGTACGTGTGTTCTCTGTGGATCCTCAGCAGCAAGTGATGCTCTGAGGACCACCGGAATCTGGCGCACCGGAAGCCCCGCACAAAATTAACATAAATAAACTAAATACCGAAAACCGCTCAGACCACCCGGCAACACTCTCCCCCGCTTTACGTCACAGCCCTCTGTGACGGCCACGAGAATTTAACAGCACAGCTAAACAAAATCAGTCACTCTAGTAGAGACAGCGTCTCACAAAGGCGTGTGAACCAGTCCGTGCAACCAGACCAGCTCTCCTGGCTGTTGATCACTGCGGAGCGAGGTGAGTTATGCACGTTACGGTGCTGGCCCGCGTTGCTTCGCTGCGACTTGCGGCGCCGCACCACGTCAGGCTCCGGCGGCACGTCGTCCTCGCTCTCCGGCCGCACGTCGTCCTCGCTCTGCGGCCGCACGTCGTTCTGGCGCTCCGGCCGCACGTCGTCCTCGCGCTCTCGCCGTACGTCGTCCTCGCGCTCCGGCCGCCCGCCATCTTCCGCCGGCATCACCACCCGACCAACGCGCTGGCGGGGCGCCGGGATTGGTCTGGCAGCCGCAACTACCATCAACTCCTCCTCGTCCGAATCTTCTGCTTCGTCCGCGATGTGCGGACGCCGTCGCGGTTGAGGTTCGGGTCGCTGCCTTGGCGCCGGCTGTGGCGCCACCGTCGCAGGACAAGGGCGAAGGTTGTCGCGGTTCAGGGTCCGCGATCCGCCTCCATCTACTGGCTCGACCGTATACACGTTGTGGCCCAACGTGTCCGTCACGCAAGGTATGTCCGGTCGTCGCCAGACGTCCTCCATCTGGCTTCTCCCAGGGACACGATTCCTCACGTCGACGAGGTCACTTTGCTCTACGTTGTCGCCGCGCTCCGGATGTCTCGGGTCCGGGTCGCGCTTTGCTTCAGCGACGTTATCTTCCGCGCCGGTCCACCTCCTCTCGCTGCAGTTCCGGGCCAGGTGACCGGGCCGACCGCAGCGGTAACACTTCGACTGTCTCCGCCCGGGGCAGTCGCGCTTCAAGTGACCCTGCTGGCCGCACCTGAAACAAGCCCCTCCGCGGACCCGCCTCCCCATCGGACAGTCCCTTACAACGTGCCCAGCACGTTTACACCTATAGCACACAGGGACGTAGGTGTGTGCCGAACCTGACTCCCGAGATGTCACCACTTGGTTCACAGTGGCGCGGGAAACTCGTTTCCCGCATGATGTCCACTCTGTCCGGGCGCATTCTGGAAGGGGCATCTCGTCGCTAGGTGGCCCACCTGACCGCAACGATAGCAGGAGCGAGTCTCAGCGTGACCTCGGCGTCCCTCTTCGTTATCATGCGCTGCCGCCGGTGTCGTCGCCTCGGCGGGCACGTGGCTCGTCATGGCCGCTGGCGGGTGGGAGCTCATAGACGCAGGCGGGTACGCAGACATGGCCGCTGGCGGGTGAACCGTTTGGGCCAAAGCGATCTGCTGGACTCTGAGCGACAGTTCCAGCAACGCATGCCGTTGCGCCCGCATAAACACCAGAACCTCTGTCAATTCCGCCGGGTTAGAGAGAGTGTCTTCCCTGGTTGTTGTCCGGCGCTCATGCACGTTGCACTCCGCCCTCTGAGACCCCGCGGGACACTCCCGGTCTTCCATGGTCCATGCGACAGCGTCCTCCTTCAGCTGCTCCAGCTGCGCCTGCATTACCTCCAGAGTGAGCATGGTGCTGTCCTTGTAACTCCCGGTTTCCTCTCAACCTCCACACCGTGACTTGCTGCTGAATGATCCTGCCGACTGCGCCAAAATGTTACGGGGTGGAGGGGGTGTTGTTCTGGCTGTTCTCCTTATAAACTCACACAACCCAGCAAAGTGGCACTGAATGACTTTATTTTGGGTCAGAAGAGAACCGGGAGTTGTGGCCGAGTGGTCTGAGCGGGTAAAAAGATGTTTCCGGATAACTAAATCTTAAGGTACGTGTGTTCTCTGTGGATCCTCAGCAGCAAGTGATGCTCTGAGGACCACCGGAATCTGGCGCACCGGAAGCCCCGCACAAAATTAACATAAATAAACTAAATACCGAAAACCGCTCAGACCACCCGGCAACATATAGTTAGCCATGCCTGGACCAAAGCAAACACAAATAGTTTCACACCCACTCGATTTTTCACGCACAAACCGCGCAGCCGGCCGGTTCCCAACAATAAAACGTTGACTACAATGAATGCGAGTCACGCAGTTGCAGCAAGGCACCAGCGTGATGCGCACTCGTTCTAAGAGCACGTGTTTTTTTGTTGGTCCCCAAAAGACCTAAACCGGAAATAGAACCCGCGAGAACTGTACAGCTCTATACAGCTTTTTTTTATTGTTTTGACAGAAACAAAATCGATGTCACAATTTTAAGCGTTCTCGCGTTGAGGGCCTTAATTGGCCCAAGATATGACGTTTTTTTGCTGGATGGGAGTTTTAAATTGTACAAATAAATCAAGAACTATGGCTAGGTGCAGAGTCAGCGTCCGCTGACCTATTTCCCCAACCATTTACTCTTGGTGTTGAAACAAGAACGGCTGAACAATGACTTCCGCGCATCTAAATGCAGTTCTTTCATCCAGTACATGACGTCATATATATTCATATGAATATTCATAAATTGTAGAGTCATTAGATTGTCGTGTTTACAGGCCTGATGTGCATATTTAAGTTTTACCAGTAGTTGTTACGGACACCGTAGACTAACAGAAGATCGCTGTTGCTCTGATATCTACTCTTATTTTCCGTCGCGCTGGGTCTTTAAGCATCACTTACGAACTTGCTTTCGCCACGTGGGCCACAAAAAACCCCAACTTGCCTTATGGAGGCCGATTCCCCCTAGCGTACGACAAAACGTCCCTTTTAATGGGTATGGTAACTCGAAACTATTCGCTAAAGGCGCTCATTAGCGTGGCTGATTGATACTGGGTGGAGTCCGGTGTTTAAGGGCCGCTGATAAACTTGTCATTAAGATAATTATATAGCAATTGATGGATTAATATTTGATAGCTACCATTTTGTATGAACATACTTTTTAGAAGAAACGACCGGGAGAGACAGAAAATTGAGTGACATAAGCAAGTTTTCCAGCGACAACGTTCGCTGGCAGTCAGGTTTCTGGACGCAGTACAAGCTCCTGTGCCACCGTTGCTGTTGTGGAACTACAAGTACATCCTCAACAAGTACAACGTATTCGTCCAGGTCCTCTTCGCCCTCGTGGCCGGTCTCATTTTCTGGCAGATCCCACGTACTGAGGAGACGCTCTCCGACCGAGCGGGTTTGGTGAGTTAACCTTCACGGATCCGGAGGGGAGAGGCTTGCCTGCTTACCAACAGACCGACTGAGCAAGAGAGCAGATCAAGGCTCCCCCGACTCGAAAGATTAACCCTACGTCACCAGAAACTTGATCTCTGTGGGAATCGGGAGAAAAATCTTCCATGCTGATAGTTTAGTGCTCACTTTTCACTCGTTCCTAGTTGAACCAAAAGCCTCGATCTTAACTTACCATTCCCTCCTTCAAACGACCTTTGGCCAAGCTTCCTGAAGTGACGTCATCGGTGTTCTTTTCACGCTTCACAATATGACATATTACTCACAGGCCAGGTAAGAGGGTTGAAACGCCTAGTGCAAAATGAAGTCACGAAAAGACAATACGGCGCCTGAGTAGCCTACAACTGAAGGAAGGTGAAAAATTGCCAAACAGTTAATACGAGTTCCGTAGACTACTGTTATATATAACTCTATCAACTATTCTCTTTACAGATATTAGTGTTGTGTATCGTCTGTGGAATTAGCATCCAACAGGACGTCTGTATGGGATGTGAGTACACTAGTCGCCACGGATGCGCTCTAAAGTACGAAATTGATGACTTCCGTCAAAGCATTTACTGATTTTTGCGAAAAAACTAAACTTTCTGTATGAACTCAAGTCAGGGCGTAATAATTAAGTGTATTACAATTTCATGGGACATGTGCAGTTAAAATTTTGGCAAATGTTGCTTTGCTGCACTTCAATTATTTGACGTCACAGGACGACACTATTTACATATGTGTGAAGAATGATTGGTTTAAATTCGTTTTTAGTCCTGTCTCTCACAGTTACGAAATAATTTCAAATTGTCGATGTTCGGTGTGTCTCCGTGGCGACTATTACAGTGGAACATAATATGATACAAACGTGTAGTATGGACAGTTAAAGATTCGACCAAATGTGTCCTACGCCCGACGGTCAAAGTTAAATAATTACATGTACGAGTGGCCAATCTGTGTAATTGCAATTAGGATCTTAGATATAGGACATTAGGATTCAGGATTAATATTGAAGTTACTATGCCAACAAAGGTGAACGTTGGACGATTGGGGACGCAGAGAAAAAAATTAATTATTCGACCCCCTGTATTACTCCTCCCCCCCCCCCCCCTAGCCCTGAATGCGTCTGCTTCCCGCCAATTTGGCGCGGCCCCGCTTGTTCAATCATGCTTAATATTTATTAAAATAGTAAATTTAATAATGTCGGTAATTGCCCCCATTACAGTTTCCCGGATCAGCGGGGTTGTGATGCAGGAGCGCGCGGCCGGCCTCTATCGCCTCTCGGCCTTCTACCTGGCCAAGGTCACCAGCGAGGCCCCTCTGGCGATCGTGCTGCCCGCCTCCGTCCTCTTCATCGGCTACTGGATGGCTGGGCTCACCGCCTCCGCAGCCAACTTCTTCGCCGTGCTCGCCGCCCTGCTACTGATGGTCCTCACATCCCAGGTCAGTCTCTATAGCCACGCTGTTAAACGCATCAATTACTGAAAAATACTAAACAATTAAAACTTTATATTCATACTAATCATTGAACATTGTTATCATGTTTGTAACTTATACGTTAAGGACCTAAATACATGTATATAATTTCCAATTCAAACAAGTTCAAATCTTGCTTATTTTTGTCACGGCCTCACAATATATTTTAGGCTGTTGGGGCAGCTATCGGGGCGTCCGGAACGACGCCCGCCAACACATTCTTCTTGCTTAACATCGTTGTCAATGCGATGTTGATGTCAGGTGTGTAAGACTGGATTTTAATATATGACATGGTATAATAAATGCCTTTTTAACAGGTCCATATCATCTATAAACGTTTACATCCCCACTTTTGATACCAGTGTGTGAAAATGATTACGGCCTTAGAAATTGTCCTAAACGATGAGTATATATATCAGTATTGTTTGGCGGCTAGAGGTTGGAGTTGCGTATTACCAACACTATTCATCTCTTGCAGGTGGATATTATAGAACTCACTTACCACCCTGGATCGACTGGGTTAAGTACTTATCGTGTTTCTATCACGGATTCACCGCCATTACCCATGTCGAGTTCGCTCTGGGAGACCCCTTCAGGTAACTGAACACCAGGCTATCATACATACCTGTCTGCACCTTACGGTATCTTCTCATCCGTTACATCACTAGATACAAACACAATTTATCATTCGAGATGGTTCACTGTAGAGGGCGGCACCATATTTGTGCTGTGATACGACGGGTACATTTCTAGAAAAGTGGCTAGGACCACCGCAAAGTGATCATCAGGCAATTATACATACCATTCTGTAATGCACGCCACCATTGTTACAATCAATAAATCCCAACATTAAGCTTGATTTTTTCTCATCATTATTAAAACAACGCTGCCATATTGCCACATCTTTCAAAACGAAATCTTTGCACCGAAAACAACGCTCGCTATCATTGATGGCCACTCATACAATATATAAGTTATTGTCGCTGCATGTCTGTTTTTATTGTGCCACCTTCATCCCTGTTCTTGGCCTTCAATGGCGTATATGTCGTCCCTTGCAGGTGCTCCGCCAACCGCTCGGTCTTCGCAGAACGCCGCGAAACCAATGTCACGCAGTTTAGGGGCGCCTTCTACTTGGAGAGGATGGGAATACTGCAGCCGCTGTGGTTCAGCATCCTCGGCCTGATCGCCATGTTGGTCGCGTGCCATTCTTTGGCTTACGTCATATTGCGCTTTGTAAGGCGGCCTAAGACGCTGAATTAACCCGTAAATGGACCTTGAGAAGGATGAACAAACTTTTGTAAGCACAGAGACTAAATTGGACCACGAAAATAGGCAGGTGTGAACACACAAATACGGCAATATAAAAAGACTTTCGAATCCCTATAGATGTATATCCATGCAGCTAGCCTGGAAATATTGATGAATGATTTAACACAATGCATGACTGAATAAAATGATTTTTAATATTGGAGTAACATATAGACTTTGAGGCGTGTCCATACCGTGTTGGTTCTAACATTGATTCGAAGTGTTGTACCAAAACTTTCGAATTACATTGTCACAGAATATGGGAATATGGGTATAAGCAACAACTTGGACATCAAGAATTTGTTAAATCTACAATAAAAACATGTGGTGTTAGTTAACCTGGTTTGGATGAAATTGTCTTAAGAAAGAAATGAATGTCACCGAATGAAAGCCTTTTGCTCGGTCGTCCACCCAAGAGCGCTGTTGTACGCTTTCGCAGTAAAACAAATCCTTATTTAGTCCATGTGTGGACTAGAACGGTTGTGATTTCAAAAAAAGGACATTCATTTAGCCGTTTTGAGCATGTGTATGCACACAGTTTAAATGTTTTCTACACACCACTACTGTGAGAGGGTATCACATCTCTTTTCCAAAACCAACCACATCGCTTCGCTGGAATGCCACCATTCCCATCTTATTGTTCCATTGCCGGGAACGAAATCATACTAATCTCCTCTCTGCACTAGATCACCCTCCATGAGATCGAAATCCCATCGGTCCATTAAATCAACATTCCACGCTCGGTAAACCGGATGTTCGCTTTACCGAGAGTGCCCGCCAGCGGCCTTACCAGAGCTGGCCTAAAGGCCAGAGCGGATAGCTTGCTGAAATTAAGCCAGCGATCGTGAGAGTTTACAAAATTTACAAAAAGCTTAATTATGTCATGTGTTTGTCTCCTATATATTAATACCTGCCAAACTGAAAACCTTTTATAATTCAAAAATATCTGTCCATTAGTCCCAGTGACTTTTGTAAAAGACTCACGCAGCACTCCTTTTTGTCAGAGCACCGTGTCGCATGGACTGTTTTCGGTGGACCCACACCGTGTATCACATATGCGGTCTTCAATTGCGAAAAAAGTCACTTTGACCAACCGTTGAAAACAATCATGGCGCTTAAGCTGTCTGCGTAGACGTTGGGCTCTCGTTATGAAGTACAGCGATTCGCACGTGAGACATTTATTTGCAGAAAAGCAAGCTACAAATGAAAAGTCGAATGATTTGTGGTTATGTTGGTTTTAAAGAAATGTAAAAACGGCAAAGATGTTAGTGTGAAATTGCAAATTGTTATGCGATCTGGAACGTTTCACCGGCAAAAAGGCTGGTGTCCGCTGCCACTTTAGTGCGAGCCTGTGAGTGATAAAGTGGCCTGTCGTAACCATGGCAGCGGCCGAGAGGCATGTTGCAGGGCTGGTCTGCGTCGTGCTGTGGGCTGACCTATTATATTCATACACTAATATCAAATGTGATCCAGAAAACCGTACCGCCGAAAATCATTCTCACATCCCACATAAGCTAGGCTGGAAACTGGCCTTTTGAGCCTCGTCTGTTTTTGAGCGGCCGGCTGGTCCCCACGGCATGCAAAACCGCGGACAGTGAAACTATTATTTTTCGGTATTTAGGCACCTCTTTTAAACCACTCTCTGCCTTCGACTCACTCCGCTAGGGCTCCATTATATCTCTGTTGTCGCCTACGTCCTGAATGCATTTTCACACTTGCTCGCCAGGGCGGCGCTGCGCAGATTGATAGGAAAAATGCGTCGCGCATTTCTACAAATTAGTGTTGGAACCCAGCCAAACCTAATAACGCCTGAAGTCAGGTGATGAAAAGAAAGAGTTCTGTCACAATTATAACTTTTTCGAAAGAATACAAGATGTTTTTTGCTGTATTAAATACACAAAGCTCGTTATTTCTATGTTTGATTGTTGAAAACTATAACGTTGCAGAAAATTACAACTGATTTGACCGTTTTTCAAGAATCTTGAAATTTGCCCCGGCCGACAGCAGCGGTAAAAGCAGAGCTTGCGTAGCGCCACCGTGCGGGGAGCTTGCTTTTAAACGTTCATGCGCATGCATACCTATTCGCTAGGGGGCGCCTATTCTAGCTAGCAAGTTCCCCTGGCGAACTAAATGCGCTTGAGTGTCGCAACGCTGTTTTGAATAGCTTTAATCGTTTAATTATAAAATTTCTTGAGCTGTCAACATGGATGACGACCAAGAATGCTACAGGCTGTGGAGAATTCGTAAAACCATTATGCAGGTTCGTTTCCATTGGCAATTCCAGGGATAGCTGTATTGATATGAGCGATAATAGGACTATTTGTCATAAATGAGCATATTATCGCTCATCATAAATCCTGTTGCCGGCAGATAAGAGATCATAAGGTTTATTTATCCACAGGCACAGTAAATCAGTGGATGACCGGGAATAGGGGGCCCCCACAATGTATACTAAGCATATACTTTTGGGGGGGGGCCCCTAGCCCTGGTACATGCTTCTCTGACCATGTGGCATGTCTGTAAACTGAGCAAGGATTAGTGCTAAATCACCCTGGCCACTGATGTGTACCTGTACACAACAGTGGCCAGGGTGATTTAGCACTAAGCAAGGATGAGAGCCATGGCTGTACAAAATGTCAAAAAGCAGAAGTAGTGCCGAAAACCTCCGAAGTTCATACAAATTGACACTAAGGGCAAATGTGTGATGATATTATGAAAGCCCTTACCTCAATGCAACTTAAGAAGTGATATCCGAGCAATTTTATATCTGAGCAAGCAAGAAGTGATATCCGAGCAATCCGAAAAGTGTATATATATCCATATATAAGTTTCCCGTACGTATGGCTTGGCGGTCTCAGCCCAAATAGCTATCTAGGCGGGCCGAAGTCTCGCCCCGGAGGTACGAAGTCTCACCCACCGTGAGGAGGGGATGAGGGGGGGGTGGCTCTTGCCCAGCTATATGTGTAGGGATGGCGGGTGGGGGGGGGGGGGAGTTAATAGCGGCTGGCAGGCGGCGTGGTGTTTGTACAGTGTCTGTCTTTGAACTTGTCTGGGAAGCCGTGGAAGGTGAAGGGGAGTTGGGGGACGGGTGTTGGTGATTACGGCTTGCGGGTTCGGGTGGTGGGGATGATTATATGGAATAGGAGTCGGCCACTACTAACAGAAGCTAGCAGCCGATTTGTTTTGTCTGAAATGAAATAAGAAGGTCAACCATGGGGGTGGGGGGGGATTTGTTATATCTACAAACCCTGTCTGTTTCCTGTCTGGTTGTGTCTATTGATTGCCACAGAACTTACTATACTATGAGTATTTGCTAGATTTTTTTTACATGGCAACACACGTGTATCTACATGTCGTAGACCAAATAAATAATTAAATTAAATTTAGATGTGGCTGTTCATGTATGTGAACTCTTGTGAAAGACAAAGGACATGATAATGTGTGACTATGCAGGGTTTTACAATAATAAGACTTCACTTGCCCGTTGTTGGAGTCCATTTGTGTTTGTGTCCGTTCTCTTCAGGGTTTTATACGTGTATCTCAACACACCAACGCACGCACCCCCACTGTGGAAGCCCGATGCCCAAAGCAATCACAGCCGATAATATTCAACGCCACTTCTCACTGTCGTCTGGCTTCTGTTAATAGGCCGCCTGCCTATACCCATATTCCCGCCCCTGTGCCGGGGAGCGGCTTCCCAGACATAACAAGTTCAAAGACAGACACTGTACAAGTTTGCCAGCCATCCCGCCAACCCAAACAGCACAAACGGTGCACAAACACCTCCACCAATTCCTGGCCTCATGTGGGGTGTACTTCATGGCTCTCTCGATCGTCGGGTACCAGTGCGTATGAGCAGCCATGTATTAGGGCTAGGTTAAAGCGTCCTGAATAACCCATCAACCTGGAGAAGCGGGCTTGTGCCAAAGGATGATAGGCAGCATGAAAGTTTAAACAATTCCTGTTATAGACTTCATGTGTTGGTTAGGGGATTAATCTCTGTATAAATTGACTTACATATATTTTTTCCTTTCAGTTCAATTACATTTTGCTGTGTAAATCAACTTTTTACCGAGATATATATGTAAAAATAAAGTACATTTTTAACTTTGCATGAGTGCTTGAGTACTTTTTGTTGTCTGTGATATTGTCTTGTTATCATGTCTTGTTGTCTTGTTATCATAAAAAATGGTGAATGCCATGATTTTCCGCTAGACATTGTGACCAAAAGATCTGTTTGGGTGGGTAAACAGCAATGGAATGCCTGCCTGCCAGGAAATCTACCTGGCTAATAACCTGTAGACTCCTATCCTACCAAGTCACAGGATTTTAACTGCTGTGCCTACAGCCACACCTGGGCTAGAATTTAATAACTAGGATTAATCTATGCAGAATATGATGTTTAGACACAGCGTGCCTCCCCATATAATAATTTCCACAATTTCCAAGCATATCTATTTATTTTTTTAAACTCTTATGCAAAATATAGGCATTAACTGCTGCTTTTGTTGTGCAACCAGGTATCCCAGTTCCTGTTGTCAGCCTTCTGCAATTCTGGGCAGAGGTCAAGTTACCGGTAGTCGTTGTTGGCTACAAGCATTTGTGCAATGTGAAGGACCTGTTCGAGAAAGGCCTGCTGTGGTCCACCGATTCATGCCTACAAGCATTGTGGATGGCATATATAGCCAGAAAATGACACCCTGTCTATCCTCCAGGCCAGGAGCAGGCTCCTAGGACCCATGAATGCATGTGTCCCTGCCGCTGATGCCTCTGTGGCTTACATGGCTGCCATTTAGTGAATAATTACCATGCCACCTCCTGCCCTTTTTTCAATTTGTCCACTTGTACCCCCCCCCCCCCCCCCACACACACACACACACACACGCATCCCCAGAAATATAGAGAACGGATCTGCCTATTTAAGATTAAAAATTTGTTGGGCTTTTAGAGTGGATATAATTGGTTACTATCAGGTCAACAATTAAAATCTCACATATCAAAAACAGTCTCAATCACAACCCTCTCCTCTCCCTCCCCTACCCATCCCAAATGAAGACAAGATACTATAGGAACTATGCCAGCGAGGTGTGGGTTATCCAAATAGCTACATGACAATGTTACCCGCTAAGGTCACAGGGCTGAGACACAAGTTAAGCTGACCATCCGAGTTCATTGGTAAACATCAATGGCAAAAAGTACTTTTCAGATAGTGTAAAATCCTGACCAGATTTCGGTCAGAAACCTGCAAAAGAAAAGGGCAAGGGGATGTAACCATGTTCTGTGACTTGACCCATATCCAAATGGATGACATAACATTTGTGAAACTACACTCAGGCAAGATTATTCAATCTGGTGCTGACACATTGTCTTGATGGAGTGAAGATATGTTCTATGATGTGTTTTCTTTTGTCTCACAAACAGTTGTGCCATGACAGGGGATACTTGGTGACACAAGAGGAGTTGGACCAAACATTAGATCAATTCAAGCAGCAATTCGGAGATAAACCAAGGTAGCTATTTACTAAGCTTTATTATGGTTGTCTGAATGATGCATTTAATTATCACTACACATAATCTTATTCCAAGGTCAATTTCTAATGAAAGGGTACCAATTTAATGAGAATTTTGAGAGCTGATGTATTTGTGGAACAAACTCATGTGCCTTGTTCTCCATGATGATTTGAGCAATATGCCAGGCAGTCATTTTGTGGTACATGTATTGTAATTGAATTACGGTACTCTTTTCTATTCACAGTGAGAGAAGGCCGGCCCGGAGTGATCTTATTGTGTTGGTAGCCCACAATGATGATCCAACAGGTACCTATCTATCCGTAGACCTAAGAATCGTCAGCAACTCTCACTGTGGCTTGAACTTGTATTGCAGATTTTCTAGTGCGATCAATTGGTGAATCGTGGTGAAAGATTTAATAAAACGTCCTTATTGTATTGCATATTACACACTTTTTCATTTAAGACACTGTTTGGCGATGCGACTCTGATAAATATATACATGTATAAACATGTATCTGAAATTCATAATGGCATTTAAGGTTCTGGAAAAATTACATGTTTATTTTAATATTAATGTTTATTATGGGGTACTCTGTGGTTTAAACTGACATATATACCATTTGTCGATTTCCGGTAATATTTGAAATTGCAAACAAGGTTTGAAATAACTTCCTTCCTCCGACAGATCAGATGTTTGTGTTCTTTCCTGACGAGCCCAAAGTGGGAATAAAGACCATCAAGACGTACTGTCAGCGCATGCAGGAAGAAAACATCTCCAGGGCCATTATTGTTGTACAGATGGGAATGACTCCTTCAGCTAAGCAGGTTTGATGACTTATCTAAAAGCTTCAAGAGAAGTAATCAAGTATTATCTACCGATATATAAACCGAGTTACACGGTACCCTAGGAGTTTGCTTGGATGTAACTTTCTGTGAACGGCTTGGGGGTGTCCTGTCTGTTCTGCTGTGTACACAACAATATATGAAGTACAGTAGAATCTTCAGAATCCCCGGCGAAGTCTAAGAAATTTGTCTACACTTGGAAATGGTCAATGTACCTAGATATTCAACCTGAATGTAGTCAGAGGTTGGTATGTAACCTGAATTGTGCAATAATTGTGTGCTGAACTGTGCCGTTCTTTGCCTTTTGGTTTCAGTCCTTGGTAGACATGGCACCGAAGTACATTTTGGAACAGTTTTTGGAGTCAGAATTGTTAGTCAATATCACAGAACACATGGTAAGTGCCTTTACCAATAACACAGAACAACTTGTAACAGCCTTTGTCAATGGCCTAACACAGAACACATGGTAAGTGCCTTAGTCATTGGCAAAGATCACATGGTTTAGCAATACTCAATGGCAAAGATCACATGGTTTAGCAATACTCAATATCACACATAAAACACATGGCATGAGCCTTTGTCAATATCACAGAACATATGGTATAAGCCCTAGTCAATATCACAGAACACATGGTATAAGCCTTAGTCAACATCACAGAACGCATGGTATAAGCCTTAGTCACAGAACACATGGCATAAGGCTTAGTCAATATCACATCACACATGGTATAAGACTTCGACAATGTTACAGAACGCATGGTATAAGCCTTAGTTAATATCACAGAACACCTGGTATAAGCCTTAGTCAATATCACAGAACACATGGTATAAGCCTTAGTCAATATCACGGAACACATGGTATAAGGCTTTGTCAATATCACAGAACGCATGGTATAAGCCTTAGTCAATATCACAGAACGCATGGTATAAGCCTTAGTCAATATCACAGAACACATGGTATAAGCCTTAGTCAATATCACAGAACACCTGGTATAAGCCTTAGTCAATATCACAGAACACATGGTATAAGCCTTAGTAAATATCACAGAACGTGTGGTATAAGCCTCCCTGACTCCATAGCTGCGGAACATGTAGTTGGTTCGCCATGGCACCTGTATTTGTGGCAACCTTCATTGACTCGGGGTATCTCTGGATTCTACTTTCAAGACACATGATATGACCCCAAATCAACTTTAAAAAAACACACGGTGTGACACTTAGTCAACGTCACAGAACACAGGGTGTGACACTTAGTCAACGTCACCGAACACAGGGTGTGACACGTAGTCAACGTCGCAGAACACACGGTGTGACACGTAGTCAACGTCGCAGAACACAGGGTGTGACACTTAGTCAACGTCACAGAACACACGGTGTGACACTTAGTCAACGTCACCGAACACAGAGTGTCACACTTAGTCAACGTCACAGAACACACGGTGTGACACGTAGTCAACGTCGCAGAACACAGGGTGTGACACTTAGTCAACGTCACAGAACACACGGTGTGACACTTAGTCAACGTCACAGAACACACGGTGTGACACTTAGTCAACGTCACAGAACACACGGTGTGACACTTAGTCAACGTCGCAGAACACAGGGTGTGACACTTAGTCAACGACACCGAACACAGGGTGACACTAAGTCAACGTCACAGAACACACGGTGTGACACTTAGTCAACGTCGCAGAACACAGGGTGTGACACTTATTTAACGTCACCGGACACAGGGTGTGACACTTAGTCAACGTCACAGAACACAGGGTGTCACACTTTAGTCAACGTCGCAGAACACAGGGTGTGACACTTAGTCAACGTCACCGAACAGAGGGTGACACTAAGTCAACGTCACAGAACACAGGGTGTCACACTTAGTCAACGTCGCAGAACACAGGGTGTGACACTTAGTCAACGTCATCGAACACAGGGTGTCACACTTAGTCAACGTCACAGAACACAGGGTGTGACACTTAGTCGACGTCACAGAACACACGGTGTGACACTTAGTCAACGTCGCAGAACACGGTGTGACACTTAGTCAACGTCACAGAACACACGGTGTGACACTTAGTCAACGTCGCAGAACACACGGTGTGACACTTAGTCAACGACACCGAACACAGGGTGACACTAAGTCAACGTCACAGAACACACGGTGTGACACTTAGTCAACGTCACAGAACACAGGGTGTGACACTTAGTCAACGTCACAGAACACACGGTGTGACACTAAGTCAACGTCACAGAACACACGGTGTGACACTTAGTCAACGTCACAGAACACACGGTGTGACACTTAGTCAACGTCACAGAACACACGGTGTGACACGTAGTCAACGTAAACCCAATAATAATAACGTCGCAGAACACACGGTGTGACACGTAGTCAACGTCGCAGAACACAGGGTGTGACACTTAGTCAACGTCACAGAACACACGGTGTGACACTTAGTCAACGTCACCGAACACAGAGTGTCACACTTAGTCAACGTCACAGAACACACGGTGTGACACGTAGTCAACGTCGCAGAACACAGGGTGTGACACTTAGTCAACGTCACAGAACACACGGTGTGACACTTAGTCAACGTCACAGAACACACGGTGTGACACTTAGTCAACGTCACAGAACACACGGTGTGACACTTAGTCAACGTCGCAGAACACAGGGTGTGACACTTAGTCAACGTCGCAGAACACAGGGTGTGACACTTATTTAACGTCACCGGACACAGGGTGTGACACTTAGTCAACGTCACAGAACACAGGGTGTCACACTTTAGTCAACGTCGCAGAACACAGGGTGTGACACTTAGTCAACGTCACCGAACAGAGGGTGTGACACTTATTTAACGTCACAGAACACACGGTGTGACACGTAGTCAACGTAAACCCAATATAAACCCAATAATAATAACGTCGCAGAACACACGGTGTGACACGTAGTCAACGTCGCAGAACACAGGGTGTGACACTTAGTCAACGTCACAAAACACACGGTGTGACACTTAGTCAACGTCACCGAACACAGAGTGTCACACTTAGTCAACGTCACAGAACACACGGTGTGACACGTAGTCAACGTCGCAGAACACAGGGTGTGACACTTAGTCAACGTCACAGAACACACGGTGTGACACTTAGTCAACGTCACAGAACACACGGTGTGACACTTAGTCAACGTCACAGAACACACGGTGTGACACTTAGTCAACGTCGCAGAACACAGGGTGTGACACTTAGTCAACGTCGCAGAACACAGGGTGTGACACTTATTTAACGTCACCGGACACAGGGTGTGACACTTAGTCAACGTCACAGAACACAGGGTGTCACACTTTAGTCAACGTCGCAGAACACAGGGTGTGACACTTAGTCAACGTCGCAGAACACAGGGCGTGACACTTATTTAACGTCACCGGACACAGGGTGTGACACTTAGTCAACGTCACAGAACACAGGGTGTCACACTTTAGTCAACGTCGCAGAACACATTGTGTGACACTTAGTCAACGTCACCGAACAGAGGGTGACACTAGGTCAACGTCACAGAACACAGGGTGTCACACTTAGTCAACGTCGCAGAACACAGGGTGTGACACTTAGTCAACGTCACCGAACACAGGGTGTCACACTTAGTCAACGTCACAGAACACAGGGTGTGACACTTAGTCGACGTCACAGAACACACGGTGTGACACTTAGTCAACGTCGCAGAACACGGTGTGACACTTAGTCAACGTCACAGAACACACGGTGTCACACTTAGTCAACGTCGCAGAACACACGGTGTGACACTTAGTCAACGACACCGAACACAGGGTGACACTAAGTCAACGTCACAGAACACACGGTGTGACACTTAGTCAACGTCACAGAACACAGGGTGTGACACTTAGTCAACGTCACAGAACACACGGTGTGACACTAAGTCAACGTCACAGAACACACGGTGTGACACTTAGTCAACGTCACAGAACACACGGTGTGACACTTAGTCAACGTCACAGAACACACGGTGTGACACGTAGTCAACGTAAACCCAATATAAACCCAATAATAATAACGTCGCAGAACACACGGTGTGACACTTAGTCAACGTAAACCCAATATAAACCCAATAATAATAACGTCGCAGAACACACGGTGTGACACTTAGTCAACGTAAACCCAATATAAACCCAATAATAATAACGTCGCAGAACACAGGGTGTGACACTTAGTCAACGTCACCGAACACATAGTGTGACACATTGTCAATAGCACAAAACATTTGGAACACCGACCCATCGACAACAACTTTTACCCCTTGAAAGTTATCATGTAAAGAGCACATCAAGTAAATTCTAGTGGAGTGAAGAGCAACATATTATTGCAGTTGACTATAAGATAAATTAAATTTGATAATTCTGCGTTGCAACATGCCCAATTTTGGCGTCCTGACAGTTGTTTAAACAAATAATTTGTCCACAATCAAAGTACACCGTAACATAACTGAACTTAGACTTGCGTCTGTACATTGCTTGCTCTTTCACGGTGTCTTGTTTCAGCTTGTCCCTGAACACGTGCTGATGACACCGGATGAGAAACAAGAGTTGCTGCTCAGATAGTATCCTTTGACGTGTTATGAAGCTTTTCTATCAACCCGCTATTACACCTTTAGGACAGAAGTGGAGCGTGCCTTAGTCTTAAGGCTGGAATTCAGACTGTGCAGGCTATGACAAGCGTTGCTCTCCCTGGTCTTTAATTGGCATGTAAGACTGGGGTAAATACATACACCGTCGTATTACAACCAATGGCAGATTTCACGGACGCATTTACCATGTAAATGTTGGGCGATCTTAGTCGACTAAGCCCCGTAACCGGCTAAACTATGTTCGTGAATTAGGCCACAGTTGTAAGTAATATAAGCCACGATCATGCATTGTTATAAGTGGCATTTTTGTTACATGCACTAATATCGTGCAGATCAATGTGGGTCTTATGCTAACGTACCACACATGCGCCATGTCATTACAACGGTTACCACGAGTGGAACCGCTTTATCTTAATTTTTTTGTCGGCCATACTAATTTGCTGCAAACAACGCGTACAGCCTGTGGTGGTATTCCTGTACCCACACTCAGTGTAACCACAAGATTCCTTAACTAAGTTAACCAGTAAACTGAAGGAGTCTCAGCTTCCCCGAATCCAGCAAGGAGACCCCGTGGCACGCTACTTCGGACTGAAGCGGGGACAGGTAAGGCTGTCTGTGGGGGTGTCTTATATTAGAGGACTGAAGTGGGGACAGGTAAAGCTGTCTGTGGGGGTGTCGTATATTAGAGGACTGAAGCGGGGATAGGTAAGGCTGTCTGTGGGGGTGTCGTATATTAGAGGACTGAAGTGGGGACAGGTAAGGCTGTCTGTGGGGGTGTCGTATATTAGAGGACTGAAGCGGGGACAGGTAAGGCTGTCTGTGGGGGTGTCGTATATTAGAGGACTGAAGCGGGGACAGGTAAGGCTGTCTGTGGGGGTGTCGTATATTAGAGGACTGAAGCGGGGACAGGTAAGGCTGTCTGTGAGGGTGTCGTGAATTAGAGGATTGAACGGGGACAGGTAAGGCTGTCTGTGAGGGTGTCGTGTATTAGAGGACTGAAGCGGGACAGGTAAGGCTGTCTGTGGGGGTGTCGTGTATTAGAGGATTGAAGCGGGGACAGGTAAGGCTGTCTGTGAGGGTGTCGTGTATTAGAGGACTGAAGCGGGGACAGGTAAGGCTGTCTGTGGGGGTGTCGTGTATTAGAGGACTGAAGCGGGGACAGGTAAGGCTGTCTGTGGGGGTGTCGTGTATTAGAGGATTGAAGCGGGGACAGGTAAGGCTGTCTGTGAGGGTGTCGTGTATTAGAGGACTGAAGCGGGGACAGGTAAGGCTGTCTGTGGGGGTGTCGTATATTAGAGGACTGAAGCGGGGACAGGTAAGGCTGCCTGTGGGGGTGTCGTATATTAGAGGACTGGAGCGGGGACAAGTAAGGCTGTCTGTGGGGGTGTCGTATATTAGAGGACTGAAACGGGGACAGGTAAGGCTGTCTGTGGGGGTGTCGTATATTAGAGGACTGAAGCGGGGACAGGTAAGGCTGTCTGTGGGGGTGTCGTATATTAGAGGACTGAAGCGGGAACAGGTAAGGCTGTCTGTGGGGGTGTCGTATATTAGAGGACTGAAGCGGGGACAGGTAAGGCTGTCTGTGGGGGTGTCGTATATCAGAGGACTGAAGCGGGGACAGGTAAGGCTGTCTGTGAGGGTGTCGTGTATTAGAGGACTGAAGCGGGGACAGGTAAGGCTGTCTGTGGGGGTGTCGTATATTAGAGGACTGAAGCGGGGACAGGTAAGGCTGCCTGTGGGGGTGTCGTATATTAGAGGACTGGAGCGGGGACAGGTAAGGCTGTCTGTGGGGGTGTCGTATATTAGAGGACTGAAACGGGGACAGGTAAGGCTGTCTGTGGGGGTGTCGTATATTAGAGGACTGAAGCGGGGACAGGTAAGGCTGTCCGTGAGGGTGTCGTGTATTAGAGGATTGAAGCGGGGACAGGTAAGGCTGTCTGTGAGGGTGTCGTGTATTAGAGGACTGAAGCGGGGACAGGTAAGGCTGTCTGTGGGGGTGTCGTATATTAGAGGACTGAAGCGGGGACAGGTAAGGCTGCCTGTGGGGGTGTCGTATATTAGAGGACTGGAGCGGGGACAGGTAAGGCTGTCTGTGGGGGTGTCGTATATTAGAGGACTGAAACGGGGACAGGTAAGGCTGTCTGTGGGGGTGTCGTATATTAGAGGACTGAAGCGGGGACAGGTAAGGCTGTCTGTGGGGGTGTCGTATATTAGAGGACTGAAGCGGGGACAGGTAAGGCTGTCTGTGCGGGTGTCGTATATTAGAGGACTGAAGCGGGGACAGGTAAGGCTGTCTGTGAGGGTGTCGTGTATTAGAGGACTGAAGCGGGGACAGATAAGGCTGTCTGTGGGGGTGTCGTATATTAGAGGACTGAAGCGGGGACAGGTAAGGCTGCCTGTAAGGGTGTCGTATATTAGAGGACTGAAGCGGGGACAGGTAAGGCTGTCTGTGGGGGTGTCGTATATTAGAGGACTGAAGCGGGGACAGGTAAGGCTGTCTGTGGGGGTGTCGTATATTAGAGGACTGAAGCGGGGACAGGTAAGGCTGTCTGTGAGGGTGTCGTGTATTAGAGGACTGAAGCGGGGACAGGTAAGGCTGTCTGTGAGGGTGTCGTGTATTAGAGGACTGAAGCGGGGACAGATAAGGCTGTCTGTGGGGGTGTCGTATATTAGAGGACTGAAGCGGGGACAGGTAAGGCTGCCTGTAAGGGTGTCGTATATTAGAGGACTGAAGCGGGGACAGGTAAGGCTGTCTGTGGGGGTGTCGTATATTAGAGGACTGAAGCGGGGACAGGTAAGGCTGTCTGTGGGGGTGTCGTATATTAGAGGACTGAAGCGGGGACAGGTAAGGCTGTCTGTGAGGGTGTCGTGTATTAGAGGACTGAAGCGGGGACAGGTAAGGCTGTCTGTGGGGGTGTCGTATATTAGAGGACTGGAGCGGGGACAGGTAAGGCTGTCTGTGGGGGTGTCGTATATTAGAGGACTGAAGCGGGGACAGGTAAGGCTGTCTGTGAGGGTGTCGTGTATTAGAGGACTGAAGCGGGGACAGGTAAGGCTGTCTGTGGGGGTGTCGTATATTAGAGGACTGAAGCGGGGACAGGTAAGGCTGTCTGTGGGGGTGTCGTATATTAGAGGACTGAAGCGGGGACAGGTAAGGCTGTCTGTGGGGGTGTCGTATATTAGAGGACTGAAGCGGGGACAGGTAAGGCTGTCTGTGAGGGTGTCGTATATTAGAGGACTGAAGCGGGGACAGGTAAGGCTGTTTGTGGGGGTGTCGTATATTAGAGGACTGAAGCGGGGACAGGTAAGGCTGTCTGTGGGGGTGTCGTGTATTAGAGGACTGAAGCGGGGACAGGTAAGGCTGTCTGTGGGGGTGTCGTATATTAGAGGACTGAAGTGGGGACAGGTAAGGCTGTCTGTGGGGGTGTCGTATATTAGAGGACTGAAGCGGGGACAGGTAAGGCTGTCTGTGGGGGTGTCGTGTATTAGAGGACTGAAGCGGGGACAGGTAAGGCTGTCTGTGGGGGTGTCGTGTATTAGAGGACTGAAGCGGGGACAGGTAAGGCTGTCTGTGGGGGTGTCGTATATTAGAGGACTGAAGCGGGGACAGGTAAGGCTGTCTGTGGGGGTGTCGTATATTAGAGGACTGAAGCGGGGACAAGTAAGGCTGTCTGTGGGGGTGTCGTATATTAGAGGACTGAAGTGGGGACAGGTAAGGCTGTGTGGGGGTGTCGTATATTAGAGGACTGAAGCGGGGACAGGTAAGGCTGTCCGTGAGGGTGTCGTGTATTAGAGGATTGAAGCGGGGACAGGTAAGGCTGTCTGTGAGGGTGTCGTGTATTAGAGGACTGAAGCGGGGACAGGTAAGGCTGTCTGTGGGGGTGTCGTATATTAGAGGACTGAAGCGGGGACAGGTAAGGCTGCCTGTGGGGGTGTCGTATATTAGAGGACTGGAGCGGGGACAGGTAAGGCTGTCTGTGGGGGTGTCGTATATTAGAGGACTGAAACGGGGACAGGTAAGGCTGTCTGTGGGGGTGTCGTATATTAGAGGACTGAAGCGGGGACAGGTAAGGCTGTCTGTGGGGGTGTCGTATATTAGAGGACTGAAGCGGGGACAGGTAAGGCTGTCTGTGCGGGTGTCGTATATTAGAGGACTGAAGCGGGGACAGGTAAGGCTGTCTGTGAGGGTGTCGTGTATTAGAGGACTGAAGCGGGGACAGATAAGGCTGTCTGTGGGGGTGTCGTATATTAGAGGACTGAAGCGGGGACAGGTAAGGCTGCCTGTAAGGGTGTCGTATATTAGAGGACTGAAGCGGGGACAGGTAAGGCTGTCTGTGGGGGTGTCGTATATTAGAGGACTGAAGCGGGGACAGGTAAGGCTGTCTGTGGGGGTGTCGTATATTAGAGGACTGAAGCGGGGACAGGTAAGGCTGTCTGTGAGGGTGTCGTGTATTAGAGGACTGAAGCGGGGACAGGTAAGGCTGTCTGTGAGGGTGTCGTGTATTAGAGGACTGAAGCGGGGACAGATAAGGCTGTCTGTGGGGGTGTCGTATATTAGAGGACTGAAGCGGGGACAGGTAAGGCTGCCTGTAAGGGTGTCGTATATTAGAGGACTGAAGCGGGGACAGGTAAGGCTGTCTGTGGGGGTGTCGTATATTAGAGGACTGAAGCGGGGACAGGTAAGGCTGTCTGTGGGGGTGTCGTATATTAGAGGACTGAAGCGGGGACAGGTAAGGCTGTCTGTGAGGGTGTCGTGTATTAGAGGACTGAAGCGGGGACAGGTAAGGCTGTCTGTGGGGGTGTCGTATATTAGAGGACTGGAGCGGGGACAGGTAAGGCTGTCTGTGGGGGTGTCGTATATTAGAGGACTGAAGCGGGGACAGGTAAGGCTGTCTGTGAGGGTGTCGTGTATTAGAGGACTGAAGCGGGGACAGGTAAGGCTGTCTGTGGGGGTGTCGTATATTAGAGGACTGAAGCGGGGACAGGTAAGGCTGTCTGTGGGGGTGTCGTATATTAGAGGACTGAAGCGGGGACAGGTAAGGCTGTCTGTGGGGGTGTCGTATATTAGAGGACTGAAGCGGGGACAGGTAAGGCTGTCTGTGAGGGTGTCGTATATTAGAGGACTGAAGCGGGGACAGGTAAGGCTGTTTGTGGGGGTGTCGTATATTAGAGGACTGAAGCGGGGACAGGTAAGGCTGTCTGTGGGGGTGTCGTGTATTAGAGGACTGAAGCGGGGACAGGTAAGGCTGTCTGTGGGGGTGTCGTATATTAGAGGACTGAAGTGGGGACAGGTAAGGCTGTCTGTGGGGGTGTCGTATATTAGAGGACTGAAGCGGGGACAGGTAAGGCTGTCTGTGGGGGTGTCGTGTATTAGAGGACTGAAGCGGGGACAGGTAAGGCTGTCTGTGGGGGTGTCGTGTATTAGAGGACTGAAGCGGGGACAGGTAAGGCTGTCTGTGGGGGTGTCGTATATTAGAGGACTGAAGCGGGGACAGGTAAGGCTGTCTGTGGGGGTGTCGTATATTAGAGGACTGAAGCGGGGACAAGTAAGGCTGTCTGTGGGGGTGTCGTATATTAGAGGACTGAAGTGGGGACAGGTAAGGCTGTCTGTGGGGGTGTCGTATATTAGAGGACTGAAGCGGGGATAGGTAAGGCTGTCTCTGTCTCAGATGACTGTGGCGGAGATGATGTCATGCGAGACTGTGGAGTGGGCAGTGCCAGTTATTAACGTGGCACATTTGCTGTCTCCTTATCCCTTTTTTATTATTATCTTAGTCCTTTATGTTTTTTGTGGGGGTGAGCTCCAGGCTCCTTGCCCATGTATGCTGCCATCGGATTTGAGGTCCAGGCACCATTATGGCTTTGCTTTCGACCATCATCCTTAGACATAATTACAGAAAAGCATATCCTGGGAAGTTATGGACATTTTCTGAAATAGTCTTGGATAGTGCCTTAGAGGGGTGAGAAATATCTTACATAATGATAAAGTGGGTGAATTGGGTGATTAGGGGGGAAGGAGGAGACCATCTTGCAGAAAGGAGAACATTTTTCTGACCTGTACCTGTAAATGACCTTTACCATCAGGGTGACTTATCCGTGTATACATGCTACAGACCTAGGACATCCTAATCATGAAGTTGTCATAGAGAAGTCAGGAAATTGTATTACCAGATAGTTAGACCAGGGTCTCCTAATCAGTTGGGGAGGTCTCACCGGTGTACTGGTTAGCGCCCAAGACCCCAGATCAAGACGTCAATACACTGGGGTGGAGTGAGATCAGGGTGACTACATTGGGGTGGAGTGAGATCAGGGTGACTACATTGGGGTGGAGTGAGATCAAGGTGACTATATTGGGGTGGAGTGAGATCAAGGTGACTACATTGGGGTGGAGTGAGATCAGGGTAACTACACTGGGGTGGAGTGAGGTCAGGGTGACTATATTGGGGTGGAGTGAGAGCAGGGTGACTACACTGGGGTGGAGTGAGATCAGGGTGACTGCATTGGGGTGGGAACAGATCAGGGTGACTACATTGGGGTGGAGTGAGATCAGGGTGAATACATTGGGGTGGAGTGAGATCAGGGTGACTACATTGGGGTGGAGTGAGATCAGGGTGACTACATTGGGGTGGAGTGAAATCAGGGTGACTACATTAGGGGTGGGAAGAGATCAGGGTGACTACATTGGGGTGGAGTGAGATCAGGGTGACTACATTGGGGTAGGGTGAGGGGCAGGTTAGCCAGGGGTGATTGCGTGACATATCAAGGTGAAGGGTAAAGGTATAAGGCAGAACGAGGTTCACTGTAATCAGGCTGGATGAGACGGGGACAACATTGGAACGGAGAGATAAGGTATAGAGCATCGCCCACATACCTGCTGGGATGAGGCTAAAGGGCACATGCTTCAGACCGGATGGTGCAATGGGGATGACAGTTATAGCTAGGAAGAGCCGGAAGGATGTTGTGGGAGGCAGAAGGCCTTGAGGTTTGTGAACTGGGTCGGGTCAAGGGTCGCTGGAGTCGAGCCCCCCACCCCCTCCCGCCCCATTTCGCGAGGTCGAAATCCGGAGGAATTGTGTTAGAAAAAGGGAAGAAGCCACAGAAGCAAAAAGACATTATTGCCAATTTGCCAGGTGCCGCTGTCTGGATCAGGACATTCCCGTTGGTGCTTACTGGCGAGGAGTCCTCGGGCGTAGACACAAAAACCTATTTGTATGGCCTGGATTTGATATATGTGGTGGGTGGGTCGGCCCCGAGTCGGCCCCAGTCGGCCCCGGCCGTGTCTATTTTCAGGCTTGTCCTGTGCCGGGCTGCGCTCGCTCGCCTGAACGGCCTGCCTGTATAGCCTGGGAGTGGGGCCGAGGCGCTCTGTTTATTGTGTGTACATACCATGTGTTCAGTGCAGTAATACATATTCATGTTATGCGCCCCGTTGCCCATGCTGGTTCCGGGGCCCGTTCCGCCGTCCCACAACATGTGGACCGGCCGCTCGGGGTGAGTTATAGTAGGTGTGAGTGCGTCATACACTTCCTAAAAAAAGCGATCTGAGAACAGCCGCCACCTTTGCGTCCTAACGAACCCCCGCACCCCCTCCTCCCCCCCCCCTCCCCCCGCCCAGCACCCACACCCACACCTAGCTCCATAGTCGTGTAATAAAGCAACACATAAGAATATATGTGTGTTCGGAGAAAGGAAATAAAAACATGGGAAGTGAGGGCAAACATTTGGGGTTCGTGGTTGAATCACCGCAGTGACGGATTGATGCGAGAGATGTTTGGAGATATTTTTGGGTCGGTATTTGATGAATAACGTGTATTTTTTGTGGTAAAGTTTCTATTCAAATTCGTTCCTTTCTTTAGGATTTTACGAATATATAATAATGGGCAGACCATGCGGCGAGGGAAAAAATAGTTGTGGTCAGTCACTCGGCTGGCGTGGTTGGGTCATAAACTGGGCCAGATGTTGCTTCCAAGAAATTGTCTCTGGTGGCGTGCTGGGGGTTGATGACTAAGGAGTGTCACAGCCTATAGTCAGTGTTCCTGGTCTGACACGGTTGCACCAACGGCAGTCTGGAGGGTATACCTTCCTTGACTAGAATTCTGAAGAAAACGACGTTGCGCATACAAGTTTTAAATAAATGCAAGGTATAATCTACATGGTGAAGCTCTGATGTTATGGGTCATTTTCTGGTACGTGAACTGATATACATAACGCAGAGATTTATGGCCAAAAAAAGTTTAGTTTGATGGAATGAGGTATAATAATACGCATATGAGACAGACACACGTGGTTTGTCCTCCGGGTATTTGTTGGCAGCAGCGTTGAAGGTCATCTGCATTGCTCCAGATGGCCAGTAGGGTTCGGTTTGACGCTTTACTTAGCCTGGCCATATCTCCGGGGTTACCCCCCTATACTCTTTATACGAAGAAAGTCCGGGCTCTTTATCTTGCACAAACATAGTCATTTGCACAGCCGGGGCTCGAGCCACGCCCCGGCCGCTTGGGCTGACCGAGCAGGGCACAGTCGAACACGTGACCAACTGGGCCACGGGTGACCCTGGCCGGTAGCGATACATATCCCTGGGTATCACGGGTGACCCTGGCCGATAGGGATACTTATCCCATAGCTGCTTGTATTGCCTCTGGGCGATGTTTTATGTGAAGTCTGGTGCCCTCTTTGTATCGTCAAGACCGTATATATATATAAAACGGACCTGGTTCAACTGAGTGTTCTGCTGGCCGCGGCACCCTCGCTTTAATATGTCGTATACCCTCATTCATCTTCGTATCGCTTGTCTCCTCCCCGCCATTTACCTTGATTTTGGGCCGCTTTCCACGTGTTATAAATCACGTTACCTGTATATATAGTTGGCCATAATAGTTGTCTGGAATAGTTGGCCTGCCTACCTCGCGCCGCTACTTATACATCTGGCTAATGCAACTACCAACTGGCGGGAGAGCGTATCAGTCAGGAGGTCTCCTATGGTGTGTATAAATATATACGATGGTCAATTGATGATAGACGACCCCCCCCCCTCGCTCCCTCCCCCCCCTTTTCACCCCTCCCTCCTTCCTACCCCCCTCCCCCTCCCCCCACCCACGCCCTGCTCGTCTCTCACCGATTTTTACTTTTGTGTAATTCCGGTTGTCAAGATCATTCGGCCGAGCGAGACTGCGGGCAGGTACATCAGTTACCGGCTGCTGGTGTAGCCTCCATCACCCTCCTCCCGGGAGGGAGGACCCTTCCCCATCAAAGCCCCCAGACGGCCCCCAGGTAAGGAAGAACCAGTCACGGCCGAGCTGTCTGCGCTGGGCGACTGGGGCGCGATGGCTGCTAGTGATAACACCCAGGGGTAAATTCCCCATTCAGGGAAGATTTCAATCGCATTGCGAAACCCGCCATTGTTGGCCACATATCTGCTGTGGGTAAATGTTTTCTGGTTATGTTTGTTCCTATTGTCTGTATTGGGGTGTTTTTTTTTTCTTCTTCTCCGTTTCAAGGTGATATATGGTATAGTGTGGTGGGGGGGGGGGGGGGGGTGACAAGAATTTTAATTGAATGCCCCGCGAAAGATATGCTGGATGCTCCTCCTTTGTAGGCGGATGTGAGTGAGTAGTTAAGACAACCCCACTTCTTATATCTAGACCCCCTCATAAACCCCCAAACTGCCCCCCACCCACACCACCCCTTCCGCGCTTCACCATCCATGCCCTAGTCTTTCCCGCCCTCTCCCCCACCCCCCCCCCCCACCCCCGTGACCTCTTCCCTGCCCTGCCAGGCAGTTTGTATCGTCACTTAAGCCAGACAGATGGACTTTATGGGGCGAGTGAATTGGGTCGGGGCAGGCGAAGGGAGGTGGGGGGGGGGGGGGGGCGGTGTACGTGGTGTTTGGTGGCGGGGGTGGGCAGGCTTGTGGGGAGAGGGGTATTTACCCTGGCGGGTCACACAACGAGATGGCCTCTGTGATGCAAATAGGGCTCGGAACATCGGCGGGAGATTTGATGATATGTGGGTCAGATCTTCTGGGGGGTGGGGCGGGGCAGGGCGGGGCGGGGTAAGGCTTGAGGGGTTGTTTGTTGGCGGGAGAAGGAAGATATGCAGTCCCAGGGGAACAAGGGCCCCAGAAAGCCATGGGAGAGGAGAGCCAGGCCCGCGATGCGCGCCGACTTCCTCCCATGAGACTCGCGCTGAATTTAAGCTTTCACCAGGCCGGGGGAGTGGGGGGGGGGGGGGGTTGTAGTAATGAATGCATCTCACCCACCTCGCCAAGTTTATTTTTTATAAACGCCCATGTGCATTTAGGAAATTAAATGCTTCCTTCGCCATTTATTATATCATTCTAATTACGCACATGACCAGAGTGGCGTGCGGGTTCGGGTGGTGTGTCTGTGTGTGGGGGGGGGGGGGGGGTGTATATTATTGCGGTGCGGGGGTGGGTTGGTGGTGGGTTGGGGGTTGGGGGGGCGTTCAATGTGTGAGTACTTAATGACCCTTAATCTGTTCCCCGCTATGGGAGAAGGTTGCAGCAGTCAGCGGACTTGACACGGGTTGGCGGCCCCAGCGAACGTGACCCGGGGAAATAGCCCTCAGATCTAGGCCCGGGGGGTCTGCAGGCCTCCAACTGTGTCATTACCGGCTGGCCGTTACTCGCCCCTCCCCCCCCCCCCCTCCCCCACCAGCACCTCGCCCACTCCCCAATCTATCACTGGCCCCGGAGTGTCCCTGTTCTCCGAGGCTGCTCGGTCTGTCAAAGGCGCAGTTGTTATGCAAATCTGCGGACATTGATCCAGCAAATTTGTGGCACATGCTGCATAGATACCGGCGGCCAGAGAGTGGACGGAGCCAGAGAGAAGGAGAGCAGGAGAGGGGGGGTGGGGTGGGGTGAGCTGGGGCGGGGCTGAATGGGGAAAGCCGCTGACTATTTCACGGAGCCTGTCTGTCCCTCCATCCCCGCAAGCCAGAACATCGCATCCCTTTGTGTTGGCGACTGCTCGAAACGGAGGCATGCGCTGGAGGGTATAATTTTCTAAACTCTGCCTGCGTGCGTGGGGTTTTACTACGGGGGAATTGCCCTCTCTCACCCCCCACGTTTTTTTTTCTTCCTCTCTCGCTCTCTCTCCACTCGCGTTACACGTCCGGCTCTAGACATTGAGGACAGAGAATGACCTCATCTTGCGCTAAGTGGGACAGGAAGTATGTACTGCAACCCGGTGTTACGGTGACTGGTTCGTCGCCACTCCCTCGTTTGCCTTCTCGGCTGACTCAGGCTTTTAGTGTTCAGGTTACAGGCTAAGAGCTGAGGTATCATCTTGTGTTTACTGCCCCCTGAAGGGATCCCTTGGGGGCAGGGGAGAGAGGTGGTGGTGGGGGTGAGGGGGGGGGGGTAATTCACGGGGCTGTCATGTGTATATATATTATATATAAATATAAACATGTAGGGCTGTTGCTGACAGCACGTTGCTGACACGAGGGTTGCATCGCAGTAACGACTGACCCTGGGGGAGGGGAGAGGGGGGGGGGGGGTACGGGGGTGAGGGTGAGGGGGCGGCGCCTCGGCCACTCCTCCTAGCGTCGCATTTCCGCTAGAACTGGTGGGCCTTTCGGGTTGAAGTCCTGCATGGCATTGATATTGTATTGAGTGGGATCCCGTTCATAATAGGAAATATATGATCCACTTCCCAGGTTCAGGGTCCACGCCGTCAGCTCATTGTGGTGAACAATGTGGGCGTGATTAATATGTGAGCTACGCTGAAAGAATGGCTCATGCTTCAATGTATGAACGATTGCATATATCTCCAAACTGCGCAACTTGCTGATGGTATCTGCTTATATTTTTAAGCCGATTCAAGTCGGATAAAGGAACATCTGGACTTACGCATAGAATATATATGGGTGCTGATATTGTAGCATATTGATTATGCTGGCGGGCGATGGCAGTGAGCTCTTGACTCTCACCTCAGTACAAGTGTACAGAAGAGAGTCGGTAATTAATGGTCGCACAGCTAAATGGCATAGGCGTATATATGTCCCTCATGGCTAGCTACATGCGGGGTTATATCACTATGGAGGGTGTCGTAGGCGTGAATGCGACGAGAAGCAATGTTGACTCGACTGTTGCGGGCGAGGGTTGGCGGTCGACAACGAGTCAATATACCCCTTGCCTGTGGCTACCTACCTACGGCTCAAAACTGCAACAGTGAGTCCAATATTGTATTCTTAAGTACCCCCACAAGCTCGCCACGTACCGGAGAACACAAGAGTCGCTTCGGCACAGTTTATGTCGCGGCGTTCGATGGGAGGGCGACAGTATTAAAGGTCCCCTCGCGGTGTTACCATCGGTCTGCATATTGATCCTTGGCCATCGCCTTTCTCCTGGCATATTGTAAAACCATCTTGAGCGGTGACCCACAGACTTGAAGCACGCTTGTATTACCGGTGTAACCCCACACTGCGCCCGCGTTTATTGGTGACGTGGTGACGCACCTTACCACCACCCTAACCCCACCCGGCTCCCGCCTCGCCCCCGCCTCGCCCTTCTAGATCAATCCATAAAGCATAATATTACAGAATCTCGCCGCAGGTTAACCAGTTCCATTTCAATAAGAATGAGCACACTTGTGAGACTTGACCTTTTCCCGGTTTCAGGCTGCATCTCTGCCTTTGTCTGTACGGTGCTGCCACCTCGTGGCAGAGACTAACCACACTTAATGGCGAACACGTCTTGGCCTCTGGGTCCCCCGCGCCCTCCGGGTCCCCCCTAGCCCCCCGGACCCCTTGCCCCCCGCCCCCCACCCCATCACCCTCTGGGTCCACACCGTGCCCTCGTGTACTCACGTGTCCCCACGGCACCGGCAGCAAGACCCTCCGCCCCACCCCTCATCAACCCCACCCCTCATCAACCCCACACCTCCTTGTCTTCCCGCGCCCTGGGTTTTCGCGCCTCCACCTCACCCCCCCCCCCCTCCTCCATCCTACAACCCCCTCACCCCCCCCCACAACCCCGTGCCCTGGTCGGCCCGCAATCATCAAAATCTCATCTAATTTTATCCCGTAAGTAGGTTTGGACTGCGCCAGAGCTGGCAGGGGTGCGGCACGGGGCGGGGTGGGGTGAAGGGTTCCACCACGCGGGTCTCGTGCTGATCCTCACTCACCCCCGTTCCTTAGCGACTGAGAGGTCTGCCGATGTCCTGACAGCCGCGTATTAACCGGAATACTGCCAGGATGCGTTTTCACGGTTAGCAACCCATGAAATATCGCTCTTGAACCGGCACCCCAGTGATTGACTCGCATGGCGAATTACGACAAGCGCTCATTACGTATTCCGGCCGGCTTTGCCAGGGCTTAGTTTTCATTGCTGCCCGCCCGGTCGGCCAGCCCAGTCAGCCCGCCTGTGCCTGGCCAGTTGACGGGCAAATATTGGGGGGAGGCAAAACGATGGGTGGGCAGCGTGCTTCAAAAGGAAGCTTAACTGCCTTTGTCTATGGCTGGCAGCGGTGCCCGGGACCTCCCTCCATTGGCCAGTTCCTCTTGTCTCTCGGCTCAGCTTGAGCGTCGTGAAATCCGTTCAAAGTTTTAGGCCTCTTTCAGACCGATTTGCTACGAGCCTGGAAACCCGTTGCCATGGTTACGGAAATCCCGTAATGGACACTTAAAATATTAAAACCACTGTGGCGTGGTAGTAGGACTTTTGGAAACTATTTGGAGATGTGATTACTAACTGATTAGCGACGAGGGCATTAAATTTAACAGGTCGCGACATTCGGTGCTGCAGACCTTCTGCGTACGGCTTTGTCGGCGTATGGTGGTCATTTAATTGGTAAAGCCCATCTCTACGTTACCCTTTGCCTGAGAATTTCTCGTGGATCAATTGCAGTAAACGGGTGTGTCAAAGCGTAATAACTTGTATGACATGTAACGGCAGCTGTTTCTATAGATATTTGTGCCTACTTAAACAGAATATTTCATAATAGCAAATGTTCTAATTCTTTATTTCTTATTACAATTACAGGCCTCATCTCACGTCCCCTGGGCAATGCTGCCATTCGTGGGCATACGTCGAGACGCCGTCTGACCTGCCACAGACCAGCTCAACTCATTGCAGTCCTGGCCTCTTCATATGTCCCTCTCCATGTGGATGTCAGCGCTAGTATTGTGTTTATTGTTAGGGAGCAACCTGATTAGACATCATCTGTGGTCGTTCTTCCATGTTAAGGAGAAACCTTTCTTTCGACATAGCTTACCTATTACTCACGGCTATCTTTGACGACAACCATCCATTTCGTGACCTCTAACATGGAAGATGGATCAGTTGATCTGTTCTTCTGGCTGGGAACAGACCATTGCATTCTGGTCGGGGGTTTCAGATGATTTTGAAATTGAAATGACTTAATGGAAATTCGCTACGAAAAAAAACAATGGTTGAATTTATGAATTTCCATAAATCAAACCTATGCAGGCTTGAGATGGCCGTATTGAAACAAGATGATATATATATTTGTTAAACACTTTCCGCCCCACCCCCGCCCTTCTCCCGAAACGACAAGCTGGCTACATTAACTGCTTCATCTCACTTTCATTTTATGGCTGCTTCAGTAAGCCGTACTGTTGTCATCATTGGACAAATGAGAGTGTTCTCTGTAACTTCATATATTCTATATTTGGCGTCACGAATTATGTTATTGATCTTTTTAAGACGTGAGCAAGAAGCGAGTTATACCGCAACAATATTAGAAGCTTTACAGACTGGCGCCAAGACTAGTAATTGTCCGTCCTTTAGAAAATCAATTTTGATAAGTTTTAAATTGGTCGCGACAACCGCCGCATTACGCTGGTGTCTCGTTTTCCTGTTACCCTTTCGGGGATGAATCTGCCATAACTACCCTGCTTTCCTTGGACGTCGGTTGTTCAGATCATTTACCAGTGTAGCCAGATATAGCATACGTATGAATCATTTTTGTGTCATCCGTCAAGCCTCGCACTCACACCATGTCATGGTAATAAATGTTCGTATGGAATAAAAAGATATTACTAACCATTGCCTCAGTTGTCCTTTTGTATCATCTTGACAAATTTTCCATTTAATAAAATGAATGTGATCATTTTGGGTGACGTGTACACACAGCGTACGTTTTGGTGTGACTAATCTCCAAAACACTAACACCGTCGTTTAATAATCAATGCATTATCACTGCCGGTATTTCCAATGTCACGGACTTCATTCTCTCCGCTTTCAAAGTAGTTTTAACGCATCCTCGCTTAGAATATTTTAGGTAGGCTACTTTTGTTTTCTATTAGGACTGCTTCGACGACTGGCTCCAATGCAGGGAACCAATAACCCCATCTACAATATGTAATTAAGTTCGTCTACATATGAAGCACATAGGACTATGAATTCACGAGTGATTGGCTAAAGCTTAAGGCGCCAAGAACGATCCTACCAGCCTGCATTCTTTTTGGATTATTGGAGAAGTCTATTGATTGGCAACCGCAGGCTTAAAGGCATTTTATAGAAATGTTATACATGTATCTTGTCCTAACTTTGACGCATAATCTGTGGGCTATTTCGATATGATCGAATTCTATAAAATACTGCCGCCAGTAGAAAGATTAACATGTCACCAACAATAGCGAGCCCGTATTTGCTGTCGAGACTAAGAATTATGTAAAGACCATTGTCTGACCTGGTGTAAATCAAACATTCTCTGCCAGTACGACCTTCCGTGAGCCTCGGATCCCTTCATACGGGTGTGGCTCGAAGAATTAACCCGTTGTATCTCACGCTTGTATTGTTGTCTTTCACATTATGTGCTATGGCCATTACGTTTTAAACATTACGGTTTATCGTATTCCTGAGACCAGAGTCCTGGCGATATTAAAAATGCACAACATGTAATTTATTTCAGTATAACGACTACATAAAATTGCCATTTAATTAATTGTAAAGGTACGCATACAAATAATTCCCGCCAATTTAACAATATACAGTTATATATGTTCAATTTTTATTATGATGGATTAATATTTTGCAACGCACAGTTACTTTTAATGCAAAGAATGATCAGGGTATATATAGCTAATTTTACAAATTTAAGTACTGACAATATTTTAGCTGAGAAGTGCTGTTTTAATAGTTGTAAGCAGCCAGCACATCGCCAGATAAATCACGGCGACTTGAATCATAGACTGCAGCGTGAACACCTTAGACTCCGATAGGGGGCGCTATGTGCACGGACATGGTTCACATATAAAATCACAGGCTTTAGATAACATTTTTAATGTGACTGGTTTTATTTTGGTTTTATCTGTCGTGGGATACCATTAAAGCAGCTTATTCTAATAATATCAATTTATATATATATATATATTGCTTCAATTCGAGGCCATTCCGTACATTAGCACGCAAGACATTGTGGACATCAATCTTCATCCACGTATAATCGTATGTTGGTCGATATTTTCGCGGAAAACCGAACTATTCTTTATCTTAACCTTTATCGCATGCGAGTTTCTTTCATCAGACTGCAAAATGTTCATCCATTTGGTTGTCTGGCCGCAACAACAGGCGATAAACACGCAATATGTGCACATGCTTTGGAGGGTATACCGAGCTGTCAAATTATGAATGAAATCCTAGCAGCACTCCCGAAACCTGGATATTTAACTAAAGGAGTAGTGCACATGCGCAGACAGCCTATTAAATGCCCTCGCGCATGCGCGACCCAATTAAAGTTCGAGTATCAGATGGTGTCAATGGCGGCTTGTAAGAGGTTGTGTTCTGGGATAGGGGGCCACTTTTGGGCCCAAAACTCCCTAAATTCAGATCAAAATCACCGAGAAAAGGGAAAATTGAAAAACCCAGATACTCTGCTGGAGATATGTGCAAAGATTGTGGCGAAAAACATCACGTTTCAGACAATAGAGGAGCGTTTTGTACGGATTCCCGAGCCAGTTCAAAGTCGGATTGTGTATTGGTCGTTCCCTCGAAATGAACGGGATATTTGCATGTATTCATCTTTATCTACGTGTTCCAAAGAGGATAACGAAAGTGAAAAACTACCATTCTATCAGGGTATTAAACTTTTAGAAAGTGGATCTGTGGAAAATGCGCTTCAAATAGGTAAGTTCATCAGAAATTCGAGCTGATTTTCGCTTTTATGAGCGGTCGATCGTCTGTCTCGACTCGTATGGTCCCACCCACGGGCCATGTAGACTGGCGTCCCGTCATCGTGTTTACACTGTCAGTCTCTTGCTAAATGTACACGCCCTTGTCCCGAAGAAAACCGATTCGAGTCACGAAATAAATCTTTGAATCGTGCTAGAGAAGGTTATGGCTGCCTCCCTCCAGAAAACTCTAGAAGATAGATTTGCCTTGCTCACCGACGCTGCACATGAATGCACCGAAATTCAATAACTTCGTCGACCAGCACCTGAGTTTTGGCTTTGGTCGAGTCATCTAGTGTGATTCACTGTTTATTGGCATGAGCCAGTGAATCAGTCATTAACTGGTTTTTCTTGTCATTAGAATCTGGGGTTAGCAAGTGCCAGGAAGATATTCCATGTTGTAGCTTGCTTATCCTAATGCCCTAATGTGTCTGTGATCAATACATCTGCATGCAATATTTACAGTGGTGTAAAAGTGTACTCAAAGCAGCTGGTACGGCCTTCTCCAAGGGTTTATATGAGTGTCCTAGGTTCAAGTGCTTTCAAAGATAGAGCTTGGTTTGTTAGGCAACTAGTTATTATAAATACATGGCTTATCTTGGTTTATTTTGGACTAGCATAGCATATAGACTTTTCCTTATTATAAATAAGATTTCCTCAAACTCATTAGCAGAGGAGGGATAATAACTATACAGGCTTCCTTTCCTCATAGAAATGATTTATGCTTTATATGGTTAGTTTTGTTGAAGAAAATACTGTATTTTAAGATAACTTCTCTTTTATATCTGTGATTGTTGTTTGGCTTGATAGGACTACTTCTCTGAGAGTTTTTCGGATATATATTTCATATATATACATCTTGCGCAGGCAGCCCAGCCTGAAAACAGGACATGACAGATGGGAAGAGATCACATGTCATCCTGTTACTTCTTGTTTTCAGGCTTCATGCATGGTTGCATGTAGCCTGAAAACAAGACGTTGCAAGATTACTTGTAACTACAAGCCATAAATGCTTGTTTATAATGTCAAGCTTGCCCAGAAGTCTACATGCATTTTTATTGACGAGGTAATGTTGAAGTTAAAGATCTCATTAATTTAAACACATTTGGGGCTACGTATCCTATCAGATGGTTATACTTTCTTCACTCAGCATTTGGGCTAGAGTGCTGGGTACATATTTTACACTGAATGTTCCTCGGTTGGAAAAGAACCATGAATGTACTTGAAAGAGCAACTACCAGGGTAATAGGACCATTTCATCTAAGACCAATTATTAACATATATATATCATATATGTTACTGTTAGCCCAAGTCAAGTTGCGGAAGTACCCCCGGTCAACCTCTTTATTGTTCCAGTTGACAAGGATTCTCTGTCAATAATAACTATTCTGCGTGTTCCATCACATCACTTACATAAAGTATTGGGAGGTGTTTAAGTTCATTAAAAGTGTGTAAAATATTGTCATGCAAATACTGAGATACAACAAATCAGAAATCCAACAAAATAATTTCACTTGATAAATCTGTTAAATTGCGGTCCAGCATTTTTCAAGGTTAAAGCTTGGCACTGTAAATCATGACAATATAAGGTTTTAGCGCTGATGTCTTTATGCCAATGAATTGATCTACCAATCTTGCTTGATAAGTTTAACTTACAGTTAAGATATACTGGAAACATTGTACTTAAATAACTTAATTATATTTAAATTATCTATGCTATTTTACACAGTGACCACAGCTTCTTCTGGAAGCCGCTCTAATTTCTTTGATCTATATCAGAAACATATCTCCAGTACCTTACCACCTTGATGTATAAGACAATTAACAAAGGCCACATCAGGTTGGGGCTTGTGTTTCTCCCAGATACTTTTTATTTGAAAAGTTATAAAACCTGAGCAGCTTAAGAATAAATATATATTTATATATAGGTATGTATAACAGTAGCTAGGCAATAAATGTGTACCCATGGTACTGCCTTGAGTGCCTCAAGCTGGGCCTCATAAATATGCCTGGGTTTATAGAGGCCATCTGTGATGGGTGCTCTGGCGATTTAAGGGTTCGTTTCGGGTTGTTGTTTCCCTGACTGTGTGCATTGATGGCGCCATAAGTCAAATGTTGTTTGATGCCCGTTATAAAGCCGTGTGTGTGTATAGGGGAGGGGTAGGGGTACGAAGTGGGACAGAGGGAGGGGTACGAAGTGGGACGGGGGTGAGGGAGGTGGGGGGGACGGGGGCAGTCGGGCGGGTGGCCCCAAGGTTCACGTTTGATGGCTGTGGCCTTGGCCTACAGTGCACGTCGCCTGGGAATGGCGGCGCCCGGGCTGGGCCAGTCTGGTGGACGTCAGAGAGGGGAGGGGGCATTCAGTGCTGCACAACCCTGTGCGCTGGCTGGCTGGCTCTGTCCGCTTACCAGCCCATCCCTTCCCGAGCCCCCCATTTCGGTACTACCTGCATACTTTACACTGCTGTACTTCGGCGGTGAAGCGCGGCGCGACTCACGTATATTACCGGCAAGTGGTTATGGACAAATGGTTTAACGACGATCCTGTAAAATGCCTACATTGTTGACATTTATGGTTCGATTGGCTTTTGAAAGAGGTACTCCTGTGGGGGTCAGCTGCTGCTTGGCATTTAAATAGCTGCTGTATTTTAATAATGCTGCCACACATGTGTCCGTTTGGGATTGCTGTGTCGTTCAGCAGATCTTCTGTTTCGGTGATGGTTTGAAGTAGGGATTCTGTAGTAGTAGTTCTGTGTAGGAATATTCTTTTGATTCCAGTCTTTTCATATTGTGCAGGTTTTGCTGTTACCTTTCGCGTTGCCTTTCTCTGCTGCTGTTTCAGTTAAATTGTATTGTTTTAACTATCTTGTTGCTCACTACTGAGCCTGTCAACCGGTTGTGACACAGCTGGATATGAATACGGGGCAACATCACATGTCACACGGGAGGCAAGCCATCCATGCGCCACCACTCCCACCGGGCCTGCGCCACCACTGTCACCAGGCCTTTGCCACCACTGTCACCATGCTTACACCACCCTGTCACCATGCTTACACCACCCCTGTCACCATACTTAAACCACCACTGTCATCAGGCCTATACCACCACTGCCACTAGGCATACACTGTCACCAGGCCTGCACCACCTCTGCCACCAGGCCTTTGCCACCACTGTTACCAGGCCTTTGCCACCACTGCCACCAGGCTAGCCTGAATGTTCAGACGTTACAGTCTTGACACTTGTTCTTGTGACAGTCACAAGAACAAGTGTCAAGACTGTAACGTCTGAACATTCAGGCTACCACCAGGCATGCACCACCACTGCCACCAGGCACTTGCCACCACTGCCACCGGGCCTGTACCACCACTGCCACCAGGCCTGTACCACCACTGCCCCCAGCCCGGTACCACCACTGTCAACAGGCCTACACCACCACTGTCAACAGGCCTGCACCACCACTGTCACCAGGCCTGTACCACCACTGCCACCAGGCATGTACCACCAGTCACCAGGCCTGCACCACCACTATCACCAGGCCTGTACCACCACTGCCACCATGCTTACACCACCACTGTCACCATGCTTACACCACCACTGTCACCAGGCCTGCACCACCACTGCCACCAGGCCTGTACCGCCACTGTCACTAGGCCTGCACCACTACTGTCACCATGCTTACACCACCACTGTCACCAGGCCTGCACCACCACTGTCACCAGGCCTGTACCACCACTGTCACCAGGCCTGCACCACCACTATCACTAGGCCTGCACCACCCCTGTCACCAGCCCTGTACCATCACTGTCACCCCCAGGCCGCCCACACCACCACTGCCACCCCCAGGCCTGCACTGCCACCCCCAGGCCTGCACCACCACTGCCACCAGGCCTGTACCACCACTGTCAACCCCAGGCCTGCACCACCACTGCCACCCCAAGGTCTGCGCCACCACTGCCACCAGGCCTGCACCACCACTGCCACAAGGCCTGCACCACCCCTGCCACCCCCAGGCCCCCCCAGGCCTGCACCACCACTGCCACCAGGCCTGCACCACCACTGCCACCAGGCCTGCATCACCATGGCCACCCCCAGGCCAGCGCCACCACTGCCACCAGGCCTGCACCACCACTGCCACCCCCAGGCCTGCACCACCACTGCCACCCCCAGGCCTGCACCACCACTGCCACCAGGCCTGCACCACCACTGCCACCAGGCCTGCACCACCACTGCCACCCCCAGGCCTGCACCACCACTGCCACCAGGCCTGCACCACCAATGCCACCCCCAGGCCTACACCACCACTGCCACCAGGCCTGCACCACCACTGCCACCAGGCCTGCACCACCACTGCCACCCCAGACCTGCACCACCACTGCCACCAGGCCTGTACCACCACTGTCACCTCCAGGCCTGCACCACCACTGTCACCCCCAGGCCTGCACCACCACTGCCACCAGGCCTGCACCACCACCGCCACCCCCCAGGCATACACCACCAATGCCACCTCCAGGCCTGCACCACCACTGCCACCAGGCCTGCACCACCACTGCCACCCCAGACCTGCACCACCACTGCCACCAGGCCTGTACCACCACTGTCACCCCCAGGCCTGCACCACCACTGTCACCCCCAGGCCTGCACCACCACTGTCACCCCCAGGCCTACACCACCACTGCCACCAGGCCTGCACCACCACTGCCACCCCCACGCCTGCACCACCACTGCCACCCCCAGGCCTGCCAGCCGTCGCGCCGGGTCCCTTGATACTCTCGGCGGCATTGTTGCGTGGCAGCCTGTTTGAGCACTGCGGGGCATCGCAGCCTGTATCGTTCTAGGGACTCAGTGCCTCGGACATAGATTATGGATGAAAATGACACCGCGTGCATGCGAGTTCGATAATTGCAATAGGAAAATGCAGTTCGTGACGCTGCTTGAGTGAGTTCATCTGTCAGGCGGCGGCGCATACATGCCGGGCGGGCCGGCCGGCCGGCTCCACTGGTGGCTAGTTTGTGCTCAGTCTATTGTATGACGGACCATTGAGGAGTATTTGGTCGTATTTACGTGTCTCTGACGGCTGTGGCTCGAAGCCTCGAATAGGAGAGACCCCCGGGGGGGCTGTGGGGATGACCCCTAATACGACTACCTACCCACCGCCCACCGTGCTTGGCAGCATAGAGTCAGTGTTAATTGCACCCGGGCCATGCCAGGCCAGGCCTTGCCCAGCCTTGCATGGGTGGAGCAGCTTGGCTGCATAACTGCAACGAACCCCCCTTCCCCTCCCTTCCCTTTCCCTCTCACCCCCCCCCCCCCTTCCCCTCCCCCTCCCCCGCCCGCCGTGTGCTTCGGGAGACTCCTGTTGTTAAGCCTTTTGTTCCGTTAATACGAGTATTACAGAGTGTAACTTGACAACAGAGCCGTCTGTTGGGCTGTGCCTGGCCCGGCCTGGCCCGCCCGTCGCCCGCCCGCCAGTCGGCATCGATCCAGTGTCACATTGACTTATCCGCCTCTCGTATCGTGCGCCTCACGGGTCGCCCGCTCAACTGTAAGGATCATATCGACGGAAGCGCAAATGAAACGCTCTCGGGTGCGACTTTTGTTGCTGCCGATAGATTTTATAATTACGCTTTGTTGCGGTTGCTATGGAAACGACATATGTAGTGCGGCGTTCTTATTGAATTTTGTGTCGGATGTTTGAATTATATCCTCAGTTTTGTATCATTTTTAGGTGTTGTGTTAGCTCACATGCAAGGTTAGTGCTTAACTTAATATCTTTGGGTTACGGCGTCGTGTTGACGGGATCAATAGGTATATATGCGGCTGATGCCGTCGACAATGGACCCGTTACCCAGCGATTTGAGTCCTGGTTTTGTTTTTCTCTTGTTTTTAGGAATGAACGTAAAATAAATAGAAGTAAAAAGGATTGCTGTAGTAACCGGCCCCACTCGAAGTGCAAGTCCGCCCATCATTAGTGGCTAATGGAAAGGACAGGATTGGTGGTGACGGGGGGGAGGGGCGCCGGTTAAGGCCATCCTGCTCATCTGTCGCCTTGTTATGTGCCCCCCCCCCCACCCCCGTCCCGCTTCCGCACCCCGACTTTACCGCCTCCAATAACCTCGCCCCCTCCCTCGCCCCGGGTGAAGGGTAAGCGACGTTGCTGCCATATTTACTGGAGAGACACGGCAGCTAGTTTTATTCTCTTAGGCTGTTTGCTCTTCCCAATGAGTTTTCAAAGTCATTTCGCCTCGGCCATTGTGTGTCGACTGGTTTATCGCCCGCCCGACTTCAATACCCGCCGTGAACATGAAATGTGAAAAGTACACAGCGCGGCTGGCTGGAGGCGTGGCCGCTGGATGGTCGCCACATGGCCCGGCCGTTGGCTGTCTGTTGGCTCAGCTCACTCCGGCCTGGTCCGTCGCCGCCGTCGCCGCCGCCCGCGCAAACCCACCCCCAGTGACTCCGTCGGCAAAAAACACAGTTGGCTTTAATTGCAGAAACACTGCATGCAGTTTTCTTCCGCCCGTCTCCTTGAAGGCGTGGCTTTAAGGAGCCGCTCATTTTCCGCAACCCTCGACCGTCGCAGAGTCGGGTAGGAGGTGCGCGCCTAGGTAAACATCCTTTAACGGATATTCAATGCGCTGCCTCTCTGACAAAAAGTGATTAATTACGTGAACAAAAGCGACACAAAGGGTCAACTTGAATCAAGGGAATCATCATAATGGGACCATTGTCGGTGTCCCGTTTTTACGCACGCGGCAACAAGGAAACGACAGAAGCCCGTGAGCAAACATGTTTTTCAAGGTTTTCGTTGTCGGGTTGGCCTCGCCTGGCCTCACCCTTTATTATGAAGAGAGGGTAGAGCCCCACCCTGCCACCCTCTCACCCCCTCACTTAGTACCTCTGTTCACCGCCGGTTGACGGCTTGAACTCTTCTACACCGTTAACTCCTGTGATGTAAATTGTCAAGCCTGGGTGAGAACTGCAGGGGTGGGTCGTGCATGTGTGGCGTGCTAGCTCCCCTTAATCCCACCCCCCAACCGCCTCCTCCGTGTCCACCTAACCCTCCTTTCCAATGGACCAACTTGATCAATTGCATGATTCCTTTCTTTCCCGCCAAGCTTACATGGCATGAATCCCTTCCCACCAAGTTTGTCTGTCTGTGCTCGATCCACATCCCTCCCGCCTTGGCATGACATCCACCGAGTTTTATTTGAATGGTCTTCCTCGAGCTTCTCTTGATGCCCCCGCCCCCCCATGCTTTTTCTTCCTGTCCAGGTTCCCTTCACCAGGGTCCCTCCTTCGCGCCAGGCGTCCCCTAGCTTCCCCGTCATCCTCTTCACCTCCGTGCCCCTGGGGTATTTGTCACCAGTCCACGTTGTTCATATGATGTCCAAGGAAGTCTCTCCTTCCCACCATCTTGTCTCAGCATGGCGCCCCCTTGTCCACCCCGCCTGGCCACCCCGCCTGGCCATCCGACCCAAAGTATCAGTACTCTGCGTAGGTAGGTAGTAAGATAGTACTAGTTTATTTGTATTTGAGGGCTACAGGCCTAAGGTACAAAACGAAAACATAATAATCAATCAGTTTGTTCTGGCATCGCTGCTTATGTACAAGGAATTATAGAAAACACATGTTCGCTTTACGGGAGTCGTTCCACTGTATCTACCTGTTACTATTGCAACACCTCATCCACACAACTATGAACGATTTATACATCTGGGTCCACCCCTGAGCTGCTTGCCCCACTCCTTTTCATATGCATATGGTCTACCTATGCATGGCCTCATTCCTTTACATCTGGTGTATTTCCTTACATCGACAATGACATGTGTGCTATTTAAGGTTATCTTTGCACGGTGCCGAGGACTTCTTCCCAACAAGTCTGCCTTAAGTAACAGAGTGACCCGTGCTTTGCACGAGTGTGTCGTGAGTTGCTTACAATGGTACCCGGACCGTGCTGACGCGCGTTCGTTACGTTAATTGCCATGGTGACCCGCGCTTGCACGCGTTCGTTACATTATGCAGCCTTGCGCTTGCGCATGCGGCGTTCGATGCTGTCTTTGCCATGGTGACCCGCGCTTGCACCCTGGCGTTCGATGCTGTCTTTGCCAGTGATACGCGCTTTCACAGCGGCGTTCAAAGCTGCCTCTGCCATAGTGATCCGCGCTTGCACACCGGGCGTTCGATGCTGTCTGCCAGTGATCCGCGCTTTCACAGCGGCGTTCAAAGCTGCCTCTGCCATAGTGACCCGCGCTTGCACACCGGGCGTTCGATGCTATCTTTGCCAGTGATCCGCGCTTGCACACCGGGCGTTCGATGCTGTCTTTGCCAGTGATACGCGCTTTCACAGCGGCGTTCAAAGCTGCCTCTGCCATAGTGACCCGCGCTTGCACACCGGGCGTTCGATGCTATCTTTGCCAGTGATCCGCGCTTTCACAGCGGCGTTCAAAGCTGCCTCTGCCATAGTGATCCGCGCTTGCACACCGGACGTTCGATGCTGTCTTTGCCAGTGATCCGCGCTTGCACCCCGGCGTTCGATGCTGTCTTTGCCATGGTGATCCTCGCTTGGCATGGGGCGTTCCATGTTTTGCCGGCCCGATGGCGTAGTCTCCACCATCACCCCACCCTCGGATCACCCCCTTTATTGTCTCTGCCTTCGCTGCCGGTCTTTGTGGAAACATTCCCTCTCCCGGGAGAAGGACTGGCGCGTGCATGCCGGCGGTGGGCATGGGCAGGGCATGGAGCCCCAAGCAGGGCCCAGCCACCCTGCCGCAACCCCCGCGCCCCGCCCCTACCCGCCCCCGGGGTCCGAGCCTGCCTTCCATCAAGATTCCTGGTCCCAGTGGACGACGGACGGCTGCCCGTGCAGTTGCCGTCGTATTGACCCGTTCTGGCCCCTGCCTGACCGGTCAAGCCGGTGCGGGGGTGTTGGGGGGAGGAGAGGGGGGGGGGTCTTAGCCCCACCCCTGCAACCCATCCCCCCGGACTAGTAGTAGACATCGGGGGATGATGTCAAATAACTGGCCATTTGGGTGCCCTGTCACACCGGCACGTAACCCCATGTATCATCATGGCACGACCGCTGCCGGCGTTACGGGACTCCTAATGCCTGGGGGGTGGGGGGGTCGGTGCCGTTGGGGGTCCATGGGGCGTCCAGTTAGCCCGAAGCCGCCAGGGCCCGCGAGCCGGGACCCGTCCTTCCGGCCCCGCAACCCTTGGGCAGGCAACCCACCCCCCCCCCGCGCCCCGAGCTCTCGCAAGCTGCCCCGCCCGCCCCCCTCCGGGGTGCCCCCGGGTCGCCCCATCCCGGCGCTGCCATGGCCCCCCTGCGCACGCTCTGTAACCCGGCACGGCTCAATCCCGTGATCCAATCAGGCGACCATCTCCTCTCGCCCCGCTCTTTGTGCGCCCGACGCGGCTCCCCTCTCTCGGAAAATGTGATTCTCCCCGGGAACGTCACCGGGTCGCCTTGGGTTTGTGGTCCTGCCGGCCCGCCGGCCGGCCCCGGGGGAATCCAGGGCTTGGGGGCTGCGTGCAAGACGAACGCCCATTAGCCGGCCCCCAATGACAAGATGGCTGACCTTGCTTTACTCTGGTTGGTTGGTTGTATGTTCAGGACGCTCCAACCACTTTTTGTTTTAGTCTGGTGCCACCACACTATTATAGTATATATACGTAGACCCATATTTCATGAATAGTGTCTTCATTTTTAAAATATTTTTGTTTACATTCTTGCTGTCATAGACATGTTGTGGACACAGGTGGCTTCATCATTACTCGCCAATCTGCCTGTCATTTTTTTTGGTCTGTTCCGAAAACACGTTACTCTGGCGGCCTGTTTTGAAATATGGCGGATAACACATTCATTTTACATGAAGCTGGCCATTACCGTGTGTGAATGCTTTGTTGTAAATCCGCCATGTGCGTGATATGTAATGGTTGGAGGCGCCATAATGAGGCGGGAGGCAGCGCTCCCCGATTGGCGAAGATTTATCAGCAAGTTTGCCCAGGCGCGCAATGTCCATTGTGGGCTCAATGGAATACTCAGACTGGGCAGCTTTTATGTCTGTCAGTTTATCATCTTTATCACATTCGGCTTCATGTCCTGATCGTTTGGACATCATCGCCCTTTGCTCGTGGACATTGACATGATGGTATTAATCTCATTGACATGATGGTCTTTAACTCATTGACATGATTGACTTTATCTCATTGACATGATGGTCCTTATCCCATTGACATGGTTGACTTTATCTCATTGACATGATGGTCCTTATCTCATTGACATGATTGACTTTATCTCATTGACATGATGGTCCTTATCTCATTGACATGATGGTCCTTATCTCATTGACATGATGGTTCTTATCTCATTGACATGATGGTCCTTATCTCATTGACATGATGGTCCTTATCTCATTGACATGATGATCTTTAACCCATTGACATGATGGTCATTATCGATGACATGATGGACTTTATCTCATTTACATGATGGTATAAATCTCATGGACGTGATAGTCTTTATCTCATTGACATAATGGTCTCATATCAAAGACATTATGGTCCTTAGTTTATGCTCTTGGCCGAGTTATTATCTTTCGCTGAGTGCATTACTGTATTATTTAACTGGTCTGAACATATTATGTGAACGCGTGATCTACACTGGTTCTCAGTTCCCAGAATGACCTGACTTACCCACCCCACCCCCTCCCCCGCGTGGATTCATCGGCTGTGACGCTGTACATGTCGATGGCATGCTACCGCTTTCTTGTCGCCTCGGTTATGTCATATAATGCTGACGCAAGAAGGCTTTTGGAGGTTGATGTTGGCTGTCGCCAGTGGACTTCGCTCTCTCACTCTCGTTGGCTCCGGTGGGAACGAGGGAGTCCTCGTATTCCATCTGTCACCTCTCCAAGCCCGACCGCGCGCCTATCAGGGGCGCATTGGGCAGGTAGGGAGGGGGGCAGGCGGCGGCCTGTTGAAGACCTCCCTGCACTCCAAAACACCTGGGATCTCTTGGGAGCGTGTGTGTGTGTGGAGGGGTGGGGTGGGGGGGGGGGGGGTCATCCCGCGATGAAGGAGGGTGGTGACGAGGAAGAAAGGAAGGGTGTTACATCGTATTCTTGCGCATGCTGCCGCCATTCCGGTGGGGTCACGTGGTCCTCGTCATCTTTCTGTCCTCTCCCTCTTCATTGCCCCCCTCCTGCTGACCTACCCCCACCCAATCCCACCCCACCCCACTCCACACCCGCCCCACACGCCGCCCTCAGCCTAGGCGGTGCCGCATGCGCTTCCATGGCAGCGCGTGCTCTGTACTCCGGTTCTCGGATCGCCTCCTTCTCTCCCACATCTCCTCTCCACCCCCCCCTACTCATTGCCCCTCCGGGCATTTAGGGTGGTGATGTCGTATGGTTGGGGTGGCGTGGGGGTGTAAATGGCTTGCACCCGATGCATCGGTGGAAAAGGAAGTGGGGTGGGTGGCGGGGTGGCCGCGGTGACAGACTACGGGGACACATCATCCGAATTACCAATGATCTTGTCGGGCAGTGGCGGCGGCACAAAGGGACGAGTCAGAGAGCCTGGCCTACCCCGGCTCCTCTCCTGGCTGGCTCTGGCTGGCTGGCTCGTGTCCCCTCTTCAAGGCTGGCCTGCCACCCAGGGAAGCCCTATAACAGTGGGGAGGAAGAGGAGGAGGAGGAAGAGGCTATCGGAGCCGTGGGAGCAGGGCCGGGTCATGCAACAGCCGGGCGGCCGAGACAAAGGGGATTGCCAGCCGAAATGCAGCGCTGTCTTACCGAGGTCATTAAATTACCCGAACCTCTCCCAGCATTAGCGGCTCTCGTTACCTGATCCCTGCGAGGCTGCCCGACTGTGGGTGCGTGATTAGTGGGAGTGGGGGTTGTGTGTGGGAGGGTCGGGGTGGGGGGGGGGGGGGAGGGGGAGGGGTCAATTCGTATATATTTGTCTGACATGGTGATGGGGGTAGCGGATAATAATCCGCGAAATTGTCGGCTTAGAATTGTTGAACCTCCACAAACCAGGGGGTCCCTTTTATATGCGGCTGTCGCCTGCCCTCCCCCCCTCCCGCCCCCCCCCCCCCGCCCTCACCCCTCCCACCACCCACCCACAGCCGCCGTGTCTGTCTTGCTTTTGCTGGGTGCGTTACAATAACGGCTCTTATAGCGAGGCATGTACCGCCAGTGACAAGATCGTGATTTATCGCGACGATTTCTCTCCGCGTCGTCCATCCGCGCATTACTCCGCGTCAACCCAACAAATACAGTCATTGAACGCGCTACAAATAATGCCGTTGCAGTGGGTTAGGAGGCTGGCGTGGTGGCGTCATTTACTAAAGTTACTTTTTTTTGCCCATTCGGGGGGTATGCCACAGTGGCTCACACACGGTGGACAGCTGTACGCACCCCTCTTTACAACACATCGCCCCCCCCCCACCCCACTCACGCGTCCCCCCTCCTCACGCAACGCCGCATCATTGTATTAGGAGTCTGCGTTAATGCTACTTTACGCTGGGACACGCGTCGTCTTTATCAGTTTACGGGGCGCTGTATACATGTGTGTAGTCTATAGTTGCCCATCGACAAAGCAAGTTTTGTAATCCCATGTGTTGCGTGTTTGCTCATTTTCGGCTAAGCTTTCCCTGATAATGGTAATTCATCGCTGGGTAGACCCGTAGTTTTTGTTTGTGGAATCAGACGCCCTTTGGTGTCCGTGTTCACAGGCGCGCTGTACTTGCTGAAGCTGGGGGCCGCATCGGCGTAATGAGATTTGTGGCGTGTCGGGCACAGATGCCGCCCGTCTTCCAGTTGCCTGTTCGTCTCCCCTCGGTTCGCCGCGTGGTCGGTTCGTCGTCTCTTCTCTTTCCTTCCCTTTCCCTTGTCTTGTCTTCGCTACCCTTCCCGTCCCTTGCCTGGCCTGGTGTTAGTGGTGATGACTGGCTGCAGGAGGCCTATAGCCTTTGATGATGAGATGAGTCGGCCCAGGTAGCCTGCCTGCCACCCTGCCAGCTAAGCCAGCCCGCCCGACAGACAGTCGCCTCCTCATCTCTCCCGCTAATGCCACTGGGCTGGTCTAGTCTGCTCCTCCTCCCGGAGGCTACCGGCGCCGGTGGCGGCGGCGGCGGCGGTAGCGGCGGCGGCGGCGGAGGACACTCCTGTCCTCCCCGGGCCGCCTCGGGCAGCACCCCCCTCCCTCTCTCCCTCCTATCCGCCCCACACCTCACCTGACCTCCCCTTCTACCCCTCCCCCCCCCCCCCACCCCCCATCCCTACACCGTGGGAGACACACCCCGGGTGGTGTGGACGCCGCGGGGTCCAGGCCGCGTCGGCTGTGGCTCCCGGGACTATGTGGGGTATTCCGCGGGTCCGCTCCCCGGCGTCGTTGTGGTCAGCGCCGCTTCCGTGCTTGGTTTGTGTGTGTCTGTGTGGGGGAGGTTTTTTTCTTTTCTTTTCTTGTTGGCAACTGGTGGCGCCAGAAAGTTTTAAACCCCCAGGTGCCTGCCTGCCTCAATGCTTCAGCCTGCTGGGTGTTAGTCGGCTCTAGGGTCGCTAGGCTATAGGCTAGGCTAGGCTCGTGTGGTCTGGTGTATTGAAGTGAGGTGAAGTCCCTCCGTGCCTGCTGCCTCGACTCCCGCGGTCCCTGACCACAAGACCCCATCGGCGCCCCCTCCTCAAACATACACACACACACATACCTGGCCTGTACTCGCGCCGGGAGGCCGAGGGTGACATCTGCCGGCGGGGTGACGAACGACAACCACTGCTTGCAACCAAAGGGGTCTTTTTTTCTATCATTATATAGATCCTTTCTCCCACCCATCCATCCGCCCCCTTCTTCATCCGCCCCCCCCCCCGCCCGCCCGCTGCCTCGCGGGCCACCTCTCACGCAGGCTCTATTAGACCTCGGTGTGGGACAGACACCACGTGGCACGTCGAATCCGCCCGGGATTCTTACCGGCCGTAAGATGGTTGCTGCAGTGACGACCAGCATAATGACCACCCTGTAATTTCCCATGAAAGTACCCTTGGCACGCATTCAGCCCCCCCCCCCCCCCCCGCCCTCGCTTTGACTTTTTACTGTTCGAGAAGGACCTGTCGTTTGTTTAATACAACTTGCGGGGTCCTTACAGCGATAACACAATGGATCTACCTTCCCTCCTCTCCGCAAAAAAAAATGTTCCTATTTTTTATTACCATCTTAGGAAAGCCAAACCGCGGTGTTTTGTATTTTATACTCGACTCACAGTGAATCCAATCCTGGGTCGGTATGTCGTTAATCAGCAATAATTCCGAGGTAATTCGCTTAAATGGAGGAGGGCGGGGGAGGGGCGGGGTGGGGGGGGGGCGGTACACAGAGTGCACACCTGAACGGCAGGTCGTCAACCTCAGGTAGTTGTAAATGACAGCCTCAAGACTGAAACGCTCTCGCCCTCACTTTGCCATGCATGGCAAGCGGCCCATACATGTAGTTTGCCCATAAACGGGGACTTTAATGACTATGCAAGAATTTTAAACAAGAACATACAAGTTTTATTGTGACTATTCATTATGAAACTGAAAGCGACATGAGTCAGATAAGCTTTCGTCGGTAGGTGACTATGTCCATATGAGTATTAATACACCACAGGCGATAAGGTACACTGGTAAGCGATGATAGTCAGCGGGTATTCCATGTTCCTGCCGTGTTCGTGTTATAGTTCGTCTGTATACAATATGGTTTACGTCCTGAGTTTTGTCTTGTTATATCGTGTCATGGCACTCCTTAAATTTACGCGTCTTTTGTTAACGAACGATTTCCCTCTGCAGGTTTCCATCTAAGCGGCACAGTCACCGAGCCTGCAAACCCACTCTTGTCGGAACCTGAAAAATTATACAAAGTCTCAATTAGTTTCGACAGGTAAGTGAACCTTGCGTTCCGGTTTCCCAATGAACCGGATATCATTGTTGAGTTTTATGGGTGACACATAATAACCCTTCCCTGAGCAAATGTGATGTAAGAATATAGATATGGCGTCACTACCCGGAACGAAAGCATTGTTAAAAATGGAAACATAACATTTGTGAACATTTTAATGTGGCACTCCCAAAAATACCACTTCTGGCGTCATTCTTCCTGCCACGTGCTCTTTCGTTTCGCGAACGGCGTAAAATTAATAAAAAATGTCACTACTATTACGTTATGGTTCGTAAATAGCGTCTTGTCATTGGCGTTAACGCGCACCTGCTCGGTCGCACGAGGGTGTTTTTTTTATGGTATTATAATTCCTTTGTCACGTTTTTTTTCAGATGCAAAATTACCTCTGTAAAATGTGGTTGTGGAAACAAAGATATCTTCTGGTGCCAACATGTGGTCGCTTTGTCGCTCTTCCGAATACGAAAGCCCAGCCGGGTAAAGTTACGACTACCTATCTCAGGTAAGGCGGAAATATAGGAACCCATGCGAGAACCACTGACCTGTGTTTCACCGTGTAACAGGAATTCCCGGGTATCCCCGTGTTATATATTCGGTCCTGATCATCAGAGTGACCCTTGGGGACGTACTTTTTTACATGTTGTTTGATGCTGAGCTCTCCCAGTGTATATAGAGGCAAGGCTATCGTACTTGCTGGGAGTCCAGATCTCACAGACTGGCTTTCGCCATGGCGTTGTATGGCGTCACATGGCATTAACTTTAGTCTCCGGTGCGCCTAGTGGTAACTAATTATACTATAATAAAGAGTGTACCCTTAAATATGTCCGCTGTGCACATTCAATCCATTATTTCATGGCGTGCAGATTTTATGGCGCTGTTTATTCGGTCGGGTTTATTACCAGCATATCTCTTTATCCCGCCTTACACCGTATTTTATTATTTTATAAATTACCGAGGTATACTCGGTCAGTCAGTCATTAGGTCTTTATGTTGTTACAGTTCAGTGTGGAAAGCTTCGCTGGCCCAACATTTCACTGATACACCCCCTGCTCCTCCATCTCCCCCCCCCCTCCCCCAACCCGCCTGTTTATCCTCCTCCTCCTCCTCCTCCTCCCCCTCCCCCTCCTCCTCCTCCCCTAACCGGCCTGTTTATCGCTGTTATGCGCTGTACAGCAAGTTGACGTACTAATGCAGTATTATAGCCGAAGGACTGCGGAGGGGTTATTCAGGGCTATGAGAGGCAGCGCTGTGTTGTCAAGCCTACATCTAGTCCATTGCGACGTGTTTACCAGTTAATTACAGTGGGTTATTGTGTCGACATTAGCCTAGAAGTCGGGGTGGCTTGTCCGCGTCAGGTTGACGCGGTAATCACTTTAATTTAGTTTATTTCATTATATCAAAAAAAATGTTCTTACATTATTCTCACGCTCCTTATCTCGTCGGACAAAACGTATGTGGTTTATATAGTACGTGTGTGGGGCTGTGTATAGAGGGTGTTTATTGGCCGGGACCGCGGGACTGAGGTGTGACCGCCAGGGTACTACTACCACGTTGCGTACCAGACTATAGACACACAGCGGCGGGTGTGTCCCGCATCATGCCAAGCTGCCTGGGTGGCTGAAGTGGTCTCTTGTTTAGAGAGGATCTAGCTGTGCCCGACGGAGTGGAAGACACTCCTCTATAGCATTCTTACACGCACGTGTCGGTACCCCCCCCCCCCCCCCCACCCAATCTCCCCCGCCATTCGCCCCAGACCACGTGCTTCTTTAAGCTTAGATGCCCTGGGTGAGGAATTCATGGTTGCAGTTTTTAATTTGGCGTCGCTGACCCTAATTAAGATGTAATTCCCGGCGACTCTTATGGATTTGTGTAAGGCTGGGGGATTCGGGCGGAAAAATGTGTGTATTTTTACACATTCATTCCTCAAACATTTCTGACACCTGCTTCGAAATAAAACTAATGCCAGCTGTGTATTATCTAGGGCCGATGCGGGAAGACGAGAAGAGCTAATAAATCGCTTGTTCCAGTTTTTGAAAGTAAAATTTCCTTAGTCTTAGAGTGAACAAAAAATATGAATATTGTTGCATGGTCCCATTGGTTCTGCGGCCACATTTAGCGCGCGTGTGCACGAATTCACGAAGGTGACCCTAAAACCAATCCATACATTGATCTATCTTATCATTCCCTATTTCTTGGTGAGATGTATATCTAACATTTGCACCAAACTGCGTTCTGATCCCAGGCAAATGTCCTTCTTCGCAAGGAGTAGGGGGTTACCCCCAGGGGACATGGCTCCACTCTCCCTTCCTTCTCCCATTGACGCCATATGACCAAAAGTGGTTAAAGCGTCCTGAATATGTAACCAACCAACCAGCCTAATCTCCGTCTGTCCGTGTATGTATGTCCAATGTGCGCTGACCTGCTGACCTGGTTGTGTCTGAACAGAAACTCTGGACCAGATGAGTCGCGAGCAACTTCAGAAGCTGATTCAGTACCTGATCTCGGAACACCACACCGATGTGCTTCCCACCGCCCAGCGACTGGCCGACGAGGTCCTCGAGGTCGGCTCCGAAATCAACAGATTCGCAGGTAAGGAAGGAGGAAGATGGGGTGTGTGTGGGGTGTGGGGTGGGAGGTGAGGGCTGGGGGGTGAGGGCTGGGGGGGTGGGGGTGGAAGGGGGGTAAGGGGAAGGGGTATATGGCATGAATTGTGGGGGGTAGGGGACTGTAAGGGGAGGTATGTGGCACGAATTGTGTGTGGAGGGTGAACTGGGTGGAGTGTGTCTTGGGGGGTGGGTGGGAGGTGACAGGTGGCACGACGTGGGGGGGGTGGGGGGACGAGGAGAAGTGTGTGGTTGGGAGTTTTTGGAGAGGGATACGTTGATACTGATATAGTAAATCTATATGTTAGGGGCTGGGGTGGGGGTGGGGGTGGTGATCCACTGACATCCCAGCGTACGATGTTAGAATATCCGGCATGACCCCCCCCCCCCCCCACCACCACCACCACCACCCTCACCACCCTCACCACCCTTCTATTGACCCTGGGTCGTGACTTGAATAAGCGTCTAAACTGGCAATCCGCGACTAAACCACGTGTTGGTTTCACAGAGATAGCAATTAAGTTCATTAATGCGGTGTATCTATATATATACATTTAGTTATGTATCCTACAGGCCGGCCACGGTCGGGCCAGTCGTACCCTCCGCCACTCGTAGATAGCGATCATCGTACCACCACGGCTGTACCGTACCACGCACTGCGGCCAGCCGCCCACCACGTACCAGTCGGCCGTTTATAGCCGGGTGACAATAAAAGCCCCTTCCTTATAAAGATGTCCGCGCCGTCCTTATCGGGGGGTGGGTGGGTGGGGGGATGGGTTTGTATGCGGGTACGGGGTCGGGGGTGATGGGAGTATCCACGCCACGGCCACGCCACGTCATCTTTACAAAAGAGTCCCTGCCCTCACGTATAACAGCGGGAGAGCTGCTATTTACAATTCGTTCGGGCTGCGTTAACATCTTTAATATTCAATTACGGCTTATACCCTGCTCGGCTTATACCCTGATCAGTCGAGTCGATCTGACTGACTGAGTGACTGACAGAGAGCGATGGTCGGACATGATTAATGTTCACTACCGGCCTTGGTAATAATGACGGGAGGTGATCATGCGCTCGGCATAGGGCCACGTGGCCTTCTTCTTATATTTGCTTGATGCGATTTGTGAGTAAGCGAGCGGATGTCCCCTATTTGTTTTGTCGTGGCAGTGCGGGGCGGCTTATGAAGGTTAACACGCGAACGGCGGGGGAGGAAACAGCGCTACGGGCGGCCGCCGGCCCAATAATACCCGATAACCGCCTCGCCGCGACAAGTTTTATTGTCATTTAGTGGGAATCTATATTCTGTGCCTATAGATCGGGATGGCTTTATAGCCAGCTGCGTCATTGATAAATTACCGAAGTACTTATATTTTATTAAAAATGCACGCTTCTCCGGGGTGTAATGTGGGCTGGGGGTAGTAGGGGGAGGGGGGGGGGGGGTTTGGGGAGGTGTGGGGCGGGGGTCTGGTGGATTCGGGCCGGAATCCGCCATGGTTGTGGTTGTGTTATGTTAGCCTCTGTTGTGGGTCCGGCCCAAACCGCCTGCACCGTGCGACCGTGGGAGTTCCCTGGGTGACGGTCTAGTGCGGGTCACCATGGTCACCGTACGTGTGGTGGTGAAGGAATAGACACCATGCAGTTACCACGGCGACCGCGGCGCATGCGGACCTTCAAACGCCGCCGGCCGCTGCACCCTCCCCCCCTCCCCACTACGCCACTCGGCATGCCCTCTCACCACACGCAGGCACCATGGTCCCAGCCATCCCGCTCCTATATGCAGTCTTAGTCCCCGATTATTGGGCGTCCTACTCAGTGTAATTATTATTGACCTACTGTCTGCTG